>QVRM01001982.1:0-382756 GCA_003439945.1 Dermanyssus gallinae | reverse complement strand
TAATTGTTATACAATAGCCGTCCATATGCAGGCTAAATTTAATTGTTGTTGAGCACGTTGTGTAGATGCCAGACTACACATTTGTTTTCAGTATGTGAAAACGTAACTCAGCACAATAGAAGGTATCTGAGTAAATTTCTGGTAAACCTGCCAGCAAGAGTAATCTTTAATTAGCGCCAGTTTCTTTCAGCAGCAGCCAACTAAAACAACAACAACAACAATAATAATAATAATAATAATTCGCTATAGCGTGAGGCTGTCTTAGGCCCAGAATCAACAGTCACCGCCATCATCATTACAACAATAACTAACATAACAACAAGAGCAACAACAACAACAACAACACCGACAACACGCACTGGCGCGACGTCGTTAGAACGCATCCATCCACTGGTTGAAGGGACGCCACCTCGTGCCAGCGACCTTTACCTACGCCTGGCCACAAAAAAGGTATGAACAGTGTCTCAGCCTGCCTCATTTGCATTCAATGTTATCGGTAAGCTCCGTGGGGAGGTTTTGAAATGCATTCTCAGATGCCGTTACTTAACTTCGGTTGGCGGCCGAAGAAGCATATCAGACGCGCCTCCGTTAGCTTGCCGTTAGACCGCTCGAAGCGATCCCAGATTCCATCCCACAGTCCCCCTACAACGCCGCATGTGCCGTCTCCTACTACACGAAGACTTAGATAACAAAACGTAACCAATCGCTTTGTTACTTGGTTACAACCGTCCTTCATCAGAGTCACGCTTCGAGCGTGAGCATGCACAGCACGACAAGCAGCTATGATTACGCTAATTGTAGCTAATGTTGCAGATGAGAGAAACGCCCAATTGTTTGGTCTACCGCTGGTCCAGCGACAACAACCAACTAATGCATAATGATTACGCTCGATCTCTCCAATGCGGTGTTCGTTGCGAATAACTACACTTATTCGGTGTATTGTCGACAATAATTGTCGCCAAGCGTACATATTTGAGGGAGCGTTGCTTCGGCTGGGTGTACGTCAAGCCGGATCGAGTCTGCCGGCATCGCCGGCTATCTTTGCTCTATCCTATCTTACTGACAATCTTGTAATGTGACGACGTCACAAGGTAGCACATTAACTAGACCCTTAATAGAAGATTACATTAGGGCGTTGTCCCCTTTTCCAGCACAAAAAAACGGCTGCTAGAGTGGTAGAGTCTTAGGGAATCCATCCAGAAAAGCTTCAGGAGAACAACGAGAATTGCTACTCGCCTTTAATCTTGTAATCTTCGCTATGTAGCACATAATCTGCGAAAGACCACTTCGGCAAATCGGGTAGCCGAAAAATTGTCTCCAAGGCGGATCGCAATTTTTGTCTCCAATAAATAATTGTGTAGTGCACACGTACTACAAAATACTTTAGTTATAACTACTTTAAATCAATTTTTCAAAATTCAAGGAAGATTGTTTTGAGAGAGTAGATATTGCACTGCGGCACCGAAATCACGACTCAGAGTGTTAGATTTGCTTGCCGCTTTCCTTACTCTTTTCCTTTGACTTGTAAGCATTTCCTGAAATTATATGTATATACATTTATATAAATTTCTTCTGTTAGCACTTTGGAGGCCTGTATCCTACATTATTCACTGGAACGAGGGTTTGCTAAAATACTATCCAAGAAGGAATATGTGTATTGCCTTAATCCCCGATAATTGTAATGTAAGTGTACTTGTTGGTTTATCAAGAACAATTAATTTATGAAAGATAGCCCTTCCACTGTTCTTTCTACTCTAAGGTGTGTTACGACCAGTACCTAATCACCTTCCTTTCAAGATATGTTAGCTTCATGCCTGGAGAACCTGTTTCTACTTCAGATTGCCATAACAGAAGCTTGTAAAATGAGAATTTCTTTAACAAGTTAGATTCGTGGTACGGTAGATTGATTATAGTAGTAATATATTTATGTTTGTTCGATGCAGAATATTTAAGAATGTCCAGATAGAATATTCGAATGAGTTTTATATGACATGGCAAACGACAACATTCGTTTTACAACACATGAATAGTAAATTGCTACCGACTTAAAAAGCCGTCGAAATTTGCATTGGCTAATCGAACTGCCGCAATTTCATTGCAGGGCTATTTGTTTGTATTCTGTTCTGACAATCAGTCTGCCAGAAACAACGCTCTTCACTTTGTTTGCCTTCTCGTTTCCGTGATTAGCCTAATCTCAATCATGACTTAGAAGTAGCAATAGACCGCATACGTAACGCGGTATCCAATATGCTCTATCGAAATTGTCTGAGAACTACATATGCATTACACGGCCAGTCGTAATTTAGAAAATCATCCAGGTCAATACATCTGACATGTGCGCCTCGCAGCGATCCTTTCCATTCTGGCAGCTGCTATCCATGCTAGATGTACTCATCACGCGTGGGTGACTAAACCATTCGAGCACTAACACAATGGGATTTTCTCAACACAATCGATCTGTCTGTTGTGGCACGGGAGAGCGAAGCGGGAGACGGCGTCCAAGGCCTATGGCGACGTAGTACAGATGATGTACCAAGCAGAAGAACGCAATCGTGAAAATTATAAGTCAATGATATATATATATATATATATATATACAAATTAAGTTAGATCTAAGATGGATTGGTACAATCAACTTACGTGTCGGCGTCAGCGTTGACTATTTATAGTTAGTCACTCGCACCCATTCATTGTCGATACGTTCTACCGGTCGAGGCTAACATGAATGCCGCTTATGGAAGCACTAATAAGCTGCAAGCATACCAGGTCATCTCCAGACACGTGCTCTTGTCGCTAAGCTCTTCTCTGTACCTGATACTCACCAGTCTCTCTTGGGAACACGGCAAAGTAACATATATGCTAAGGTATGCTCTAGACAGAATTAGCGCGCCAACCGCATCGGACGTGTGCTATTGCTGCGTTGTTCGACGGGTTTTACTCGGTCGGTGAAAACAAACATATCTGCTTGTTGTCCAAGCATAGAAATCATCCTAAACGCCTATGCCAGGAATTAGCATAGTGTGCACTGCACTCGTCAACTATTGTGTAGAAAGTAAGACAGCGTGCCGACCACTGTTTTGGATAGGTTCGTTTAGGAAAAGAATAGAATTGCGGTCCACAGTGCTGCGACGCCAATGTCCTCGTGGCGAAACTTAGACAGCTTAGATCGTGTGCTATAGAAGCAATTCGCTGCACACGGCACAAAAGTACTAAGGGCGCTACGCTTCAAAAACGGTATTCTCCGACCTCGCTCCTTTAGCCCCGCTCCTCTAGTCGGATACATTGTGCTATCGGCCTCCTCCAGCGTGTCGGTCGACGAGAAGAAACGTTCTGAATTTTCGCCTGGACAGGTACAACAATGACCACGTTCACCGCGGCGCCACCACTGCCGCTACAGCTGGCTACGCAGTTCACAATTGGCCGCTCTCTCATGCCGGCTTCTGTGGAGAATTTATTTCATCCACCTGGAACTCTCGCCGAGCGTGATCGCAGTATACGTCTCACTAGCGCCTTTGGATTCGCTCGGGTAGGTCGACGGCTTGCCTGAAAAGGTCTTCTTGCTCTTGTTCTTTTTTCAGCGTTTCCACCAGGTTCCACCATAACGACCTTGGCCAGTGCTATAATAATAATAATAGTATCTTCTCGAACTTTGATGCGCTATTGACTTAGACATGTCTGCTTCGTTGAGCATACGGTAGTAAAGGCAAACTGCAAAATTGCAAGAAAGCATTTTTACAATGCGCTACCCTTCTGTCGCGAGCAATCTTCTGATCAATGTAAATTATTATTATTATTATTATTATTATTATTATTATTATTATTATTATTATTATTATTATTATTATTATTATTATTATTATTATTATTATTTATTAATATTGTTTAAATGTTACAATTGTGAGGTGTGAACGTGTACTCCTTGTCTTCTTCTAACTTCTAAATATTATTCCATGGAACCGACAATACAGCCGGCGTTTCCTCGGCACACAGCAAGCGACAGCAGTTGCCGTAGAAACTCGCCTTCGTGCCGATTCCCTGTGAGATCTGTAATCCGTTGGCCCAGCTCACTGATGAATCTCTTGGTTCCCTTGCTTACCGGGCCCATTGTTTCCATCGATATTGGCACTACGATATAACTTGTCTCGAGTTCTTGGTACTTGCGTTTTTTCCCATTATCTGCGCGCTCGGCAACCCATCCCGCTTCTAGTGAACTGTGGCGTATATACAAGGGAGCCACTGTACAGGACACTGTAGCATCCCATACCAAGCATCTGCCGTTAGCCCATAGCGGGATTGTTACACCGTCTGGTCTTTTGTCGTCATGAAGTCCTATTCTGGGCTCGAGCGTGCTTGGTATACCAGCTTTGCGTAAGGCTCTTCTTATAATTGCATTGATTTCAGCGTGTCTAGAAACTCTACCATGGCTTTTGATGCAGCTAAGAGGGTGAAGTCCATCCTCAGTTACTGTGGTACCACATGCGCGGCAACTGTAGGGGTTGCAAACCGGGGCACCTATTCGAAGAGCTGTTACCATGCGGAATGAGGTGTTGTCCAGCATGGTACCCAGCTGCGGGGAAGGGAGACACTTTAGAAAGCCTCCACTAAATGTGTCCCGTGCTGCCAGGAAGACAGCTTTTTCCACTGGAGATTGGAGGTTGTCTAACAGCTCTCTAGCTGCAGCGCTGCATCTGTAGGAGTCCAATGTATGCTGTGTGGGACGTTCTTGCCAGGGGCCTGGTCCAATTGTTTGTCTAGCTATTAGCTCTGCAGCGTCTTTGGCTCTTGTGATTCCTTGGCGGATGTCTGGTTCGACCAACGTTTTTGCGAGTTTACCAAATTCCAATAGAGACGCGGCATAGCACATGGGAGCCAGCTCCGCCGCTGATCTAATACCAAGTCCTCCTTCGGCAATTGGAAAGGTTGCTCTTTTCCAAGTGTCATCATGCAGGTCGACGTTTAATACTTCACCTAAAATGCTTCTTGCGGTATCGTCGTAAGCTGGAAGATCTTCGTGGCATTTAATAGCTGGTGAAGTGCGCAGAGTATAGTTAAGCTTCAGCGAGCCCAAGCTGTATCTCCAGATGCACAGAGCTGCTTGCGAATGCATCGCCGTTAAGCAAGAGCGAATTTGCTTCAGTCCAGTGCACTTTTCTTTAAGGGTCTTTGAAATCGATCGTAAGCTTATTGGGGCTCCCAGAAGCTCCAGCTCGTCTAAGTCAACGCGCCTAGATTCTAGCAAGACATTCGAAACCGCCCTAAAAATTTCATCCTGTTCTTGGGCATTACCTCCCAATGTAATGACTTCACACTTAGAGGCATTGAGGCTAAGGCCTCCCTCTTCTGCAAAATTCAGTACGTTGATAATATCACCCACAACCAGGTCAAGTGGGCCTCCAATCGTTGCGTCATCTAGGTACCAAACGTTAAGAGGGCTCTTCATGCGTGCCACCAAACTGGATACCCCGAGGCTGAATAAAGCAGGTCCAAGCGGATCGCCTTGTTGCACTCCACTAGATGATAATAGTGGTGCTTTTTCATCCCAGGACAGCAGAGTCGGTTCCTTGTAGCTTTGCCAAGCTAGCGGCAAAAGTTGCGGCACTTTGAGTCTTACCTCATCAAGCACTACATCGCGTCGTATAGTGTTGAAGGCGTTACGAAAGTCCAATTTAACTAGGACCCGTACTGGACCTTCTGCTTCAACAAATGCTCGTACTGCGTGGACTGCCGCTTCTGCACCGCCTTTCACTGCAATCTGACTTGGTGAAATTGCTGTCACAATTGTTGTCCTTGTAATGGCAATGGCTACTTTAGCGACAAGCCTCCTGATTGTAAGGCCGCATGCTATAGGTCTAATAGAGCCGTCTTTTTTCTTTAGCGCTGTCAGATTGGCCCCGTAGAAGATGGGAATGCAGAAATGTGGCAAATTACCACCCAAGGCTGAACTAGCAAGAGAACGAAGTTCTTCCACCAGCCTCCCAGATGACGGTACTGTGCTATCGAGCATATCGAGCAGATGCCGAGGACGTAAACCGTCTAATCCTGGGCCTGATGCTAGGGAAAAAGACCGGGCGGCGTCAGTAATACATTTTTCTGGTACGAGGCATGCTTGCGCTGGTACTGGTGCTTGAAAATTGTTTAAGCGCTCTCTGACTGAATCCGTAGCACGAGGATGCTTGTCTCTCAATTCCTGCTCTGTGTGGCTGTTGAGTGGCGCGAATGAGTCGGTTGAAAGAAGGCTACGTGCGGCAGATCTTACATCACCTTCTGCTAATTTGCGCTCTGCTGTAGCGGCTCTGTCACGATCAGTGTACTGTTTTTCTGAGTTTTTGGGGGTGCTGCGTGATTGTTCGGCAAAAAGATTTTCTAGTCGTTTCCACTGCGTATCCACGAGATTTTTTTCTAATTATTTGACAAAGTGTGGTATCTTTGGCTTTTCGCTCCGGGATGCGCAACATTAGAGTCGGCAACGTTATCAGCCTGACCCAAGACGCGTTGTCTTGCTTTGAGTTAAAATTAGCCAAAGCCTCTGTGTATGCTGCGCAACAAACTTCTCTGACCCCTCTGGGTATAATCCTTTTTAGTTTAGCGTCTTTTCGCGCCCGAGCCAAGAGTGTTACTAAGGTCTGTGAGTCTGGGTCATATGTTGTCACGATGTTACCAACCTGGTTTTCAGAGTTATTTAACGGGGGTACGGTCGGTAATGGTTGGGGGTTAGTTCTATGGAGGCGAGTCTTATGCATGCGCAGGCCTCGCATTGATTGTAGAGATTTCCCGCAGACATCACAAATGTATGGTTGTTGGGATCGTATTATTATTATTATTATTATTATTATCATCACCATCATCACGGCGGCGAGCGGCAGGAGAACAAAGCGAAACTCAGTGACCGTCACTGACTCTAGACGATGATTATTATTATTATTATTATTATTATTATTATTATTATTATTATTATTATTATTATTATTATTATTTTCTAGACTGGTTTTGTATTCTCCTTAAAAGCTGAATGTAAGCAGAAAAATCTTGTGCAATGTCGAGATGGCACTAGAAAAAGATTGGAGTAAGAAGAAATTTCCTGTATTGATCTAATAATGTTTTCTCTAAAACACAAGGAATGATTTTTTTTATATCCGCCAGTATTATTCTTCGTTGTTCTCATAGATCTCGAGAGGATGTGCAGAAATAGGCTTGCATACGGAACAACCTATTCTCAGTGCCTACATCATGCGAAAGCAATTAGCATTCTCGTATCAAGGAGCATTACCGTAGGGTTTACACCCTCCTACTTAACTTTTAATCCACAGATTAAATGTACGTTAGTAGGTTATAGTTGCCTTAGTTTCACTATTCTTTGGCTAATCTAAAGAATTAAATAATTTGTTTTACCTTCACGAGGTATATAAATGACTTGGTTAAGTCATTGCACTTGGCGATTTCCGAGGGTAATCTTTAGACTTAATTAGGTCACACACATCGGCCTCATCATTTGTCTAAGTCAATGCGACAGGCAGTTTCCGTCACATATGCGCCCGCAAACATTGTTACTAGGTCGTATTTCAATAATAATGAATATGTGTACTAACAAATAGTAGATTTGTGTTGTCTTTTGTACGACTAAAAAAGTGGGGCCCAATATTAATAGGGCTTGTAAGAGAATGGCCTTGAAATCTTGGCCAAAATCTGCCAATAATTGCAGAAGTGGAAGAAAGACAAGCGCTACGGAGCAGGCCTCTCTTGGGGCCTCGTAGCCAAAAAAAGCACGGGCTAAAAGCTACTAAAGCCTGCCGTGACGTTCTTGCTGTCTTAGGCGGGGACTCTGAAATTAAACGGGTCTAGAAGATAGTTTGAGAGGTTCAGTGGTGGTAGATGAGTGAATCCCTAAGGGATCTCCGGCACCGGTAAATAGAGAAAGTAGAAGGAGTACGCACGACTACATAACTGAACGGCTACGGCTCAAAAGCTAGAGCAGGCGTTGGATATTTATAAAACACAGCTGTTATTAGGGCGTCTAGCAAGTTAAGTATCGTATTTAAAGTTGGTACAAGGGTCTCTTACTTACCTGAGTGAATGCTAACTAATTTGAATTTTACGCACATGCATTTTGATGCTTGCCCATCGCCGCAAATCACACTTCTTGGATGGTTTTGTAATCTGCAATGAAGCATGGTTGCTCGCTAAGAATAAAAGGACCGCGTTTTACTCGAAGACTGCAGGCATTTTTTAACCAGGGAAGGCACACTCCCAAAAACTGCAGTTTTTTGGGGTTATAAAGTGTCTGCTGCTAGCAAAACTCACCTTTTAAAAAATATAGGGCATATTATGGCGCCAGATATGAAACATCAATTTACAAAATAGTTTAATAAGCAGGTCCTAACGGAAATCATCGAAGTGACGGAAACAATTTAAAGCTAATGACAAAATGCTTGTTGCTAGCTGAATGGCAACCCTTTGGGAAGCCTGAACCCCTTCACTGCCGATTAAAGCTCGACACTCGGTGGCAAATCCTGCGGCAGAAATATTGTCGTGTATTGTGCGTGTAAGAAATATTACACTTATGAGTGCATATCTGGGTCAGTGCATGCAGGTATGGGTTGATGTTATTCCATACAGCGCACTCGATTGGCGGTACAGCGGCGAAACGAGTGACGAAAAAAAGCTGAAAACTTGAGAGCAGGAGAAAAGCTCGGCGGCAACGTCTTTGCCGGAGGTCGCGCACACCTCAAGACTCGAAGCAGCAGCACGCACGAAGGCTGAGCGAGACCTCAGCAAGCATTGGCATCGGCTTCAGCGTCGGGGTCGCCGCCGTCATACCACACAGACCACCAGAGAATGATACCGGTCTCGCTGGCATGCGGCACTAGGGCCCCTTTTCCTCCCACAGACCAGCAACCACTCCCAGCTTGAAGGGCGGAAAAGAGCGTTTTTTCCCGTCACATCGACGCCGACAGTCTGACACACGCCGGCAGACGGATGAACAGACATACAGAGAGACAAACCGACGTAGCACGCAATAAAGGACTGAGAACTTACCAGAAAGAGAGAGAGGGGTGAGGGGGATTAGGGCAGGATGGCAAAAGGCAAGAGCAACTCGAGAGCAAGAGAGAGAGAGAAAGGTACAGAGATAGGAAAAGGAAGAGAGATAGGAAAAGGAAGAGGGAAAAAGGAAGTAAGACAGGGGATGAAGGCAAGGGCGAAAAGCGAGGTGGGGTCAGATGGGGCAAAGAAACATGCGAACAACGAGGCGTCTTGGTATTCTGCGAAAGCGAGGCAAAAATGTATCATCCATTCATCGGGCTCCTGCTGGCCATCCAGCCTGCAAGCCAGCCAGCCGCAGCCAAGCGAAGCAGATCAGCCAGCAAAACAGGAAACACCGCGACAATCCCGCAACAACAACGACAATATCAGCACTTACAACATCAACGCCGACGACATCAAGAACCACCACAACAACAACATCAACAACAACAGCAACAACAACCACCACCACAACGATATCAACAACCATCACAACAACAACAACAACAACAACTTCCACAGCGACATCAACAACAACAGCAACAGCAACATCAACAACAAAAGCAACAGCAACAACAAACTCCACAACGACATCAACGACAACAACACCAACGACATACGTAACAACAACACAACCGGCGACATCAACAACCACTACAACAACAACACTACAATCCCCTGCCCTGTGCCGCTCTTCCGCTCGCCCTGTCGCGTGGCCTTCCTCCCCGTTTCGGCTGCGGCTGCGACAGCGGAACGGCCTGTGACAAATGGCTCCACGCAAACCACTCCTGCTCCGCTCTGCTTCGCCTGCTGCTGCTTCTGCTGCTGGCAACACTGCATGGTGCTGTCGTTGCTGTCTTCGTCTGCCACTACATCCGCTATTACAACTAATACTAGAACTACTATTACGAGTGGTAGTATTAGCTGTTGTTGTTGATGTTATTGTTGCTGTTGTTGTTGTTGCTGCTGTTGTTGTTGTAGCGGTGCTGACGGGGGTACGGGTACAACTGCTGATGTTGCTCCGGACGTTTTCGTCCTGTTTTTCGGCTATCGGCCACCACCATTGTCATTAGGACGGGACGGGACAGGACAGACATCCGTGCACGGCTAGAGCGGTAGCGGCCCTAGCAGAGAGGCCCGCATCGCATCGCCTCACCGAAATCGAAAATGATGAATAGCCGAGAAGGGCTCACGCTAGACGAAAGAGAGAGACCGACCCATGGCCAGGACAGACGACCGTGTGTCAAGCAGACTCTCGGACAGATGTTCGGATCGAGGACAGACCGATATATGTATTGCATAGGACACGCCTAATACCAATGGAAAGGCCGGCGCTGAATAGTAATAGTAGCAGCAACAATGAAAGTCTTGATAAAAATGTACAACAAGAACAAAAACAAGGATAAAAACAACGACAGCAACAACAACAACAACAACAACAGCAACAGCAACAACAGCAACAACAGCAACAACAGCAACAACAGCAACAACAGCAACAACAACAACAACAACTACAGCAACAACAACAACACCAGCAACAACAATAACAACAAGCAACAACAACAGTAACACCCAGCAACAACAACAACAACAACAACAACAACAACAACAACAACAGGAGTATAAAACAGGAGGAATAACAATCGCAACAACAGGAGTATAAAAGACAAAGAAAAAAACAATGGCAACAACAACAAGCATAACAGCAGAGCTACGAGCAGAAGTAACAACAACATGAACACGTTCTTAGTACTCGGTTTCTTCGCCAGAATTAGATAAGCCATTGGCGTCTTAGTCACGTACCACTAATAATACGATTTCAGCCCAGCCGCGTTGTGAAGGTCAAGTACATGACTGACGAGATTTTTTCTGCCTAGACTTGGTGGCGGCGTAGCGTCAGCATCGCAATTTTACGATAATCTCAAGCAGAGCAGTATCACGCACTACAGGTTCGAAGGATTAAGCTAAAATGTGCTGCACGCCTATTGCCCATCGTTGGCAATGCAACAATTGCTACTGGAACTAGATTAAATGAAACTTTGATGAAATCCCGCCATCTTGTCGTGAGTGCAAAACGAAGTACAAAGAAAACATAGATATCGTTGACATTTTGGCGTAATCCAATCTGCTGTTCTCCCTCGTCAGACCCGAAGGATCAGACCAATCAATGTTATCTTATTACACGTTGCTCAGTGACAAAAAGAAAGTACGCAATGCATTCAGATATTGCCATGTTTTAGACATACTACGTGTTGAATGTATTCTAGTCGGATGAAGTGCTAGCGACAAGAGTAAAGTCCGACAAGATTTTGGGCACTGCTAAATACTGCCATTTTGGAAGGGCCGGAGGAGAAACCGGTTTTTATCCTTATAAATAATGAACTTTTGCACAGTCCAGTGCTAGCCTCACCCTTGCTGCACGAAAGTCCTAATACAATGTACTCCCAAAATGTCAAGGCCTGTATTTCTATATCGTGCCCACATGTGACTTGAGTCTGCTTGATAATTATTGAACTAGAAAATACCTGGGTTGTGCCTCTAAACAATAACGAATATTCATTACGCTTAAGCGCGACTCCTTAACACAACACTGTTATCCGACCAACCGTTTTTACTGCTATCCATAAAGGGATTAGATTTTACAAAACGAGTTATACTCGTTTAAGAAGTCCGCCTAGCGTACATTTAGTTTGCTGAAAATGCGCCTGAGAACATGCTTCCATTGAAAGTGGTCACAAAGCTTTCATAAATGAGTAAAATAGGCTTGTAGGCCGCACGCACTACCACGGTAGTCTCGACAAACTCTTAGCTAGGTTTTAACAAGCATCTCTATTCCAACAATTAGCAATTCCAATTCGATAGGCACCTGTGTTGCATATGTCAGCATGCTAGGCTATATGCAGGAGGCCCACGCTTGCTTTGGCGAAGTCCGTGAATTGCTACAGATGCCACAAAGCAAACGTGTCGGGCTAGTTTAATGCTCTTTCAATAATGTTAGAATATACTAGGCACTATTTTTGCTAATAAGTGGAATTCACTGGCTATAAATGATCTATAAATAGGTACTTAAGGACGCCTAGTTTAATCTGCAGTGGACACACAACTATGCTCTTGAAATAAGAAGTGTCCACAACTATCTATAGAAGCTTGTTCCATACAGCCGAACATGCTGGGCCTTGTGTAACGAGTACTGCCTTAAACCATAAACCATTAGCGCAAAAGATTGATCTGTCTTGAGGTTCGCGACTGGTATGAGCTGAATTTTCAACCGTTCATAATATATCTTATTGAAAGTTTTTGTAATGTTTCGAACAGGCCTCCGCTACGTGCACTATATCTGGATACAAGAGTGGCTGACTTTCTTTGGTATATTGCCGGGCCAGACAATAAAGTTGTACATCTCGAAATGTACTGTATATGAATTCTCGATGCTTATCACACTTGCGCATAGATTTGCCTGCAAAGAAATTGCGTTATAAAGTGTGGCACTACATCTTCATGCAGCTAACCTGTGTGTACGTTTTTGTCTAGACTGCGAAGCTATGAATAACATGCACAATAAATGAATTGACTACGGCTTACTTCGTATACATACGAGCACGTCTTTACCAAGCCTAGAGAGCACCTGTTGCACACAAGGATTTGTTAAACATTGCTCATCTCGAGAACGCGGCAAACTAAAAAGAAGACTTAAACGCCTTCTTCTTCGCTTCTGACATACAGTAAGCCACTAAGAGACACTTAGAAAAAAAAATAATTCAACGTATACCATAAGTGCGCTTGTTATTTTTACGTTAGCTAATAAACGCTTATAAGCTGGCTTCAGCGACATATGTAAATGCTAACGTTATTTTAGCCCTTATATTGCGCAATATTTCTTTAAAATTTTCATAAGCATATTTATAGTAGTTTTATTAACCAAGAACTGGTTTACACATATACATTATAGGCATTACATTTTTAGAGTTGAGACAACGGATTTGCTCACACGTATTCTCATATAAATCACACGGGCGGCCGCGGTTTTCACATACGTACTCCGCCGCGATCTCGTGAAATTTCTCGCGCACACAGATCTTTAAGTGGAAGCCATGGACGGCAAATCTAGTGACTAAATGTCGGTTCTCATAGCTGCAGCCTTTCCACGAAGCCGACGTCATTGCCTTTGTTTCATGGAACAACGTTTCTTGAAAGATGAGGCCAAATTACCCGAACACCGTGGGATGCGGTGGGTGCAAATTTCAGGTTAAACAAGCTAACAACGGCCTCCATCGAAAGCATGTATGGGTCCTTGACACCGTGAAAGAATTGTAGGTTTTTTTTAACTCTATCCTCAACTTGCCTAGAAAAACTTGTGCCACGTGATAAAACACGACCCCCAGGTAGGGAAAGTAGGGAACCATTTCAATTGTTCCTTAACAAAGTTGAAACTTGTCACTTTTGACCAGTTTTCCTCCTCGTTGAAACATCATTGCTTTAGTCTTGCTCGCATTAATGCCCAGTTTGTTCCTATCGACATAGCGCTGTAGAGTCACAAGCGACTGCTGCAAGTGAAAGCAATTTTGGGAGAGCCAAATCACTGTCATACGTAGGCGTTTCCACCTGTGAATGCCGATTTTGTATTTCAGTTGCGAGATCGCTTACAGCGGGCACAAGCTTACATCACCCTGAGCTTGATGTGCCTTGACCAATAGCTTGTACTCGTTTAGCTCCTCATGCTCTTTTATAGCGTTCTTTACCATATTATCATAGTCGAGGCTTAGTTGAGTGTAAAGAGGCGTCACATCAGGGCGTATACGAGCTAGAATGTATGCTTGCACCATGTAGTGCTTGCAGGAGCAGCAGTGCTGATTTTACCATAGGGCATATCCACTATGAGCTCGTTCCGGCCGGGTGCTACCGGTAATGGCACTACGAAGCCTGCAAGCATATGACTCCACGTCAATCAGAGCTAACACATGAAGAAACGGTTTTCAGTCGCGCAATGTCAAGGGTACGGTTCAGGGAAAGCCACTAGCCGTGAAAAGTTTGCGGGTCGAATAAGATATCCATTGCAACCGGTAATTACCACTTAATACCAAACGCCATGGGTTCCCTTTGTATTCCTTATATTTTACGTTACACGGATTAGCATTGTAGCACATATATCTTTTGTCGACTGTCCTTGCGGCGCCATACATTTCGAGTCATCAGCTGCAGATACAACCTACATGCTCCGAGACGCCAGTACGTTCAAGAGTGACGCTGTTCTTGGATGCTTTGCCCTATTAAGTAGACAGTTGAGATTACCACAGAGTACAGTTTTTCTCTGCAAGTCTATCATATCTAGACACGCTATTAGCTTCTCCAGCAGAATTTATGTATCCTCTAATTGACTAGAGTAGACTGTAATCACGTTTACAGTGTTCCCCGTCAAGACCACGCAATTGTCCCTATTGTAGCAGGTTTGGGTTCCAGGAAGTTTACTCTTACATATATATATATATATATTTTTTCTTTTTTTTAGATTTTCCGTGAGGCTAATGCCCGTGTACGGTTTTTTCATGTTATGGCTAATTCGTATTCCACTCCGGCATTTACCTTGTTTAAGTTAGAAACCATGAAAACCAATTTAAGAGTGGCCGGTCTGGGTCTCGAAACCAGTCCTGCCGAATGCAAGGCAAATGCTTTGCCACTAAGCCATCTTGCTCGGTATATATGACAGCAACTTCTTCACTTGTTCTACCTGGTCCATCTGACTGGGCACCCAGACATTTCGCTACACGCCAATTGGGGATGACCGTGAGCTTGGTGGCCCAGGTCTCCGTAATAACTAACGCATCGAATTGCTTCGTTAAGGGAAGCAATCGTAAACTCGATTTGATACCCTCACCGTTCTACTGAAAAAGCCTCATTAACGATCTTTTGCTTTAATAAGATTGTGGTTTCTTTGATGCTGGGACGTCAGTAAATGTCTGAGGCAGTCACGATCCGCCTGAAAGCTTGTCGTTTTTGCCTAACTCTGCACCAAGCCTATGCAACAACGTGCAAAGTGCGTCTCGCAAAGATGTTTCTATGGAGTCTTATATTGAGACTCCAACGAAAGTGCTGTCGACAACTTAAGTCGACTTGTCATTCTTCTCTTCTATGAAATCTCTGGGGAGCAAGGAGGGAAGCAACTTTTCAACAACGTTGGTAGCTGCTGTTTGAACCGCTTCTATTATGGAACGATTCTGTCTAGCAGACCCTGCTTCGTAGATTTTGCTCTAAGGTCGACCTTTCGGTTAATAACCGTGGTGTCACTCAATCTAATACCGTTCTTTACAACAGACGACCAACTGCGTTTCATGACGTTTGCGGAGGTTTCTACATTTGTGTCATACATACAAGTCCTGATGGGGGGGCTGAGCGGCACAGCTGCCACGTTCGATTGTTTCTCGATATTGTTACGTGAGGCTCGCTTTAACATCTCAATACGGCACAACCTAGCGGGGCAAGAGCCCCATGTAGCCTTGTGCTTGCCATCCTGTAGGCAACACCTAGCCTGAGCTTGGCACTCTCTTCTAGGATGTTCCAAAGAACCACATTTTCTACACCTTGGCTTCGGAACTTTACAATCAGCGGCAACGTGATCCATACTGTGGCATTTGAAACACTGCATCGGGTACCGGTACAACACAACTCCGTACTGTTGAAAGTTGGAAAATTTTGTTTTTCAAAGCAGTAAAAAGTGTGAAATATATCCAGGCAGTTCTAGGAACTGCACTTTGTCAAATATGGTACAATTTGACTTTTTGGACATTGCAGAACCATTAACAAAACCACAGTTTCGCAAAGCGCCAAAATACACGTCAACACTGTGCATATTTATCAAATATATACATCAGCTTCGTAAACATCTAGGAGTTAGCACGTTGCTCTATTGCCGTCGCGTGAATGGGCATTACGAAAAATTACCCCAAATTTTATGAGTCGCAGAGAAGCAATTACTAAAAACTACCATGTTTCCGGAACTTCATCAATTAACTCGTCCCAATGACTGATTTTATAGCACGTCTATAAAAAAAAATAGAACACTGTCTTAATACTGCAGCGCATCCCGGGAGAGCAGTATTGCATTTTCTTGGTTTGTTTCTAGATGTGTGCATTAAAATGGCGCTGCCTAAATTTTACATTTTCTACCTTTAGACATAAAGACCTAAGAAAGTTTGCGCATTTGCCCGCGTAGTGAAACGTGAGTTAAGTTAGTTAGTTTTGAATACAAAATTTGAGTCGAACAACAGTACAAGAAGATGGTGAACACAACAGCCATATCTAAACATTGAGATTCGTAAAATTGTTCTTTTTCTTTCATCGTCTTGGCCCTGTTGTGTCTTCCACGGGCAAAACAACCACTGCCATGCAGCGAAAATGAAGTGTAATCGAGTGTTCGAAGAACTTCGCTTGACTATTGGAGACTGAGTCCTATCCCTGAGGGGTACACGCATGTGAATGGTACGAAACAATTCGAAATTAACGAAAGATCTCGTCATAAAAACAGCAACCAACGACAAAATGTGGCCCAAACGAAGGCTGCGATTGACGGAAACACAAGCATAACATATGCATTGCTAGAGACGGCTTTAGGCGTAAATGCCATGACTCACTAGAACATTTGCGTGATAGGAACCTCGTAATTTATCACCGGACGAGGAGCAGGCGCGGGAGGTTCGATTCCAATTCGAAAAGGGTCTGGCTTTTTTGTTCTCGAGACGACTATTTGCAAGCTATGAAACTTAGGGACATGCGTATAACTCTATACTCAAGTTCCAAAGCTTGATCACTGCACCAAACCCTCCACCCACAAAACTGGAGCGCCAACGGTCGGCTGGAATACTACAGCTTGGTATACTACAGAATGCCTACTAAGCATCTCTATAATATATAATGCACACCAGGATGATCTCCAAGCGATGGTTTCTCTCTTCTTTCCCCCCTGAGAACGCGCTACCCACAAGGCCAAACGCACTAAGACATCCCCGCATCTGGAGTCAAGCAGGTGAAGCACATAGCTTATTCATTTGACTTGGCATTTCCGCCCCTTGTTCCATTCGAAAGAAATATTTTATCGCCGAGTTCTACTAGACAAAGATTGTTGGACGTATTCTTGAGTGGGGTAGTGGTACTCTATATATGTATATATTTAAATCTGCGCGTGTTTTGTATGCTGGCGATTACGTGCGCCTATAGTAGCCTACGTTCGTTCAAGGGTTGGATCCAATTCGAAAGAGTGAACAACAAGCCGCAACATTTAGACACTGTCTTGCTAAAGCTGCGTCTCAAATGGCTAAAAGTGAGGCGCATGTGCATGGCTCACCTTTAGTTGCGGTCGCAGAAAACGAAAAGAAAAGCCGGAGATTAGTTGGCATTTAGAGGTCTGTAGCGTCTGTCTGCTTAAAAGCTTGTGGCAACTAAGTGGCTTCACGCCTTATCCATTGAGTAGATGAAAATTGTCTTGACAACCACTTTAACAGCAACGGGGTTTTCTCAATCGATTTTAGTGAAAAGCAGGGAGTGTCTTAAAACTTAACTACTGTATGTATTTATTGTAGTGTGTACGACACGTTTCGTCCGTCTAAAGGGTGACACCTGTGCTTCGGATAGCGCGTCCCGTTCTGCAGGTATTATCTATTTAGAAAACATAAAAAAAAAATCCTAAAGATATGTTGCAGCCATTTGCGCTATAAATAGTTGTTAGTTCATGCACTTAATTTAGTGACATAGTGGAGATTGCACAAGACTGCAGTAGAGTGTTGTGAATTTTTCGCACTCGCATATATATTGCATGACTCTACAATATGTGATGCATGAGTAATCCTACCTAAAATTGCAATTCCTATGTGGCAGAATCGATACCGATTTATTGATATATATATATATATATATATATAGCAAGGGCAGCTAAGCATTTGGCATTTGAGCTGTCAGGAAGTGGAACACTCTTCCGGTCAGCTTGCGTTGGTTGAAATCTTTAAACACAACACCCTTAAACAACTTCAAGGGAAATTTTAAGCCACACCTAGTATCCCGTCAACCGTGAATACACTAGTCTGCCTAAATTAACTCTCATATTGAGAGAAACAAAAGTAACTACATTCCAGCTGCAACGTTTTGCTAACACAATGGTAACTGTAGTAGGTTTAAATTACTACCGACGCCTTGCAATGCTTGTAAATATATTAAAAAACATACCGTGCGGCCGTGCGTCTTTTTGAGCTTAAGCAGGTTCTTTGCTTGCCGCGGACGGCAAGAAGCCGCTTCGTGTACCTGCTGGCAGGTTGCAGGCCGGCAGTGAAAACAATCAGAGTCACGCTTAGGTCACCTATTACAGGACCACTTCAGCATTTTTTGTTGAAGTGGCATGGAAAAGTGACCAAGGCCTCGGCAGAGGTCGCGCAGTTGGATGTGTACCTCGCCAGGTAGCGTTTGGATGGAATGGCATGCAGTAGCCGGCACGTGTACACAAGGTACATTGTGCATGGCTATCATCACTTGGTATGTTCGACTCAAGGATTTCACTAAGTTAGCGATCAATGTCGTTGCTGGTTCTGCTCGCAGATATGCGCTAAATACCACGTAGCGAGC
Organism: Dermanyssus gallinae; assembly: GCA_003439945.1. NCBI lineage: Eukaryota > Metazoa > Arthropoda > Arachnida > Mesostigmata > Dermanyssidae > Dermanyssus > Dermanyssus gallinae. The sequence continues at coordinate 364,135 of QVRM01001982.1, read as the reverse complement.
TGTCAGACCCATCGGCGATCTTTGCACTTTTTCGCCCGGTGGGACGGTCGCTAAAGTGTTCAACTTGTAACATCTTAAAATGCAATCTTATTGCGAAATAAACAAAAATATATAAATAACATACAGTTTTAAATGTGTATATAATAAACCATTATTTTGTAAACAAAAGTATATATATATATATATATATATATATATATATATATATATATATGGTGCTGTTCTAGGCGAACAAGTTCACTTAGACAAAATGTAGTATGAAAAACTGAGTACTAAAGCTCAACATATGACACGGACGCTTCGCTTAGCAGGAAATACAAGCAGATGACCGTCCTTGATTAGTCAGCAGTTTTAAAATCAGCGATTGGCGATATACCTTATCAATCAAGTCACGCAAAAAGTTAAAACACATGTTATGGGGCGGACGTCAATGCTTTTTGGCGTGTGTCTACTGGTGCCACACTTCAGACAATTAGTTCGTGTTTTTTTATTTAGTGGACCCTTGTGGGACTGGATCCAGTAGCACAAAACAAATCACAGGTATTTTAAACTGATTCTAAAATAGTTCACCCACCATCGCTGTGCAAGATATAAACTCATGTGACATGAGCTTATTACCGAACTGTAAAAAACAAAAAGAGAGAGAAAGTAATGAACGCATGACAGGCCGAATGGGACTCGATTCCTGGTGGAGAACGGCAGCACGCACTCCGATTCCTCCATTTCCCACACAAGTAAAAATGGATAGAGCGGCCGGGGCGGGGGTAAAAAACTGTGCCATTATCCCACGCAGGTCCTCACGGGACATGACTTTCATAGCTCCCCCTCCTTTCTGAAATAGAAAATCTCTACTAGCGAGTTTTGTTCACTGCTAGGAAGGAGCGGGGGATGACTCGACTCACAATCTTCTAAGGTGCCAGGTACTAGAGCAGGCTAGAGCCATAGCAAGTGCAACATTCAGGGACAAATAAACTAATAAGGCAGACGGAAGGTGAGCAAATATCCCCACGGCACTCGCCGCTCGGATCACTTGGCCAGGGCCACTTCCCGTGATGACCCACAATACGGTTCTATGAAAATCTGGGCCACCGCAGAGTAAACCTTAATGAGTTGCGTTTAGTGTAGATAGGTTACAGCGGGCTAACATCCGCTGGGGTCGAGTCCCACACTGCTCGAGATAGGTGTGACTATTTTCATTTCAGCAGGTAGGTCGAGATTTTTGCAAACGATATCGAGCTAGTCTCACACGCTAAACTCAAGCAGCTTTTCAACATAAATTGCAGTTTAAGATGGACAGAGCTTAACCTACATATAAAGCACTTCCGTGTGAATGCATCCATCAACACGAAATACAGTTTCGACCTATCTGAAGTTGGTTGCGAACGTGGTTCGGCTCATCTCTATGTTGGGACCTAGAGCTCTACATCAAACCATCATTCAAGCCGAATTTATGATCTACAGAAAAGGTGATAATGATCTAGCAGGTCAAAACAGCAGGTCCCCTGCTAGTAAAAAGCAATCTGTATGGCTTGGATTAGAATGGGGATATATGCGTATATTACTATATTGTGCAAATGCTCTTTCTTTATATAACTTTGCAGCAAACGATTGTCTTTGCGTCAACATCTGAACACGGGGTCACGGCTTGTGCAAATTGTATGCTGACGACTTAGAAATACATGTTACTACTAAACGCAGACATTTCATGCGCTCACGCGGTTCAAGGATCCAGGGACCGTAATCAGATGGGATTTTAAAGACGAGTTTTAGCCCTATTACTAAACAAGATGGTTTAGTGACAATGCTACCTTCTCCTATCCGAAGAGACTCAATTTAAAACCAGCCAGTCTACAATGGGTTCTCATGGCGCTAAATGTATATGAGATGGTTGCCTAGGTGTGGATCTATCGCTCTTTTTTCAACCGATAGACTAAGGCCAAGACAACAAAGTTGCCAACCTATATGACGAGAGAAGTGCTACGTAAACTAGCAAAGAGTTTTAAAAAGCTGTTTTGGTTTTTGGTCAATTGCCATTAGCAGCGGTAAAGCGCCGTTACAGAAAACAGGACGACAGATGAACACCGACTTAATTTCGCGTGTTTGCGAAACCTGCAACGACAGCAGCAACAAGGACTTCATTTGTTCGCGTTTTCATGCACAGGCACCAGGGCTTCTTGTATCCGAGAGATTTTGAAAGTGCACGCTGCACTTGCGTCTAGTGAAGCAAACTGCAACTAGTGTGGTAGTGTCAAGTAGACCCGGATCCTCCCCACTTTCCTAGGCTCGGGATTGTATGGTCTCAAATCATGGCTAGCGGATTGCAACGAGCTGTCACGGGGCTCCTTTCAAGCCCACTCGTGTCAAATATTAGAAGGCGGGAGGCAGTTCCGACGACTTCCATTATCAGCCGAAAAAAATCATTTAGGTCCTAATTATTTTTCTACGATGGTTCCTAAGAGAGTCAAACAGTAAACGTTTCAAGAAATCTTTATAAGCCAATTTTAAGGGGTTGCTGCATTCTGCACTATATATACTATATATTTTGCTGATATTTATGCACTATATATATATATATATATATATATATATATATATATATATGCACTATATATATATCTTACATCTTGAACAATTTTAGTTATTGAAAGACAAATCATAACTATTATATAAGCGTATATGTACATATTGCATACAAATTAATTCTATGTGTAGGGTAATGCCAGAGCTCTATGCCATAAACATTCTCTGGCTTATGTCTAGCAGCGTGTCATTGCTTCATTGTCCGTATGCTAGTATGTCAAACAGCATGCCACTGTCATGGGTTACTTTGCTCTTATCCTTAAAATGCTGCAAATACCTTTCACACGCGTGAGTAGATTGTCTACGACAGAGACTGCAGGATCTATCCTTGACTAAACAATTTCAAATTGTATTCACAATGTTGGCTGTTCACGAGACGTGATATGAGATGACAGCCAAAGGAAATGGGTCCAAATCAGTGCTTCTACAGCGGCATAAAATATGTTACCCAGGCATATGGTAGAAGCATGGAGAAGACAAGATGATACAGCAAACGGAACTGAACCATGTAATCGAGATAGGCGTATTGTGAAACTTGCTTACCTGTAGGCCGGTTATGATTTCGTACTTATTTTATAATCGTTTTTAGTGCACCAAGTATTGTTGATCTAGACGGTAAGGTCAGTAACTGATAAGCAGAAAAAGAATATACGAGTTTGTTATAACTTTGCGCCATTTTTGGTGACCAGGGTCGGCCAAGCGTATCTGAGGGTAAATGTCGATCACAATTATGTATTCCAGGTATTCGTACGAAAGCAGCAAGAGATCATCTTTATTTGCTCATAGTACTTTTGACCCACGTAAAACATTTTTTGTGAGGAACGGAAATTCTCATGATTGTTGTGTGCACTGAACTATACTGTGACAGACCGGGGCTTTCAGCGCACTATGCTGTTGTTAACAATCCTTTCCTGTCGCCTGTGACTATTTTTCTCTGCCATAAGACAAATGCATTTCTTGCCCTCAAGGAGTAATAAATCACACGTACTCGTATGCGACACCTGTGGCAGTTGCCTTACTCACGAGTCGTGGCATTCATAATACTAACACCCGTCCGCGAACACGAAAATAGTTTGCTTTGACAGTCAATTAGACATGAAAAAATATCCTCTACTTGATCTATAGCTAATAATTTTAATACCAAAGGATACATCTCATACACTCCTTGCAATTGGACGGCATATCTTACTATGCCAGCACGCCAATTTGCTTGTGTTCATTTCTGTTAGCGCGGAGACCCCGGATGACCTCCGTAGCTGCAAATTTGACACAAGTTATTGCTGGTTTCGCTATTGCTACTACAAAAACCACTCTTATAACACAACAACAATAACAACAACAACAAGCAAAACAAATTCATTACGACATGTAGCAAACCAGAAAGACAGGCAAAGTGTTGCAAAACTAGACGATCCTGGGGCGATATGGAGCGGGAATGTTGGTTGCGGCGGGCGTGGCTATCGCACAGGGCCGGTGGCACGTGGGCCTACGTACATAGCATTAAAACAGACGACTCTAAGATGTTGCAGATACACAGACCATAAACAGAGTGGAAGCGAGAGGAGATCGAGGAAAACACTTACATGCGTGTAAGCATTAGGAAGACAGCACACTCAACGGATACAAACAAATAGATAGGATTCAAACTCGTCGATGCGGGCGTGTCATTCGCCGGTGTTAAGCTTGGGCAAACACACAGGGCGTTGCGGGATTTGGCATCATTTTTAAACGATATTAGCATGTATTCTACAAGCCTGTGAGTCACAAACGATACGTTATATATTTAGACATATATATATATATATATATATATATATATATATATATATATATATATTATTGGCCAACAATATATATATATATATACACTATACAATATATGTATATATTATTGGCCAACAACAGCAGCAACAACGACAGTATCACAACGTGGCGTGAGCGTCGCATCCAAGTGTATCCTACACGACAACTTGAATCGCAGTAGTGACAACAACAGCTGATAGATCAGTCCGCGGTCCCGACGACTACCGGGGTCCCGACGACTAACAAACCGTACCAGCGGGGCCGTACAGAGGTGGTGGTGGTGGTGGTGGCGGCGGATGAGAGCTATTCAGCTAGCCAGTCATCCAGCCAACAAACCCACACAGAGGCAACAACACAAACAAATAAACAAATCAGCAGGAAGGCAAGCAAGCAAACAAACGAACGAACGAACAACACACGACAGTCTCCGTCCGCCATTCTCTGTGCCGGTGCTGGCGGTGGTTTTTTGGGGATGCTCCTTTCGACGCACGACAATTACACACGTGCAGATACTGTTAGTACTAATTAGTTAGTACTGTTAGATACTGGCAGTAACTAATACTGCTGTTGCTGCCGCTGCTTCTTCTACCTATTACGCCGTGATGAATATGTGGTGATGTTGTTGTTGTTGTTGTTGTTGATGATGATGATGATGTTCGTGGTGATGGATGACTGTGTGGTATATGTATGTACCGGTGGTAACGGTGATGATGATGATGATGCCTCAATAGGTTGCATGAAGCATATTATTTTCAGAATGATCGTCGCCATCATCATCATCATCATCATCGTCGTCCAAAGCAAATAAATACAAATATTACCGATTATCTTTATGATGAGACGATTTGCATAGCAGTAGGCCTACGCCCAGGGGCAGACCTAGTAACCCCTCATCGGTGTCAATGCGGTCACCCCGTCGATAAACTAGGACATCACGGACTATCGTGCATCATCAGCGCAGGACGACGCTCGAGACATGCCGCTATCAATGAGACTTCTAGCAGAGCCCTCAGGTCGTGCGGTGGTCCGTGCATCCTTGAACCCCCAGGCCTCTGCGCGGAAGACGGCAGACGTCCAGACGGGATGACACTGGCGAGGCAAAATGCTGGTTTGAGACGCAACCGTTACCGACTCCTTAGCCCCTTCTATGGTCGGTGGCGGCGCATCCGGAGCTCGTTATGCAGCCCACCTTGCGGAGACTAGCAAGTTGAGAACATACTCATCAATCGAGTATCCCCACGAATTCTGCTCTCTCGCGTTTGAAACCCTAGGTGCTCCTGGCGTTCGGACCAAGCAGCTGATCGCAAAGTCGGCACCTTGATAAACCTGTCATCCGGTGATAACAGGTCGTCGTCCTTTTTCAAACAACGTTTGGATCTTGATATGCAACGTGGAAACGCTGCCTCCGTTCGGGGCACACTTCTGAGGTGGGGTCGGCCTGACCTCATCGAAACGGACACGTGACAGCCACAATACGCGCCCACTAGGCAAATTGGCTTAGCTAATCCATCGTGATACGTGTAACATATACATAATGTATTATATTGAAAATAAAGGAAAGCTATCTCCATTGAAAAAAAAAATATATATATATATTACCGATACCTTCCGTAGGCCGTAAACCGATGTACAGCCGTAATAGGCAGGGCAGGCAGGAGGACACCGGTAGTCAAACAACAAGTAAACACGAAACTGTGCGGTTTACTGTACAGAGAGACCAACGGCCGAATACACGGACAGACCGAAAGAACGAGAAACAGTTGAGAGGGAAGACGAAAGCGAGTGAGAGAGACAGATAAATAGGGAAAGGGGCATATATTTTGAAATAAACGCATTAGTTATTAAATTCCCAAGCTCCCGATATTCCGAGATGCGAAAGTTGCAGTAACAACAAAATCGTTGCAAGAATGAAGAACGACTGCACTGGTGCTAACTGTTTCTGTTGCGAGAAAGAGCAACGGGCTAGATACCACAATTACGTGTCCCATGCCTTTGAGAGAGGTCTCACGCAGTAGAAATGTTTGCGTTAGCAATTACTGAGTAAGATGATGCGTCAGACGATCCTTCTATAAAATATGTTATATTTTTTCTCTCTCTAGCAATATATATAATATATATTAGTTGCATGCATCTGTGTAAGTAGTTGTAACTTTTTTTTAATAATATATAGCTTCAATGGTATCGAAAAATAAATTGAGCCAAGCAATTATTCCCACAAGACTCCACAAGGAACCTTGACTTTAACAAAGATGGAGTCAAGGTCGAGTCCCAGAACTGTTGTTTCTGGACGCCTATTATTCATGGTCGCGAATAGAGAAAAAAGAATCGGCAAAACAAAGTAGCAAACCTCTTCAAAACAATGCATTATGTAAGAAATTGTCTAAATTTCGCAAAATGTTGGGCTCGCTTTACAGAGTCCCATAGCTGTACATAACTCACAGCCTTTTCAGATTTTATTGCGACAATACTTGTCACCGTGCATTAATGTATCGCACAACTTGCGCCAGTTCGCACAAGTTACTGCGGGAGAGCGACGCGTTTTACACACGCCACTACACCGGTTAGGCAGGACGAACCGCTGATCGACCTGCATATGTCCTCACAGGACAATACTGGTGATGTCACCGACAGCTTATATACTGGCGGCCCTCGGTCGACTCGTCTGGGATATGCTGCCGCCGCGTTTTGAGAGTAAATTAGAGCACTTCTCGTACGCTTTCCGAAGACGCTCCGCTCAAGGATAAAGTGCCGGTGTAAGGTGGACCGTTGTATAACGTAACTGCCAAACAGTAACAACAAATGTGCACGCTATCTATAGATATGCGTATGTCGGTGCACGCAGTGAGTAAGTTCAAGGTGTCGCGTTGCTGTGTTCTGAGAAGCAGCAGAAAGAGAGAGGGAAGGAGCGGCGGCGGAAAAGGCAGAGGACACTCGCCGATATATGTTTGGGCTTCTTCGCTGCGGCTCGCCTTTGAGCGGTCAAGATGCAGGTTTGATCTTGCAGAGAATGAAATCGAGAGAGAGAGAGGGAGTGCGCGCGCGCGAGTGAGAGAGAGAGATTGAGATCGAGATAGAGGGCAAGACGCCCTCCGCACCAAGTATATATGGATTTTGACGATTTGCAAAATGGGCCAATGTTGGAATGACCATGGCTGGCGACTGACGCATCAGTGATACATGAACGGTGTCTACATTTGCAGCACAGAATGTATTATTATTAGTATTATTATTATTTACGTGGTTCTATATGGTTGTATGCTCTTGACACGCCTTAGCTTGTCTGCTATGTTTAATGAGGCCTATACGATAATGACAGTAACATCAGCGTATAGAGTGGCTATGAATATAATTTGGACGCGGAGACGGTTGCGTACGCTTTGAGCGTGCAGGCGAATCTGGACATTTGGAAGCGAACATTTTGTTGGTGTAAATAGGAGTTAGATTTACAGTTTCATAACCATGCTTCGGAAGTTCTCGAGACATTTTTTTCGCTAACCTATCCTGAAAATCAAGCGCGACTTATGGTTGGTTCTATCACGATCGCTTAGCGGGATCCCCGCCGTAGCAGTTCCGTTCAGGCCGAAGAAACCTCTATGGATAGGGTATTTGAGGTCGTCGACAGCGGCGAGCCAGTCACGCAGGCAAGAAGCCAAGCATTGCCCGGTCAAGATACTGCTAAGATGACAATACTCTTGGCAATGATGATTGTGATCCGGGCCAGTTAAGTGAGCCGAAGTGTGTGTTTCAATGCATACCCCAGTAGCCGGGCAGCAGCCTTATCGATAAAGTGACGGGATCTTCTCGTCTCAGAGGCCTAGCAAAAATACACGAAGACAGGAACGGACGAAAGAGATACCGAGAAATAAAGAAAGAGAGAGGAATTGAGAAGGAGCCACTGTAGGGCAAAACGGACAGCGGGCCGGGTGTTCAACTTTACTCAATGTTTCGTGCGCGCTGGCGAAGTAACACTCGAGGGCGGCAAGCGGCAAATTGCTACTACTTACTACTACTATCACTACTACTACTACTACTACTACTGTAGTAACACCAACCACAACAACACTCTATCAAGCGGATCGCTTGATGTGACGTAAGGCATCGTCAGGCGCAACGTTTGACGGCTTGAGCGGGCGACGCAGAGAGTTCCCCACGGACAGAGGAACAAAAAGGACTGTTGAACCAAAGCTGCTCGCCGAAATGAGTTACACAAGTGATCGCCAAAACCGCTGTGGATAGGCGGCGCATGCAAGGGAGGCGTAATGATTGCCCGATTGCCTCCCGTCTGCTGGGCTTGAAATTCGATAGCTTAAATCTAAAAGCACTCTAATAGCAGTTTTGTCTACCTCTTGGCTGACCATATGCTCGGATGACACTCGGAAGTGCAAATACAAAAATACAGGACCGTCTTATGCCACAAGTGCACAAAGCTAACATTTTAGCTAGGGCAGGAACGTTTTGCTTACGTAAGTTGAATGAATAGCATAGAATGAATAGGTACTGGCAAATACATTCCAACGCATACAGTACCCGCACTGAGGAGTTTGCCCAGAAGGGGCAAACTTAAGCCGTCGTGTGGAATCCATGACAAGAATAATAACCGACAGCATATCAGGAGACAACCAAGAGACGCTTATCTGCAATAATAACAACGCAAAGTTGTGTAACGTTTAACAGGTAATGTATTAGCGGTCTCCTAGTAGACCATATATTCTGCGATATGAAAGACCTTCACTATTACTTCCAGTCTAAATTAGGCATCCCCTAAAGAAAGGCCTTTGCCACCACGTTCTTACCGTCTGGGATTCTAAAATAAACTTCTGTGCTTCTAATGCCCGCATCCTTCAAAGCAAAAATCTGTGCCTTTGTCGCTACTTTGTAGATGTCGTGGCTTCTCTCTAGATTCTTTAATGTATTACTTTTCGCTACTTCTTTATCAAATCTATGAGAAAAACAGTTGACACAACTCTGCTTAATTACACACAGCTCATACGGTACCAAAGTACGTACATAATTATAGCTTGCTGTTTCCTTCGCTAGTCGACATAAATATCCGCATGAATTTGGAAGCGGTGGCTTACTGGCGGGGGCTTACACTATAACCTCTTGCTACATCGTCGGTTGTTCTTAATGTTAATATTATTTTGTTCTTGCCATTTACAACTGTGAGGTTTAGAGTTGTATTGCATTAAGTGTTCCCAGTAGTTTTCACTAACCCATTCACGACGCCAGTCACCTGTTACAGCTTTCAATCTTCTTGTAAGATTATGAAAAAAAATCCTGTGCCGCAGCTTATAGGTCGGCGAGTCTTCAAAGATATTGTTGATATCTGAGCCTGAATAGAAAAAAAAACAAGTATATTTAGAGTTTCTTCAACTACCAAATATATAGGATTCATAATTTCCCAAATATATGGGGTTTCTTTAACCTTTTTTGGCCTCGTTTATCATTTCTAACCCTGTTTTGTAATGCAGAAATATTATTGTGACCTACTGACTCTTAGGCAGCTGCACTGCAACGGACCTCGGAGCTTAATTACTGATGGATCCCCGAAGAGTAACGCCCTTTTCTTGGTTCTCTGTAAACCCTAACCGCGTTCACAGCATTGGCGGAGGGCGTTGTCTGCGTCTTGATTTAAGACTGCGGCTACTCGTGAATTTTCCTGCTTAAGTCACCCAGTTTGGTTTTGATAAGGATGCCACTTTGGAACATCATTAAGACCACGTCGGCGAGCACCCGATCAGCCAAGCTTTCTAGCGCCGAATGAAGACGAGGTAAAATTCTGCCGTTTAGCGCATCACTGACACGACGAAGAACACATCTATATCCATCAGAATTTTGATCATGCCATCAATTTTGTTCCATTGGAAAAATATCTCTTTTTACACACACTCCTCCACATATATATATATATATATATATATATATATATATATATGTATGTGTATATATAAATATATATATATATATATATATATATATATATATATATTTATATATATATATATATATATATATATATATATATATATATATATATATATATATATATATATATATATATATATATATATATATATATATGCTCTAAACCTGACTGTTCGAATAGCTAGGGTTTACGACAGGGCTTGTGTCCATGTTACCTGAATGCTTTCGGTTAACCATAGGAACTCGTAGAGGTAAGAAAACGTCTCTGCTGATGCGAATAAAATGCGTCGTGTTAGCGCTTCTCTAAATGTTGGCTTTTTCAAAGTGCGAGTAGTGGACGCTACGAAGCAACAGATTGTTGCAACGAATATATACAGGTAGTTCAATAAGTTCTTAGAATGAAAACCAAGAATTTTCCAAATCATGTTTTTAAATTTATCTTATTCGATATACTCCCCGAGATGCTCAATACACTTTTCCCACCAAGATTTCAGAGCTTTTATACCTCTTAAGTAGAATTCCGCGTCTTTAGAGTGAAAATAGGCATTGACAGCAGCCTTAACCTCTTCATGGAAAAACGCTTTCCACCGAGACTATTCTTCAAATGTTCGAAGAGGAAATAATCAGAGGGGACCAGGTCTGGAGAATAGGAAGGTTGTTCAATAAGTTCGAACCTCAGTTGGGCCAGTTTTGCCGATGCTTGCCGGGACTTGTGTGCAGGAGCATTGTACTGGTGAAACAAGACAACCTTCTTCTGCAAAGCGGGCCGTTTCACGATGAGTTCTTGCTAAAGGCAGTCCAACAGTCTTGCATAATATTCTCCTGTGATCGTTTTACCGCTCTCAAAATAGTCGACCAGCATTATTCTACGTTGGTCTTAAAAAACTGTAGCCATCACCTTTCCGGTCAATGCCGTTGTCCGCACCCTCTTCGGAGGTCCTTCATCAGGTGCACACCATTGGCAAGATGCTTCTTGGGTTTCGGGAGTGTAGTGATGGACCCAGCTTTCATCGACGGTCATGAATCTGCGCCAAAAATCCGACGGATTGTTCGACATCTTGGCCAAATTTCGCTGTGAAGCGAAAACAGGCGCGTTTTTTTGGCCTTGGTTGAGCAAATGCGGCAGCCATTTTTCTCTAAGCTCTTTCATCTTCAAGTTTTCGTATAGGATAAAATTCACACTACCTAAACTAATTCCTAATGCCTCCGCTATCTCCTTAATGTTCATTCGCTTATCTGTGCCAACGATGTTTCGCACTTTCTCTATGTTTTCCTCATCAGTTGCCGTTTTTTGGCCTCCTGGACGTAGTTCATTCTCGGTGCTCCTGCGACCTCTTTTTAACACATTAATCCAGTTGAAAACAGTGGCAAAACATGGCGCAGAGTCACCGTACGTCTCGTCCAACCCAATTTTTACTTGGGTCGCATTCCAACCTTTGAAATAAAAATGCTTGATAACCACTCGAAACTCTTTTTTCTCCATTTTTAAAAATCACACCGATACGTTGCACGGGAAAAGCTATCAAACGAAATCGCAACGGCCAATCACCATAATATTTTGAGTGCTAGCAGTCGAAAAGTTGCAGTTCCTAATAGCGGTGGAAGCGCGCCAAAATTCGAATTCTAAAAAGCTCATTCTAAGAACTTATTGAACTACCTGTATATGCATTTATATCGAAAACATCTTGTAAATGCAAATTAGTTAAAGTAAAGAAAAAATAAAAACATATCCAAGTAAGAGCAGTGAAGACGTGAAGCAACTCCGTCTGAAGTGGCGCCTCATTTAGTAGAATGATGCTGTCCGTAGCTCGGTGGTACGGTACGCTCGGCTCTCTGTCACCGGCTCTCTGCAAGTGACGGGAAAACCGGAATGAAATAGAACGACTTGCTCGTTTGCTTGCAGCAGAGGCGCTGACCGAAACGCTAAGCTACACCTAGGATAGCAAGCAGACGCCTAGTAGTCCGGGCAGCGTTAACTATCTTGTCGTCGTTTTCGCCCTCAAGGCAAGATTGCTCAATTTAGATCAGTTCATTTGTGATCTGCAATTAAGCTGTTTAGAGTAGAATCCCAACTGCGACAAGTGCTTAGAGTGCGAGGCAATTGCGGCGCGCCTTGATGCCCTAGTTGCTCGTGGCTGACTCGCGTACAACTTCTAGTCGTCGGAGCCGCCGGACTATGGGAGTGGAAAAACTGAAACATCGCCTGCTTTCGTTGACGACTACGCATCGTCGTGACATGGACACTGCTGAGCCAGTAGAATTGTTCCCTATTAAATCGTATGGAACAACGGGCAGCCCAGGGTCTGTGGTAGACGATTCATGGTATCGTGTGCAAGTAAATGGTTTTTCTTCCTGATTACGAGCTGTAGCGGGTCACTTATAAGCGGGGGTGGGGTAGGGGAAAGAGGGTAGGGGAGGGGGATGGTGTAGGAGAGGGCATGAATGAATACTTGTTGTATCGCCATGTCCGCCGAGAACAGTGAGGTTAGCATAGCAATGCAATATGAGCTACCTCTATAAAAAGCTAGCGTGAAAGCGGTCGAAGTTGAAGACGTGTCTCAGTTTATCGATTGTGTGCGTCGCCATTTTGGCCGCAGCGCGTTCCGACCGTTTCGAAGCTGTATCGCTACCGATCCTAAAAGCAAAGCACGTGGCTAGCTGCTAAGGTGGCAGCAGTGCGCAGATAGCAACGAGGGTACCACCACCACCACCACCGCCTGCGCCCAGGGTGTCAGGATGTCGACCTGCATCAATTTCCCGCGTTCCGCGAATGCTCGTTCATCGTGGCGCAGCGAATCCGCAGAACGACGCTGCGTATAGCTTTTCGTAAAATCGGCGCGGCTTGTCGTCGCCGGTGGCAGGTGATTCCGGCAGCAGATGGGGCACCTTGATGGGCCACGAGACATCTTTGGAAAGTTCGAAGAACGCAGCTGGACAGGCTGAAGTGACGCAAGATGCAGGCAGCAGTGGCAGCAAGACAACAGTCTCAGGACAACAAAGAACGAAGACGACACAAAACGGCAAATAAACTCTGGTACGCTTCGCACGCTTTCGAAAGGCGCACCGGCACAGGGAAAAGTTGTCGTTGCCTCGGCGAAAACAAGTGGGCACCACTGAAGAAACTACAGTCGTTTACCGTGTCGCCGTTGCGTACTCATTGCGAGCAACCTTGAGAAGTTATCTCGATTCCGGCAGCTAGCCAGTTTCCCAGCTTCCCAGCTAACCCCTCTACTAACTACTTTGGCAAACCGGCGGCGTGTACATTTGAGCAACCCACAAACACTATGATGCGACAACAGCGACAACATCAACAACAACAACAACAACCTGCATTGTGCATCAACCAAGACGAAGAACTATGGTTCCGGGTACGCGTGCTCACAATTTATGCTTTGCGTACAATTTGTTTGCGCAAAACTGCTACTTCAGTGAGAAACAGCGGTTGTAGTAGCAATCGTGGCAGATCTACCAATTGCAGTAACCTTCCTTCTCTCTAAATTAACAGAGCACATTTGTAGCGTAACTTTTCATATCTATGTCTAAAGTTTTCGGGCTGACCCTCAGCCAAGATTTAACGTCCACGGAACTGTTTTTCACATTGCTTCATAGACGGACAACCCCCATAAATACAAATGTGCAGCGGTGGGGTTCGAACCCGCGCACCTATGTGTCTCCTCCGGTTGCGAGGCGGAGACTTAATCCACTACGCCACCGGGCTCGACTCATATCTATGTCTGGTCACCCACAACGAGATAAGCTTTAATAAACCGTTGAGTTATGCATTTGAGATCATCGGCGGCTGTGGGGCGCGCATTGCACTCGTCAAAGAGAAAAACGTGTGGTTGCTTTTACTAATTGCAATCGGAGACAGAAAAACCAGAGCATTTGTGACGCATTTTTTAAAGCACGGCTATACCGACGTAACTATATATATATATATATATATATATATTCATTAACTATATGTTGGTTACATATTGCATGTAAAGAGAAAACACACATTCACATATCTGCATATTTACCACGAACCCAGTAGTTGAATTAGCAGAACTGCTCTATCGCATCGTTTATTGTCGTATCATAGGTGCTTTAAATCCATCACATGACCGCGACCCGAGTGTAGTTCTCATGTTCATTTAAGGCCAAGTGTTTCCCACGCTATTATTACTTGAACAAGCGAATTGAAGTCGTCTACTGCAACTCTATCAGTAACGGTGGCGCTCAAACGCATCTAAAACGCTCACTAACGGTACTGTGAACGTAATCCTTAAGTAGTTCGTAGCAGTTGGTCAACGTGGTAGTTAACGCTTTTCATCAGCTGACATAACGTCCGCACAGGAACTATCACCTTACATGGTCCCCAAAATCGTGTCCGTTCCAATGATTTGGGCGTGCCCGAGTGCGGCTGTGATCATTGGCATATTGCATAATGACGCCTGTACTGGGAGTGATTTTGCACCGCCTCTTTTTAAGATCATCGATGCTCGATGCGATTGTTCCTCGATTGGTTTGGGTGTGCGATCCTATTTTGAAACAGAAAGCGAAACGATTCCCTTCGTGTGTTTGAGCGTGTCTGTTTGTGTAGAAGTGCTGTGGAAGAAGGGGCGTTAGGCGATATCCTTCTTGCGTCACCTTTAATCGATGTGGCCTCTACTCGGAATCGCAAGCGCGCTGACGGCATCGATAAACAGCGTTGTCATATTTTACCTAAAACGACCGCCGATAGCGCGCGAATATGAGATACAGACGAGAGGGAATAGGGCTGCGTCGTCGCCTTGTTCCGTCGAAAATGGGAAATAAATACGAGTGCGCTCTACGAGGGCAGATGGTTGATGCGCCGCCGAGACAGAGAGAGCGAGAGAGAGAAAGTGAAAAAAATAAACTACAAAGGATTGGATATATTCTAAGTCACACCAGTAGCAAACAAATTGTTAAGCTGAGACATTCTCTCTTAGGGAACCTTATGTACTTTTGTTAACAGAAAAAATACAAGATTTGTACATAATATGCGTAAACTGGCAATGTCCTTATAAATTGCATGAGTCACGTACATAGTATACACAATACAACTTTATTAAAGTGAATGAACATTCCTCAAACAATTTTAGTACAAGGCGATTCATGTTTACCTGGTACCCCGCGGTCAAGAAGGCGAAGACCCCAGAAGGAGACTTTGTCATTGCACTTTGGCAGGGCTGAGACCTGCCACTCTCCCAAACTGGCCTATAGGGGCGTGTATTTTTTTGGTGATCTAGACGAACCTCGGTACTTTGGCTTCATCGTCGTTTGGGAGCCACAATCCGCCGAAGACTTGATAAAGTTGGACCTCCGAAAAAGGTACACTGTAGACCTGATAGTTCAAATGTGGGTGACTCTAGCAGCTTGCCATACAAGTGAGTGATGGAACGCCCTTTCGTGAAACCATGTTGTTGTAGATAAAGTCAGTTTTGTCCGCCTAAATTGCAATTGAGTTGGGTTACCTCTTATTTCTCCCCAGTGAATCGTGGTACCAGACCCTCGGCAACCGGTAATTTTAAGCAGAGTTTTGGTCCCCCTCCCTGGCCGAGAGTTTCCGTCGCCCCTTCTGGGAAGCGCGCGTAACAATAGACTCGCGGAAGAAAGGAGAGACAACGCATTCTTCGAAACATCACGCGAACATAATCAAGAGTGGCTCGGTCAGCATGTTGGCCAGCAACCCGCTTCGCAGCGGTAATCGGAGATAACCCGTCGCAGGTGAGGCTGGTACAATTGAAACTGTAGTTGTCATTCGCTCACGGGTGTTCAATAGAAGGTCGGTTGTATGTAGACACGTCCGCAGTGTCCTTTTCAGTGTTATCGATGATTGCTGGGTGAAAGAAGAAACCCGCGATTCTGCTTCAGTCACTCATTTGCATAACGTAAAAAGCTCTTGGCGAAGTTTCGACCGTTCAAGCCATGTACTTGCTGTCGACGACATCGTAGCGAAGCGCGTGCGACTTACATCTGAACCGCAACTACTTTTGAATAGTCCCCGAGCAATTGAGCTTTTGATTCGTCTGCGACAAAAGCATACAGTTGGGTGTTTGGTTGATTGAGCAAAGCTCTAAAGTCCTCAGCTAGACTTCCAAGATTAATCAATAAACAGTTACTGTTGCTCCAAGCCCGTCCTACAGTTCATAAAGGCCAGTGCCTTCAATTGCGATAAAACTTGTCGCTGTGGTTCTGGCGCATTTTATTTATATTTTCATTGTGCTAAATTTATATTTCAAAATCGAAACTTAGGTGATTCGGCCTAATACGAGAGACCTTTATAATTAGATCCGTAATGACATCCTCATCATTGACAACACCCGGTCCAAAATTTTCTGCGTCTTGCCTTGGATGCTATCTATGGGCAAGCTGCGAAAGATTGCTTACGATGCAGACTGAACTGAACAGGCATTTTTGGTGTCTCCTGTTTCAGTGATGGTTAGTGGCGCGGTCCATCGTATTAAGTGTATATTAAAATCGCGGGTGAGTGCCACAACCCATTTAGCGTGGAGAAGAGAATTAAGGTCGCGAGGGTCGGCGACTCGACTCAGAGCCCGACATAGCATCAACAGCTACAATTTAGAAAGTTGAATTCACTTTGATGACAGCGTAGCTCAAGCTTGGTCAGACTCAGGCTTTAGCAGCGTAACTCAGGCTTGGCAAGAGTACATATTACGCCGCCATCTCTGTCGGTCCTGTGTCTGCGAAAGATGTCATGTTGTTCACCAAGTCACTCGAACAAATATTATTAATATTAGCGGATGTTTTAGTTACGCCGATGAGATCGAGAGGCAGGTGTAAAATTAGAATGCTCGTAGAGCTTTACATGCAGCCCTTTTAACTAAACAGGTTGTACTAAAGGATAACGTTTGGACGAAGATCTATCTAGTTAAATATATTTGGCGTATGAGTGGAAAGTGAGCCAGATATGATCGCTAAATACTGAGTAATAAAACTTTATGCGATACCAAAATAATAAAAAAACGAGTGATTATCCAAACTGCCATCCCGTTTTTACTTAGATGCTTCTGCATTCACGCTGTCATTGGTGTGTATCTGTACCTGGTAGATAAGTAATAATAAACTGCAGTTGGATTTATGGTTGTGGGAGCTACAATATCACCGAGTAGACCTCTTAAAACTGCGCCACTGTTTCTGTGTGTACCAACGTAAAAGTCAGGAGGAGAAATCGGTGGCAAATTTTCATAAATGTTCTTATCAACCTTTCGAGTTAGCTTTCGAAGAAGCATTTGAAACCGACGTAGAACAAACGTATTGGCTGTAACACCGTCGCCACCGGATGCCATCATCCATTTTAAAATGTTTTAGTCTTGACAGTTGTACAGCTCAAAAAATCCCGCCTGAACGAGTGACAGGACATTGCACTCGGGGAGAGCGTATTCAATTAGCAGACAACACCGGATAAATGTCAGATGGCATCAAATAGCTGTATTTGTAGCAGAATTATTAATGTTTACAGGCTAATGGCACTAAAAAGCCAGAGGCGTAAACTAAGCTGGTGGAGCATGCTGTTGGAGATAGAGAGAGAGAGAGAGGCGGTTTACATAGAATGATGCGATCTGAACACACACACTTCGCTTACCTAAGCATCAACTGTGTACAATTTACGGCGCCATTGAATGTAGTGTTTTCATCCCCTGAATCGTGTGCCCTTCTTGCAACATCGTCGTTCGGTACAGCAGAAAAGTAGTGCTGATGTAAAGGACACTCTAAAGGAATAATGAGCGCTGTACAAGAGAATAAACACCACCTCCAAAATCTCATCCCAATTATCAATAGCTGTGTCTTTATTCTTTGCCACACCAAATGACGACCATTCAGAGTAATAAAAAGGGCGGCGGTACAACATTTCCGGATCTTCAAAACGTCAATGTATTTAGGGCGAAAATCAGGATCTACCTAATTCATTTATGTGAGTCTGACAACTCCATGCCAAGGTATTTGTGTCCGCTTCACCGGTAAGATATGCCCTTGTCTCTCGAGCATAGCCGGTGTTCCTTAATCTCTGATCGGGGGCATCACTATTGTACTACCTCTTAGATTATATGTTAGATACATTTTCTTCCTAAAATCAAGAGGTTGTGTCTAACGGTTTATTTACTTTGTTGTAGCTTCATGTCATAGGCATAACGAGTTTCTTTTTGTTATTTAGCTTTCCAGGAGTTCTGTCGTTTCTCTGAGGTTCTCCACGGGGCGGACGAGATTCGTTGCATAATAGAATTCTGCTATTCTAGCTGGCTAGCTGGCAAAACACCACTCTAAACCCTTATTTCAATTCTGCCTTTTCAGCCAAGCCAAACTGTGCTTATACTAGGCCGCCTATTTAGGCTTTCTCCAGATTCACAAGCAAGGAAGACGGAATGATTCTACCTGATCATTATTCGATTCTACACATAGCAACGCCTCGGTTTTTTAGAATGGCATTACGTTGTGGCACGTGACCGTTTATGTCCCGTACTATTCGTATGAACTATATGTGCTTCTACATCATGTTCTGACAAAAGGTTGCAGTGAGAACTAAACCTGTCAAGTTTCATTTCTCTGCGCGTGAACCACCAAATACACCAAATCAGAATCAAATAGTTTGCATCGCAATAAATGGCCGCCGATCCAAAGGTTTTTTGATCGTTGACTTTCAGAGGAGCGTCCGTCCCGTGAAATCCTCTCAAATAACTCGGGTTCGGAAGTAACCTATGTAGCCGAAGCGACCTGAGAAAAGGGATTTTTTCTCAGGTCGCTTCGGGAAACGAAAGTCGATCGTTGCAAATTGAAAAATACCTTCAGACAGAGAAGACCGTTTTCCAATTTGCAGCTATTAAAGCCAAGGCAATAGAATAAGAAGTAGCTTCGTTGACGTTCGCTCTCTGTTTTTATTAACAAGGTTTTCAATTAAGATCTGTCATTAAGGCTGACGTAGTATTATCTTCCTGTAATTAGTTTAGTATATATATATATATATATATATATATATATATATATATATAGTATTAATTCTTGATGCTCAAGTGGTGCTTATTCTAAATGTAAATACATATGGCGTACCGATGAAGGTGTCAAGCAATATCAAGCAGCATTCATAAAGTTTTGCTTCCTGTTTATAACTAGCTCATTTTACGTTATCATATAGGTTACATTTGTTTGTCTAAACGCACTGAAACTATTCGTACCACCAGCGTAATTCGCAGAGAATTCGATACCTCCCTGGTGTATTCTCTATGATTAAACCACGTTAGTTGCGCCCCTGACTGCACGCCAATCGCGCATGAAGCCGAGAGAGACCTTTTCAGACCAAGGTGTTCTTATTCCGAATGCAAACCTGCGTTGCTTACTGCAGTGACTATAGAGCTCTGGATTTTTCCAAGCGTGTGTGGCGGCCTTCTCATAGAGAGAGAGAGAGAGAGAGATAGAGAGGGCTAGTGTATGGATCCAAAGTCATACGAGACACTACCGGTGGTGGCAATCCCTTTAAGCCGGCTAACTGTCTTGCGTCGCCCCTGAATGAAGCAATTCACTGCAAACTAAGTCTCGGCGGCGAATTTACATCTGAACGTACCGGAAAGCGCCCGGTCGCGCTAAGCTTCGTTTTGCTAGATGTTTACTATTTCTGTTTAGAGAGCGGGTGCAACTGAGCCGCGGTACAGCACTCGAGCGCTTCGTGCTCGGTTTACCTTTCCACGTTTGGAATTTGCAATAAGCAACGCTAAACAGTGGGCCTTAAAATTGTTCACTATATGTATGCATGTAAATATATATATATAACTAGTGCTGTTAGAAGATTAAGAAATAAGATGTCAATATTGTATATTGCATATAAGAAGATTTCCATAATTTTTTTTTGGCAACCGTGTTACGGAATGTAGTCACTTCCTAGAATTTGCGTTCTCTGCACGAGCAGATACGCAATATGTATAAAAAGCGAGCAAAGAGTATAGAGAAATTATATATATATATATATATATATATATATATATATATATATATATATATATATATATATATATATATGCAAGTAAAGAAATGCTGCAAGTTCATACAGACGTTATGCGACCACTTCTTGAAAGACTATTTCTAGGCGTCGCCGTCATTGTTCGTGGCGTTCTGCGATCTCCTCACTGTACTCGCTATGTGCTCGAGTACACTGCAATTTTGTCCTTTCCAGTTTGCTATGCAGCTATCTTTCCCATTGATCGGCTTCAGATATTTTGCCTGCCTTCTGCTTTTGCATTTTCTCAAGTGAGCACTTCGCTAAAAGCGAGGCTTCCCGGAAGGGAGCATTCCGAGCGCGCACAGGGTTGCACCTATCAGTAGAAAAACTGATATTTTTCTCAGAAGCGGTAGTTTGTCACACTGTTTTTTTAGCTGATGTTATTGGACTTTTTTTAAGTACAGCTCGGATAGCTCAAACATATTGCTGCATACTACACAAAGCCAACTTGCTCATATCCGGTAACAAATGCTTGGCGCACATCTTAAACATAATGAATTTGTGCAAAACCCCAACTTTGACAGGTCTACTTAGAGGTTCTACTAAGTTGACTGAAAAAAGCGTCTTAGAAGGGCTCACTACTGCCCTTTGGTAATGTCTCGACATGCCTTGAATGCAGCAAGCGTCAAGGTTCCGCTTCATCATTCAAATTTTGCCATTATCGTACTCGCGGCGGTACGCTGAGGTGAACTTTTTTTCGATACCGATTTGCTTTTCAGTTCCGCGGCCTGTTAATGTCTGGGGTTATGCTTCCGTTCAGTGGTCCGTTTCGTTTGTCCTGGGCTAAACTGGAAGTTGTAGGTGTGTGGGCCTTATCTCGCTGTCGATAGTTATGGGGCCTTTAGAGTGAAGCTTTTAAAGTGCAGCATTGTTGTCAGCTCATGAACGTGTACTAAAGTTTTATTTCTCTGCATTTTCTTTTGTCGAGGTTTGGACGTGCGGACTACTGAATCCGTTTAGCCGAAAATCCGTTCCAACAGGGTGGTTTGAGGGGGGTATTTGCGTGTTCTGCGCCTCGAGTATGACCCTAACTGAAATCTCTGAGCGGATAGGGCGTAACTCCTGTCGTCCAGACTTTAGAAGGCAGATAATCTAAAATCCTTTTGCTCCGCCCCAGGTTCACCGCATTTTAGTAAGCGTACTCTCGTGCGCCTGCTTAAGATGTTGTCATGAGATTAAAAAAATAGGCAAATGTTTTGCATAGCATCCAGTGTAAATGTGCGTACAATAGCGGCTTTCCTTACAGGACTGTGCTGTTTGGGATTTCATCAGCAAAAGGGCTTTAAGGCAATTAATACCCTTTTACGCTGAGCGCGCCTGGGAGTGTGATTGTTTTTGTCTTGTCGACTCAGACATAAGAAGTAATCTCAACGGAGCAGAATTTACGGTCGGACCTCTAAGCAAAGAATTGTGGAGGTGGATGGACTAGGCTACACTACGGTACATCTAATATGATATTGTTGGAAACAGAAACATTATTCTGGAGTTAAAGAGTAGTTTATCGTGTCCTGCGGGTACATTAGTAGGATTACTTCGATGCAAAAATGCCGCCATAAAGTAGGCTTCGGTTAACAGTTTAAAGTTTTCTTGTTCTCGAGCCGATGTCAAATATATCTTGTCTAAAAAGTTTTATAGTTTTCAGTAACTGAACTAGAGCGAATTTGTTCTTCGCGCCTTACTGACCAAAATATGTAAATGCGGGTTATATTAAATCGTTGAATCCAAGTGTTTCGGTTTGTACTAGATTTGGCAGAGAGTATACACTTCATAACCCAAGCGTAGGTGGACCTAACCTAATGATTGCTTTGCGCTCATAGTATTTTGGTACGCAGCTAAAACCCTCAGCAACATTTCTCGAAACGCCGAGTTTCACGCTGAGTTTAGGCTGATGGCAGACTATATACATGATGTATAAGTAAAGCCAATGATAGCTTCCAACCGACAGTCTACAAACTCGTTCAGCGGACAGTATTGTTATCTGACCTGGATACCATGCCACGATCATGATATCATGCAGCCGAATCTAAAAGATGCCCTACGAAGACAGTGTACTTACTGCCACGTGTCGGCCTCAGTTGTCTGATGGTTACACAAGCGCAACCATAGCACGCTACGCTACGATTATGTAAGGTCTAATAATAAGCACACAGATAGACCAAGGCAACATCTGGAAATGCTCTTTCTATTACTGCCTTAGTAACATTGTTATAGGCCCAGAACGTATACCGGACTTTGCTCGAGACAATAGTTAGATAGTGGCATAGGTGCTCGTTTCATATTGTGGATAAGAGTGAGATAGAAAAGGGAAACAAAAAAACACTCGCAAGCCGCAAATGAGGAACGTACTGAGCAGAGGAGACAACTCACATTATCACACTAATTTCGCAACGTGTACGAGCTGAGTTCTGCGGTCTATTTCTACAATTACATGTATGGCAATGAACATGTTTTTTTGCAACGTCTACTAAAATCGTCACGTTGCACGCAATAATTATCCATCCGGAGCCAATTCCCCAAAAATATCGCCCACCCACCGTTACACAACGCAGATCATTTAAAGCACTAACTGTAGAAGATCTTGGAGGTAAGTGTCAGTTGGACTACTCTAAAGATGAAGCACTGGATGGTCTAGTCGGCAATATGACCATCGTACCATCGAATATGCCCACGTCCGTGATGCCCTGCAGACGTCTGCGCAAGTAACCGTACGAGGATGGTCTACTACCATATGATGGCTTTTACAGCCTAAAGGTTATACTATAGAAACGAAAAATGCCACACATGCTATAAAAATGCGTATACAATATATATATATATATATTTTTTTCTGTTTTTTGAACAAGCTCATTTAGTTACTATATACACATTTGCAACGGCATGTTGTTTCATACATTTATAAATATTTGCAAGGAGTCTATAGTAATTTAAACCTACTACAGTTACCATTGTGTTTGTAAAAAGTTGCAGCCGGAATGAAATTACTTGTGTTTACCTCTATGCGAGAGTCAATTTAGGAAACGACTAGTGTACCCATTCTTGACGGGGTAATAGGTGTGACTTTTATTTCTCCTTGAAGTTGTTTAAGGATTTCAAACAACGCAAGCAAACCGGAAGAGTGTTCCACTCTTTGACAGCTCGTACGCCAAAAGCTTGGCTGTCCATGCTGCTTCGATGCATGCGGATCTTCAGTGTGACCGTGTTAGATGCCCTGGTATCTCTCGCCCCTTCAAGGCGATCCAGTTCTAGTATCTTCGGCCCAATCCCATGGATATTCTTAAAAATCACTATCAAGGTTAAATAACGCATGGTATTTTCTATATTTAATATATTATGTTGTTTTCTCTATCTACTGACCGATCCCCGAGAGAGAAAACAATTTAATATATTAGATATAGAAAATACCATGCGTTATTTAAACTTAATAGTGATTTTTAAAAATATCCATGGGATTGGGCCAAAGATACTCGAACTTGATCGCCTTGGAGGGGCGAGAGAGACCGGCGATATATATATATATATATATATATATATATTATGGTTTGTTCTACTCATTATATATGATTAATATTACGCTAGTTAAGGCTACGTTTAGCTGCATATTGCAGGTGTATGTAGGGGCCACGTCTATTGTTGTTGTTCTCGCTGTGGTGGTCTATCCGATTCCATGTGCGCCGCTGAATGAAGGCCATGCGCCATCGCTATTGAATACCGCCGGTGATCCGGCTTTCTTTACGGGCGAGGAAACCTGTCCAGTTACTAATAAAGCATAGCATTCGGTAGCCCATACAGAGAGCTTGTACGTATCAAGGCCGCGGCCTGTACAACAAAGCAGCCTTATACAGCTGTAGTCTTTCGAAGAAATCAGGACACAATTGAAATAATGTCTAAAACTGTACGATCTGCAATATATGTATGTCTATATATATATATATATATATATATATATATATATATATATACGAGAACCGTAATGCAGGTAAGAGCATATACTATAGCTATCGATTATCATTGACGTAGACGAATATAGTATATAAAGCGGCAGCCTATCCTGGCAGTTTGCCAAGTTACTGATAAATTGATTCCTAACATAGGCAAGGACGCTGCTCCAATAAAGACTCCTAGGGCAGATAGTCGGCTTCTTTGGTAAATTGGTCTTCTTGTTGCTACTGAAGCGAGTCGAGCCCGGTAGGCGGCGTGGTGGGTGTATTCGCGGACCGGAGGAGACACATAGGTGCAACACGGGTTCGAGCCCCACCGTTGCACATCTGTATTTATGGGGTCCATCTTTCGAAGCAATGCAAAAGCAGTCAGCCGTGGACGTTACATGTTGGCTGAGGGTCCGCCCGAAGAGTGCTACCCAAGCGATTGATCAGTGTATATATCAACGATTTACTGAGACTCCGATAACTAGCACACTAATTGACGGACCGGATGGACAGTGGCCACTTGTAAGCAAGCAGCTCTCGTTGTCGTAAGGCGCTGTGATCAAGAAAGCCTTAGTTTATTAACCTGGAACGCTCACACAGCTTTCGGAGTTAACATGGCAGTTGTAACAGGACATAACAGAGTTAACATAACAAAGCTATATATAAATAAAACGCAGGTAATCACAGAACAGCACATTATTAATGCAGGATGCCGGCGAGATACTTGCGCTGTCGTGACGGGCCCACTTTTTTCGTCAGCCTATTCCTGCTTTAGTGGCAGCCAGTACATAGCCACGACACACGCGTCTCACTAAAGTGCATATCCTTTCTCTGTGTTAAGTGTTCTACTTGGCTGTTGTCTTTTTCAAAGTTGTTTAAGTTTGCGACAACACGAAGCCGATCTAGCTGAAAACAACAACATTGGAATACAACATTGAATTTATTCATGTTGTTGTTTTCCGCTAGATCGGTTTCAGACGCATGGCATACCTAAGCCAATTTGACGTTCTGAAAGGTACGGAAATTCAGGTCGTTATGGAATTGCACGTGTCCTTTACGTATTCTTAGTTAGTAGGCAATAGGTCTAATTAATTTGAAGGTAGCGACGGCCGTGTCCAGTACCAGTATCCGACCTACCGAGCTAAGTGCATCATCATCAAAAGTGATAATGATATAAAGGGCTAAACCATTATTAAGCTACCTCAATACAATAGCGGCAGTTCTAATAGCGCGAATAGCACATCTGGCCAGCCACTGAATTGTTTTCTACTTAAGGACAGCTCTCAGGACGTCGGTCTCACACATCACCTGTTCCCAACGTGTGGCATTGTGCAAGAGCTCCGTGGCAGGCAAGAATGCGGATACAGGCGTCCTAATGTGTTCGTGTTCTGGCGCAACTCGTTTAAGTCCGCCGGTAATACGTTTGGTGCTCTGTTGAACCAAATTTAGAGTGCATTTTCGAGAGAAGTTTTAGAAAGCTTTTAGGGAAAGGGCAAATTATAGTATAGACTCTAATTGCAAAGCGATGCTGGTTGGCGACGACCTCGTGCCGGAAGCAGCTACAGCAAATTGAAGAAATTGCTAGTTACAACCTCTCAGTGTGGGGTAAAAGTGTGGATTTGGAATGTTAGCACCACGAAAAAAATTCGGATAGAGTGTTTTTTTTTTAATAAGCACTTTTGAGCATTGGTTCGAGTGCTTTAGGTAGTCAGCCAGACAGAAATTTGCCGGCAGAGTGTACGTGTAAACATCCCGGCATCGAGTTGTTAAGTCAAACGACCACGTTCGAGACGACATCAGAAGGCTGTAGCAGCCGACACACTCTAACATACAAGCGCTAAGCGTTTTTGTGCTTTATTAGGTTCAAAATCTCAAAGATGGTTGCGGTGCAGTCGCTTATTCATGATTCAAATGAAGTTACCGTGATGTCGAAGCCTCTGCTAAGTAATCTAACAGGCAGCTCAGGATGCGGTTGGGCCGATTGAGGAATATTCAGTAAAATTCAGTAAAATTCGTAGCAGCGAATTCGTTGCCGGCAAGATGACGAGGCTAATGGTAAGATATATTATATTCCCAGAATGAGGCGCATAGAAGCCCCAGGGGTTTGAGAGTGCTTACGCAACAATATACAGGTGACAAGACACGTGTTTGCTTCTAGCTTTGTGCGGAGCACGCATGCGACCCATAAGCCGCCCTAACCCCCCAGGATAAATCAATAACCATAGTCATGGCTTGCTGTCATGGCATCCAAGTGACAGTTAGTAAGAAGCGGGCAATTAGGCACGACGGCGACATAGTACTGCCTACTATGTTTCACCCCATCACTCCCTATCGCATATTTTTCATATTGTAGCTAGAGACGTAACTTCATGTTTCTCTTACGTAGGTAGACCAGCGTTACGGCCTAGACAACGCTAGGTAACGGGAGAGCGAGTATTTTGTGGTGGCGCTGGGCTTTTCGGATGGATGCAAGACGACCACTAAGCAACTGTCGTACGGTCTTTTTTGCCCAGACGGGCTTTTCCACAAGTACAAGAAACCAAACGGAGACACAGACAGAGAAAGAGAGCGAGAGAGAGAGCGGCGACGCGCTACAGTCCTTGATAGTAATGCACGTTAAATAAACTCACTTATATCCGATATCTCTGTTGCTGCTAAAGGGTTGAGGTCCGCATGTAGCGGACGTAGAAGACAACACGAGATGAGACGAGACACCACAGGCCATTCTTCGGCCATCTGCACAGGGAAAGTGGTGGCGGGGGACGATAGTGGGGTTGATGAAGACAACGGCGACGATGATAATGATGACGATGATGATGATGATGACGATGACGACGACTGATGGTTCCCAACCGCCGGTGCCGAATCGGTCGGAAAAATATCCGAAATCGAATTTTCCAAATCGCGCGTACTCTGGTAGCAAGCGGCCGCCACCACCACCGTTCGACCGATCGACCGTCTTCTGACCGACGAAGCCAGCCTACAGAGGGCAGGGAGAGAGTCAGTGCCCACTGTCTATCCGGGTCGACGAACCAGCAAAAGCGAACTGGCGACGGGAGCTGGCCTCACAACTACCAGCCTTGGATACAACTTGGTTAGGCGACGAGACAGCAAAACGAGGAAAAACAAAGACGAAGGTGCAAACGGAGGATGAAGGAAGAGGGAGAAAACAAAGTCAAGTCAAGCCAAAAGCACCTTTATTCAAGGGTGAGTGAAGCTGGATCGATCGAGAGGGAGGGTGAGAGAAAGAAAGAAAGCGAAAGAGAGAGAGAGAGAGCATTGAGAGAAGAGCGCGGTTCAAGGAATGAACCCCTATTTCTCTCTCTGGAAACCACTAGGCTGAGCCGGCCCGTTCTGCTCGTATTGGTCCAGTCGTACACTGTCGCCACCGTCACCACCGGAGCGACTAGTGAGTGAATCCATTAAATTCAGCGCACTCATTTCCCTTTGAAGCGGAGATGATTCTCTAAAATGATCAAAGTATTATATATATATATATATATATATATATATGAAGCGAGCACTGCCGAGTGTGCAACCGTATTGTAAATGACTATAAATCATCACAATATATATATATATATATATATATAGTATCCTTTTGGGCATCGACTAGCTACATGCTAAAGGCGTCAAAGCTTTGCAAGAGAAAATTGTAATATTATTCTCACTAAGCGTGTTTGTTTCAGACGCACAGTGCCATAACAAGACGGTTGCGTGCTCTAATCTATAGTAGAGCGCAACAATAATACAGCTCTTCTAATCGTTACAATCTTACAATTGCTACAAACATACATAAATTGAGGAATATTAAAACGCTCATTATCTAAATATTTTGTTGTAAAGAACTAAACGTGTCTGTCAAATTTGTTTTTATTACACCACTAGCTGCAGATTTTGGGCTGCCGATCTTAAGGCATTTGTCGCAATTTTCCTTTAGAGATTACACGCATACGCATATAAAAATATACGCGCCTTTGCCTCTTAATGCCAACACCCTTACTATTTTTAATGCTAGATTCTTCTGATAGTGAGCTAGCTCTGTACTCACTATTCATAAGCTAAAGTCATAAATGTCAGTTGAGCATTTTTCTGACCTTGTTGTCCCGGACCACAATCTATCAGACTAAACCAAATAATTCTGTCAGTCAGATTATATACTAGCTTAAACATTTACTCTTAAAATGTGCTCACTCGCAACTGCTGAGTCACATTTGACCGAACCTATATAACCGAACAAGCATGGCTAGTGGAGTCCACACACTTCACAATATTTGGCAGACAAAGAAAAACGACTCCGTAAACTGATCCTGAATCAAGCTAGACTAGCGCAACCTTTATCGGCATGTGTGAATACTCTTCGCAAGTAACCGCAAAGTGACGACGTACAAACATCGTTAAGAGTTTGAACGTACCACAGAAAGTGTTACTGTGGCTAGCAAGCAGTGTGATAAGAACCTGAAATCATACTAAATGCGGCTTAGTTTCCTCAGTAATAGTGTGAATATAAAGTAAGCTAAGCTGGGCGAACAGAGGGCGGGAAGGAATGTCGTTAGCTATTATTAGGTGTGTCAATCTAACCAGGCGACGAAAGAGTAATCAGTATTGTAAATTATGGAAAAATTGAAAAACGTCCTCTTGTTGATTCGCCCTTTTCACCCTTCCATGCCAGTTTCGCCTCCCGACATCCACCTAATGACATATAAATAAAAATAGCCTCCTATGAAGACAGAAAGGAATAAGCGAACTTGAGTAACTTTTTTTTAGTTTGCTACATAACGTTTGCCACATACACCAGCGTTGTTTTAAAATTTACACAAGCGACGTTTGGTCATGATTGTATCTAAGCCCACAAATAAATACAACTAAAGCTATGTCGCCACTGTAGAAACAGTACCGCGTCGAGCAAAAGCGTCTGGCGCTAAATTTAGTTCCCGGGACCTTTATGGTGTGGTACGTTCCTGTTAACCTGTAGGCAGAGCAGAAGACCACGAATGATGACTTTGCTGCAGACTCGCTTGCGCGATTGATCTCTCAGAGTTCTGCGTAGCATTTCGGGCCGTTACCTGGCCTAGCGGGGCGGCGTTCCATTTATCAAGCTCGCTCGTCACGGACCCTTACGGTCGACCCTTTCCTTCAATTTTCATTCGCTGGGAGCCCGAGGATACGATATGCACTCGAAAGTTGTCGGCTCCGAAAAGCGTTTGCGACTCTTTCAAAGCATAAATCTTTCATCAGGGCTCTCGCTTCGTGAATCTTTCATCTGTCGCCATGGAGAACTTAGAATCCGACGAGTGGGTTAATGTGTGCGTTTTCGCCGTACGGCTGTCTCTTCGATTATTCTAGCCGAATGACTTTAGCTATTGCGGCCGCCTTCCATCAGCCATATAAGCAGCGATCTAAGCGACACTGTCTAGCTGATCTTCCAGCTGAAGAAAAGCCAAGAAGTAAAGGCGAGGCAACATCAACAACAACAGCAACAACAACAACAACAACAACAACGACAACAACAACACCATGAACAACAAGAACAACAAGAGCAACCAGAACAACAAGAACAACAAGAACAACAAAAACAACAAGAACAACAACAACAACAACAACAACAACCTACAAGAAGGACGATCTTTGGCTTGAGAATAGGTAAACGGTTGGCTATGATTCCGGTGTATTTATTAAACCAAGTGACGAGACTTAATAAATCAGAAAAAATAAACTTACCTTATTGTACGTTTGTCCATATACTATCCGCTATGTGTTTGCGATATGTCCATCCAGGATACCTGCCGGCCTTGACCAGAAAGGAAAAACTTTCCCGGGGGGACCCTTGACTTCCAACATGTGCTTTTTAGTTTATAGTGAGTCTTGTGGATCTAGTCGTATTCTTTTAGTGGATACAACTCCGGCTCCATCTGTTGACCCACTTCGCGGTGGTCTATTGGCGCACCTAGATGGCCCGTTAGCTGATCCACTTTGCTTTGTCACTGTCTCGTGCCTTTTATCAGCTGATCAGACTACCTTTCTAAGGCCTGCCCAGTGATTCACCAGCTGCTAAGCTGTGGGCCATGTTCGGTTCTACCCAACCAACGACTCGTTAATAAGGCCATTTGACACTTTGGTCTGAGCCCAAAAGCCGATAAAGCGATTCCCTTCTTCGTCGGACCGTGTAAAGACTATCAATTTCGCTAGTTTGGACGGCATCGCCCGCTATTGATTGAAAACGCACTTTATTAAGCAAATTACGCGCTGACACGAGAGGCATTCCTCACGGCACTGTCCCTGACTCCGACTGTCCCGCAAAAATTGGAAAAGTGCTCTCGTTGATTCACTTTTTCGCCCTCCCAGGCCAGTTTTGCCTCCCGGCATCGTCCACCTGCCACACATCTACGTCGTTCCTCTAGATCGAGTTCATACACCACTCAATTCCACCACACATCTACGTCTTCACTTTACCCTTTGCTAGCTATGTTCTTAATTAGAACATCCCTCTATGCTCAGCGTGCCTCCCTTGTCAGTTCCACATCAACGCGATGAGCCCCACCCCTTCGTTAGTGTTTTTTGCCTTGCACTGCCACTCCGAGTTCGTTACTCCAACAGGCGAGTTTCTGTTTGACCTTTCTGGTCCACCTACACTATATTTACCTACACATCCATCGGGTAACCAACTCTGCTTCCCCTAAACATTCATATACGCAGACGTTTACCGAGACACACAAACACATAATCACCCACACACACACGCACAAAACATAGTCATGCAAGCATGCCGCATATGCTCGCAGCGTATGCATTCAGCAGTGGTATGTAGTAACAACACCTAACTAACTAGTTAACTGCACAGGCAACAGCGACCAGCTTTACACGAGTAGATATAGAGCAACGCGAATGGTGGTGGCATTTTGTGCTTCTCCTTTGCTCGTCGGGGCAAGCTTTGTTCCGTGCCGCTTATCGCTGGTTTCGTGGAAACGCCATTTGCGATGTGATGATGATGATGAAGCGCACGCGACAGCTACATACCACCATAGTAGTCCGAGTAGGCCGAGTACCCGTGTCAGTCGAGTAACAACAATCTCCTGCCTCGCCTGTGCCAGTTCTTGTGTACCAGGGTTTGATGTCTGATAGGTTAGTAGAAGCTATTTGGTACACTGTGCTCTGATAGCCAGTCGCGTATCCGTGACTGAGCCCTGCCGTCGTTCAGTGTTGCTTCTTTGTCAGATCAGGCAGCGCTTAGAATACCATCGCATCTTGTATTTTTCGTGACTATCCCCCTAATTTTTATCTGGGAGGTTTTGGGAATGCTATAGCAACCTGCCTGACTGGCGTGGAGCCCACAAATCCTTTAAATACATAGATTCCAGCTTATGTTTTCAGGCTCGGTATAACTTTGGCATTTCCTCGAAGAGTTTCTACGAGAGAGTCTCTGCCATTGTCAAGTCAACCTAAAAGCACCTTCATTAAAGGGCCATATATGCACAAATATAATTACATAAGATTGTAATATGAATTGACGAAGTAAGAAAAATAAACGTTGCATAAATGTACACTGGTATTTTTAAAACAGAATAATAAACGTCTGAACATAATTATAGCATACATAAGATCTGTCGATTTTGCAGACTTTGTGGAGCTCTCCACAAAAATATGTCTCCATAAAAACACAACTTTTTATACAGCGATAGATCACCTAGTTCGTGCAACCTTTGTATTGAGGCCTTAATCGTAAGGCAGACGTGACGGTGGCAGTATTATGTTCAGAGATGTCTTATTTAGAGATCATAGTTACACCAAGATCACGAAAATATTTATTTAACTACCATCTGATGACATCATGGCACATTTAGGCACATATAGTTGCATTCTATTCTCATAACACCTTTTTCAACATTTGAATTGCTAGTTGAATAATATTTGTGAGCTTGTTGACTACTGAGTATATCTTTAAATCGTTCGCAAATAAAAGATGAGTGACATCTTCTGGAATCATTGTTGGGAGATCAGGGAAGCATTATATATTTTAAAGCATTATATATTTTAAAGAGCAGGGGCCCCATGCACGATCATTGCAGGACCCCTGAGGTGCAGGGGTCACTTTTCTCGTTATCGAAAGAAAACTTCAAAACGTTTTTAAGTGATTTTCTAAAGTACCATCTGGTGTACACTGCATTTGTCTTAAAGTGTTTTGATTTTTTTAATTATGTTCTCGATTGAAATTAAAAACTGCCTATGGATTGTTTAATTATAACGTCTTACTATACGCACGTGATTTGTTCGTGATGGCGGTTGATCATCTAAAGGTGTACATACAAAGTAGAACAGTTTTGAGAATGCCGCCGCTTTACTCTGGTTATTCTCAATAGGCACATAACCGATTTTGAATAGAAGGATTTCCCCGCGCCCTCGGAGTTGCTTACTCGCGTAGTACTAAAATGATTTTGCATCTTTAAAAGTTATTAGTTGTGACTCTTCAATAATTCTCAACATTGTCGATGCCCTCCTAAGCTCCATTGAGATGTTTTCAGTCGCAACCTCAGCCATAGGCTCCTCTAACCACCGAACATAGTTTCGAATACTTGCCATATTGGGATTAGTATTATTGTTATTTTAATGTAGCGTAAATTCTATTCTATTCCATAACCTACAACTATAGTATACATCTCCTCAATGTCAACACATCATACAAATATTGTTTTCCAATTTACGCTCGGAAGATTTGCACAGATCGACTCTAAGGGGTATGAGGAAAGGATCAGGATCGAGTTACTGAGAGCCCGGTGACCACTAACAATAGAAGGAACCACGACTGCTGGCTCGGTGATGAGCTCTCTCTCAAAAATAATAAGCAAGTCCAAAATATAGTTTTCCCTTGTTGGTTGCCTAACAAGTTGATCTAAGCCATTAATGATGCAACAGTTTGTAAAAACCTTCTATGGGCTGGTAGCGTTTCTTAATCGTAAATTTGACCAATCAGTACCAACCATGGTAAAATTGCTAACCACACAAACAGGATACTCGACATGAAGGCAGAATTCTAAACCTTCTATAACCTTTTTGATACGAGCTTTTATTTAGGCGCTGGAGTCCGCATTCCTGACATAACAGCAAACATTTTGAAAGATTGTGTGATAATAATGCAAGTCTACCGCTACGGTTTCCAAGCCTGTGGGTATCTTAACTCGGCGGCAGTCATTTGCGTGTTAAAATACACACGCCTCCACCGCTGGATACTCTGACAATTTGATGCGTTGAGTATCGGTCACGAACTAAAGCCTTCACGTCACTCACAAATTGCGCTAGTAAACCGGGTCTCTGAAATAAAAATGGCATCGATGTTGTTTAATAAACAATAATCTGCACGGGCATCCATAAGATCAGGAGTGGCTAACGAGCGGACATTCAGATAAAAGCAATTTAAACTAGTTTGATTACCAGCGGTTAATCTTAGATCCAGGGCCTATCATGGGTAGTATTTAGGCTATCCGATGGTAATACTACAGCGTGTGGTACTGTATCACCGAGCACTGCACTGCTCGCTGGTCCACCTTTAGGTGCTGCATCCGTGCATCCGCAATCTGGTGATGTCCAGAGGGCGCGGAGCAACAATTGGAGGAGGTTGGTGTTCAGGGGCTATAACGCTCTTCGATGTCGACTAGCTAAATACTGCCGCACTCAGAAGAACAGAAAATTAAACAAAAAAATACTCGACCGGAATTCGAATTCGGTCCTCCCACTTCTTAATCGGTGGCCCTGTTGCATGAGCCACGCTCTGCACTTATACTCTCGTAAGCCGTCAATTTTCAGCTAGCGTGTACTGTTTGTAGTAGAATGCAAACAAACGGTCCTGGCCTGAAAGGTTTAGAGAGTCATGAGATCCTGTGGAACGGCCCCCCCGAGCCTGTGTCGGTATCAAAACGTCACCCAACAATGTTTTACTGCACCAATTGGCGCCGCAATAATCGAACTCAAATTAGCTCTATGATAACAATTTCCGGGGACACAAGTAAGATGCGTCCGCACTCGGCCAAGTCATCGAGAGAAAAACCGTCTGAACCTCGAATGCCGCAAGTTTGATCTTTTGCTGGGTCAACTCAGGATGTTGGTACTCGTCTGCCATCCAGGTTGTTAGCGGTTTGTAGGCATCGCTTATCTTTAGCTCGAACTCGTTTTCGGGCAGTCAGTAATTCGGTCATCATCATCCGCGTAGAGCTACGTCGAGACTTCTTCTGGTAGCTACTCTTTTCCGCGAATATTGTTATAGACAATGTTTCAAAACAATGCTCCAACTACGGACCATTAAGACGGACTCCGGCAGACATTAGCCAGCGCTCTCCGTCACTCTGCGTAATGATTCGCGGTGGCGGCGAGATCGTCTGTAGATGTGATATATGGCAAATACGTGGAAACGCCTTTAGCACATCGTTAACAATCACCAATTTAATGGAGTTTTTTTGCTGCCTTCTAATTTTCGCCTCTGATCCACTAAGTATTGCATGGCTGTGGTAACAGTCATTCTGATGTCATTCGTCCTGACTCTACTAGGCCAGCATTTCGGCTATTATGCCTTGCATGACCTCTTGTTCTGTGCGTGTCGGCCATAGTACCACTAAATATCAGTAGCATTGCTCGCCACCTCAGCACTCGCTTATACTTGTTGTTCGGGGTTGCTATTTACGGTATAGGACGCGGATGGTTGGCCAGCCGCTTTTCGCCACTTGTAGCCTGTGTCTGATCCACTTCCGTGACCTGTATTGACTTGGTGGCTTTGATGGTCTGTTTACTTGGTTGACTATCGATAAAGATTGGTGTTGTCACTTTTATGCGGCAATTATTATTAAATTAACAGCAACGACAACAACACGTTGTTGCCGTTGTTTTGGTTATCCTCTGACTGCTTCCTCCTTTGTCGACCGGCAACTAAGAGAGAGTAAAGTGTAGGCCGTGGTGCCATGGGGCGGCGATATTCATCCTACGACGACGATGAAAACAGCAACGCCTGCTGTTGAGGCTTGCCTGTTTTTCCGTCGACTGTTTTGGCCATTCACAGGCACTCTCGTCGCTTAGTTGCTCACTATTGCGCGTTTTTTTTGCGCGCTTACAAAGTCTTCTCTCCGGGGGGTTTGCTCTCCGCCACTCTTTTCTCTCCTGTGTCTTGTCTCATTGTTTTGCCTATCTTCATTTCAGAGTTTGTTCACTTTCCCTCCCTCGATTTTTCTATTGGTCTCTTTTCTTTCTCTGTGGTGTTCTTCTGCTAGTGACTTATTTCTGCATTGTTAGCGCTCACAGCATGGCGACACACAATCGACGTATCTAACAGACCCACTCACCACCACCGACTCACTGACTGACACAGCATCGTCCAACCAACAATCGGACCCTCTGTTGTCTGCTGTCGTAGAGACGACACAAATTAGCTTGACAGCAGTGCCAGCCCGCCCGCTCCTCGTGGTGGCGGCTTGTAGCGCCCGCAAGTCTTTTAGCAGCCACGGGGGATGGAACGCGTCTTCCCATAACGCTGTGTCAAGACAACGGAAGCGACAATAGCAACAAAAACAACAACGACAACAACGACAACAACAACAACAGAAAAGTCGGGGGTAACCGCGGCGCGCATGACAAGCACAGCCACATTGACGGCACATTCCCTCACCCTTTCTAGCTCTAGCCCAGCCAACAACAAAGTTGCATCTGCAAGCGAGGTATTATCCCTGTGTGCATATTTCGTGTTTGCTATGTGTCCGTCCAGCTTGTCTGCATCCTTCCTCCAACGTGTCGGCACTGTCACGCGAACGTGACATAATCACTGTTCGGCTTCGGTCGCCAAGAAGACACAAGGAAGCAGAGAGGTTAATAAACGCTATTTTATATTTGCACAACGTGTTATTTTCTTTTGAGCGCCATTCTCCTGAGCCCGCCTCCGCGTGCCCCTTCCTTACATCGTTATCTCTCTATCTATCTGCCCACGCAAGATGAAAGCGGGACATGCTAAAGAAGTCAAGCCGGTAAGAACAATGACGAAAAGCGTGGAAAAACATAACTAGGCGAGGGGCATTTAACCGCTCTAAGAAAGAATGCAAGGCAGGATGCTATCCTGCGAAAAATCGTGTGTAGCCTATGAATGCTGTTATTGTTAAGAACGTGTTGTCGGATAGTGCCCGCTACACCGCTAAGAATCCAACAAACTAGTTATACATTTTGTCTAAGGCGATGACCTGGCGATAATGGTTTTGTCTTGTAGTGGTTCACATTCTAACTAAGGGGTTGAACGGAAGCATATCAGCTGGATGTTAAGTTTGTGCAGAAACTGCATCGTTATTGTTATTATTATTATTATTATTATTATTATTATTATTATTATTATTATTATTATTATTATTATTATTATTATTATTATTATTATTATTTGTACATCACATCTTATTTAATTGATACCTTAGACGTTGTAATTTCAGAGTACTGCACTTTCAGGCTAAGGGGGGTTAACGGAGACGCCCTGCCCCAAGAAGCAAGAAAGGGAGGCTGCGAAGGTCTCAGCTAAAGGTCTAGGCGAACGTGAATGTTGAAACCTGGCACGGGACGCACGAGTGAACCTGGTCCTCCACGGCCTTGAGCAGGGGACCTCCAAGGAGGAACCGGAGCAAACCATCAAAGGCTAGGTTCAGGACGAGGGCGAGATAACAGCAGAAATCTGACGCGAAGGGGCTGACGAAGGCTGTATTTCTACTCTAGTCCTACGTACAAACATCGGGAAGTCCTCACTTAAGATAAAGTATGTCTAAGTGTGGTATGTTCAACGTGCCGGGTAACCGAATCAATAAATTTCCCGTGCTGCTCAAAATAGCAAATGATAAGCCATTCGACAAAGGAGGTGCTAAAGAAATGTCCCGATACCGCAGATGATGAATCTACTGGCTATGTACAGCAGGGAATTGTACCGCTAAAGTGAGAAAGTGCTACGTTTGATTTGTGGCGGGGCACTCGGCGAACTCAGGAGCGTATAGAAAAGTGGCGGACGATCTACGAAGGAAGCAGAAAGGTCTATCGCTCCGCAAGGAGGAACCAAAGAATTGTACCAGTACCCCGGTAGCACAGAAGATTAGAGCTAACCTTGAAACAGAGAAAGCTGGCTGGAAGAGACCTAGTATACGAAACGATACCTACATACGAAAAAGCCTCCCACCTCGGCCAGAAACTCACGCCGAAAATAACGGAACAGGAAGCTCGTCACACTCAATAAGTGCAGGGCCGCATATGCTCTCCTAGCGGTAGCTAGGACAGGCTAGAATTTGAGCTATGCCTGTTGTCAGGGGTCCTGGTTAAGGCAGCAGATAAAAGGATATAGACAGCAGACGAATAAATAAACACCGCAATTTGGTGAACGAACTGTCGAAAAGGCATTGCAATCTGGGATAAGGGCCATGGAGAATGGTTTACCTGGATACAGGTCCACGGGGGCGCGGTATTCTATAGCTGCTGTTCCACAACAGAAGCCAAGAAGAATTTGCCGTATACCTCGACGCACTGAACGTCGTGGCATCTGTGTTTAAGGGAGAAATAGTGAGGGGCTGTAACTAATTAAGAGACATCTTCAATGAGAAGACGCTTAGAAAATATCGTGTCAAACGCACGCGAGAAGGCGACGCCGGATTTAGGACACTTACGTAGAAACGCTGCGCCAAAGTACTGGTGGTTCCCC
Organism: Dermanyssus gallinae; assembly: GCA_003439945.1. NCBI lineage: Eukaryota > Metazoa > Arthropoda > Arachnida > Mesostigmata > Dermanyssidae > Dermanyssus > Dermanyssus gallinae. The sequence goes on along the minus strand of QVRM01001982.1, from coordinate 326,196 downwards.
AAGGTGGCTTTCTGCACGGAGAGGATGCATTGGAGCCCGGTGCATATGCACTAGACCCCGCAAAAAGTAAAAAAAAAAAACGAGAATAGAATTGCCCGAGAAGGAGCGAAGGGAACAAGTAGTTGATCTCTAGTGCGAATACAAGACAAAGCGCTCGAATCTCAAGATCACGAAAGAGGAAGCTTTGGTGCTGATATCAATTGGTCTAACAGGGGCCATTGTGGCTCAGCTTTTTCCTGACGGTTTCCAGAAGATTGATAGAATTTCCCCCCTGGCACTTATCTCAACGCCGGAGAGAGAACCATGCTCGGCCTTAGACCACATGCTTATTTAGCTTATGGAACGCGGTTGCCAAGACCGCGGAATCGACACTTGCGGGCAAACTCAACAAAAGGCAAGTCTCTCTCTCTCTCTCAGAGGACCAGGTACGGGTTCCCTAAAGGGTGTTCAGCGATCCACGCCACCAGAAAGATATTCGCTAAAGCCGAGAAGGTGGACACAGAAAAGCCCCAAAGCTCGAGAAGAATGAAGAAAAAAACAGAATGAATCTAACATCGCAAACTGGGGAGTAATGCTGAATGCAGTGGAAAATAGGGGAGTAGCAGCGTACCCCTGACGTATGGTAGCCTCTTACATGGCCAAACGTAGTGTGAGTTACGATGAGAGGGAGGACGCGTACGACTGCATGTGTACCACAAGGTTCCATACTAGGAACCACACTATGGAACATAGCGTGCGACAACGTGCTATAGATGAGCAAGCCTAGCGGGGCTAAGTGTGTGGCCCATGCCGACGACCTGGCATCTAAGTCACTGTAAGGAACGCAGAGCTGTTGCTGACGGAATCTGAATATCTCTGTGGACGGCCCACAGGCAGGCCAAACACCTAGATGTAATGCTTAAGAGGAACATGAAAATGTTCCTTGTGCGACGCCGGCGAGACTGATGACGTGGGTTATACGCTTTTCGCATACAGGGCTCTTGATGTAACAAGAGAAATGACCCTATGAAGACTAGGCGTGCAGAGCAGTGCGACGGGAGATCCACTCTCAAGGATGCTCAGCTCGACCAAAAATTGCGATGCAAACTTTGATTTTGTGGAGATCGGTTAGCCAGACGACCGGCTTCCTACATACACTGAAGTCATACCACAATAATGCAGAAACATCTGGCAATGCTGTCCTAAACAAGGGCACGGGTATTTATCGAAGGTTAGCCCATCTGGTCGGCGTAGGTCGTCTTTGAAAAGTATAGAGCACCCCTGCTGATCGTAAGACCTATACGAAAATATCGTCGATGTCCGCGAGTTCCGTTTGCTTAACAAACTGTTTACATAGTACGATTTTTATCAGGGCTTTTATTCAAGCTTTCACCTTCGTCGCGACATCGTGGATTACGATCCGGATTGCTGGGTTCCCTTATTAGCAGTTAACCTGCCCACTTCGTTTTACATGGCACTGTTCAATTCATTTATTATTGCAATTTCACTTGGCTTCTTTTAGTGTTATTGCCCCTTGTCTTATTTTGGTGCCTTTGGCCTATGCCCTCTTCAACGTATTGAAAGCCATCTTGGTAAAGCGTGGTTTTTCGTTTATTTGCTCTGTTGCGTTCGAATTGGTCTGGAAGTGCAGCTTGGTACTTTTCTCAGTCACTTCATTCTGGTTATTTCTGTTTCTTTTGCAGGTGCCGTTGCCTATGATGTTTCTGCTAACTTCCCGAGTTGTGCCCTTATGAGCTTCGTTTAATTTTTTTTTTTTTTATTTCATGGCTTTGAAGCAAATTTGACATCTTGGCCATGCTATCGAGCTCGCTTAACGTCCGTCCACTTTGTAGAATACCTGTAACTACGTTCGCCGCTTGACAATTTCATGCTACATACATATAACCTTAGCAGTTGTAGCATACCGTTGGTTTGAGCCGGCAAAACGTCCAGCCAGCCGGAATACTTGACAGAGAGAAGAGCCTTAAGTGGAGGCGAACCGTGGTCGTCCTTGAGCCGCCAAAGTAATTCTGCCTTGGGAGGCCTATGCATACTACATAGAATACTATTATATGTTTTTCCCTATGGCTCCTCTGTCATCTCCCGAATACTCGGAGTCAGACCCTCCCTCCCTTTGCCTCCTTTATTTGTGGCTCGTTTTCTCCCTCCGTTATCTGCTCTAATAATGCTTGGTGCTTCGACGTTCGAAGCAGGGCGTTCGCCGCTTTTAGGCAAATGATTTTCAATCATACCGTTGTAATTTGTTATAATCAAAACAATTTTTATGTGTGCTTAGCTTGCCCGGTGGCCTGTGCGTATATCAACGTATTCTACACTGTAATACGCTAAAAACCAGCAGCGACGGAATCAACTAGAGACATCTCACTCGATAATATAATTCCTTACGTTGACACTGTATAGGATCTAATATCACAGATAGATGCTGCCAAAATTAGGCATATTTCTAGCTGAGGAAAGCTTATTCACGAGGTTTGCTCGAAATAGAGCACGCGTCTTTTGATTTTGCGGGAAGATAATGACATTCTAAGCAATATCAAGGAGTGTGCTTATTCCACTTTTTTATTGGCGTCTATGTCGTAAGATACTTGTAGATCTAGCCTGCTCAGATATAGAGAAAACAAGTGAGTTGATTTCTTTAAATACTATTATTATAATTGTCTATAAAATTTAGGGTTGATCGTTAAGTTCATTTGGATTTTTGACCCATTTTTAAAGACACATGTCGTTTTAACGGAAACCTTTAGATATTCTATTCTGGTATCTGTTTTGCTGCTTAAGAAATGCTGGTTTCAGGCTTAACAACTAAGTTGCCCTTAAGCTTGGTTTATATTTATTATACGGAAAATAAATCTATGCAAGTTAAAAAAAAAAAAAATATATATATATATATATATATATATATATATTCAAAGTAGATTTTGAACATCCTTGTTTTATACTGATATGATTATTATTAATATTGCAATAGTGATGGCAAAACTGGTAGCATCTGTAGTAACAATGATAAGAGGAACAATAGTTATTGTCTAATCATTGTCATTAAAGGTAAACTTTAATTAATGCCGCGCGACTCACGAGTTACAACGAATAGAGCAGACACGTGGCAGCTAAGTAAACCGTGCCATGACGTGTGAGATGGGCGGATGCTTGACACAACTGTCGATGAGGCGATGCAGCAATCTGGACCGCAAGATGTCCAGCTGTAACTCATTACAGGGGCATGACTTAAATGGTGAAGTATGCCAGCATTTAAGCCAAGCTCTCTCTCTCTTCTTAGTAGGCAGAGTTTTGAATCTGCTAAGGTCTTGTCGGTGACCCTCTCGCGGTGAAGGTATGCCAATAATCGTTTGATAATTTCGATATTGGAAATGCTTTGTCGCCGGGACTAATTCGGGGCTAGAAACTTGACTGAAAACAAGCCGCCGTAGAGCAGTGGACCCAGCAAGAACCCGTCCGAAGCTTGACGCCGGGAAGAATGGTCGGCGACTCTATATGAGCAAAGGGTCGGAAACCTCATTTCGGGATGCGCCGCAAATACAGAAGAGGCCAGGCGGGGCGCTGTTTTATCCGCAGGGGCGGGCGCATAGCTCTGCGCTCTACCCTGCGCCCGGATTGGAAATCTGGTTCGGACGACGAGATCGGTGAGGATCGCGGTCGGATTTCGTTTAGGGTTTTGTCTAGTTATAAAATATATCCACTACTGGTTTTGGGAAATAGGAAATTATTGGCTTGAATATGTTCGCCAAAATCCTATGATACTTTACTTTTGATTCTTGCTTTTATTTGCAATGCCCTACATATCGCCATTATGGTAATACAACACACAGCTTCACCAAAATGCATCAATGTTGGGATGGATACGGTTACCGTAAGCCGCTCCCCCCCCCCCCCGCCCCGTCCCTCATTGTCGAATTCCCTTAAAGTCCTATGCTAACAGAGGTGAGACTTTAGCTGCTAATGTACTTTCTGTATCTGGCGATGCCCCGATTAGTTAGGTAACGACAATCTTGCGTCTACTATATAGACGCAAGATTGTCGTTACCGAACTAGGTGACCGCTATATTGCCCGTTTACGTGCACTCGATATAGCACCGGCCAATCCATCAACCCCCGTCTAGGTGGCCTTGTAGCGTAGCGTCGTTGTTGTGTGCAGGTGCTCCATCGTGGAACCACATTCTCGAACCACACCAGCACAAGCATTCACGGGAAAGCGATTATGGTGCGCATGCCGGCCAGCTACATGCGGGTTCTCCTTGGCCGCCCACACCCGTACGTGTGGCACACGTACACAAAACGCAGTATGTGTTTCTTTCTTCGCAAAAACCAGCGAAAAACCAGATTAGTACCGGTTTAACCGAGTTTCAACTTAGTAACTACTGATCTGAGTAGTTCCTGAGAGATCTGATTGACTGATCACCAGACACGTGTTGACTGTGCTTTCGTTGGTTTTTGAAAGAAACTCAAGCTGAGTTCCCTGCACTTGCACTTTTCACAGATAAGCCCCGTTTACATAAGAGAGTGTGTTAGCGCACACAGTTTTTAGTGGCAAGCCAACAACGACCCGCATATGTCCGGACACGCCAGGATCCCTTCTTCGTAAATATTCCATTCGTACACACGTTTTAAAGTTATTTCTGTAAAATGTAGTATGAACGTTCTATGCATTTTAAATATACGATATTATAAGTGTAATATATTGCTTCTCTAGCTGTAGTAAAATATCGATGATGAGCGTGTACGTAGTATGTTTGATTCTACAAGATGCAGCCACCACAATTTCAATTGCATGTGAACGTTACGCAGGTGTCACTTCCTACGTGTGAGTATACTTTGATCTTTTGATTAGATGCTTTGGATTAGGTTGTTCACTTTCGAGTATAATCATATCATACGTTTTTATCACATATCTGAATTCTATTGGATGTTTTTGACTTAAAGCACTTTTTTATAAAATGATATGAATGTCCTATTATGATATGAATGTCCTAATATGATATCATATGTCTTATTAATATGGACAAAGTGCAGTGCCACGCTTTTTTTTAATAGACAAATTGGGTGAACAGGCTCAGATCTCGTACGACTTATTAGAGTATTCTTTATAACATTGTTTTTTTTAATTCGCCATCAACACCGTTACGTTTTCAGCGTCGCGTGTAAAACCCTTTTATGCTCACACTAGGCAAAATTATGTTTTCGTATGTATTGTTAACCGTAATGTAATGTGAAGAGGTAACGTAACCATTCCTCCAAACCAACTGCTTCTTGCCTAGATTAGCCTGACAGTCAGCTCCTCCGTAGTAGTGACGACACAAGAGCTCTGCATGCATTCAAGAAGGAATCTAAGAAGTACCCTCTCAAACGGTGACAGTTTCAGAGAACAGCTACGATAGGGATGCAACCAAGGGGAATGCTTCTTGTATATTCCTTTAATTATTTTAGCAAAGCTACGTTTCAATTGAAATCGGCCTTGTGTATAGACTTTTCTGTAAGCTGTTTCAACTATAACGATTCCAAATCGTTGACATAAGCGACATGCCATTGACACAGGCAGCTAAGTGTGCGGATCACTCTTTTCATTTTGTCGCTTGTGTACTATGACGGACTATTGTACAGCGAACTGTTTCTGGTATGTAGTTTCCGCAATTCTTTTATGAAATGGCAGGGATGCTATTGTGAAGTATTGCTACGTTTGCAAGGAAATTTCTACGCATATCGTCAAGTAAACATTTTCAGGTAAGGCATAGTGTCGTTCACCACATGTTGGTTGCCTCCAAGGTAAATTGCAGAAAAAGACGCAAAGAGTTAGGTGTTCGAGGACACACTGAGGTAGGTGTTTGAGGGCACACTGAGACATCTGCTTTTTACACACTGTCAGTCGCAACTGACTGATCTAGTTGTCTGATTGAACTCCGGTCATCTTTAACCTTCACAAACCACTGAATCTACCTATGAGCGGATGTAGAACACCGCGCAATACAGTATTCTTCATGATTGTCTTTATATGCACGTATACAAGCTTTGAATTCTATGATACGGGTGCAATGACCAACGACGCATGGAAGGGACTTAACAGGACCAATAGGCATATAGTAACACGCTTTTGCGGTTCATGGGTATCACCACATTCTTGCGGAACATTAGGTTTTCATGTCCCGTGTGATACCTGTATTTGCAGTAGGTGCGGGAACTTTTGCGCCAGGTACCACGCAGCGTCATGCCCAGAAGTGACTTCGCTAGGGAGTCTCGCTCTAATGGAGGGGTCCCAATAGCGTATTATTTTATCATGAGTACATCGGAAAGGAGATTGTCTTCGATGTGTATCTGAATACGGAACAGTCATGTGTATACTAACACAAGTTTTACAATGTACCTAGCAATTGTGATAATAAACGTCCTAATATATACGAGCTTTAGGTTAGTTGTTTCTTCTAGTGAATTTAGGCTTCCGGGCGATGCTATGAATATACTCAACAAATTGGCTTCATGCGCCAAATCGCAGGGGTATTTACAAAGACATTGGAAGTCGAGGAAGAGAAAAGTACTGATGCATTTATTTAAAATATTAGAGAAAATAAAATCAGTGCACTTTTCATAAATAATTCAGCAATACGTTGCAGGGAGGACCGACCAGTTCGCGGCATGCTTTGTCGTCATCTGTGATTGTTGTTTTTAGCCGTAGAGCTCGTTACCGTTTTTGGTTTTAGTTACTGGTTATTACTGGTTTATTAAAATTAATTAAAATTGCTGTAACATAAATTCAATCATGAAGTAGTAGCAGTAGTAGTAGTAGCAGCTATTGTTATTGCAGTCAGAAATCGCAAGTCAGGTTGAAGTAGTATTAAAGAATGGTTCCAGCTCCTCGCCTCTTCCTGAGGCTATTTAGGTGAGAAGTTCTGTCGTACGTATTATGCCAACAACATCGGCATCGAGTCCCACACTACCCGCTTTGGGTGTGCGTAAAAGCATTTTTCCCTTTCACCCAAAACAAAAAAAGCTATTGTTATCGCCGCTATTCGTGTTGCTGTTGCTATTGTTCTGGTTGTTGTTGTTGTTGTTGTTGTTGTTGTTGTTGCAGCAGCACTCGTTATCACCATTGTTGCAGTCCTCACTACAATTATTGTAGGTGAGCCGAAAGTGCGTACTGTCTTGTACGCTGTCCGCGTTTTCCGAAATTGGCAGATATGCGGGCCTCATTCTCGTCGCCGCTAACACCCGCAATGATTTGCCCGCATTGCAAATGTCGAATGAGACAAAAACGCGCCTCGCCGTGGCGATCACGTCGTCTTAGCACTCCGGCGCTTGTCTTTGCTATTGCCCGCTCGGTTCGCTTCGGTTTCTCTTTCCGTCTCTTTCGATCTATTTATCTATCGGTGTATTTTCTTTTTTTTCTCCATTCCCGCTTTCTCGTGTATGGTCTCCTTGCGTGCCAACGACGGACACAGCACGCCATTGCTGTTTTCGCTCGCTGCTGCCGCTGCTGCTGCCGCTGCTGCTGCTGTCACCGTTGTCACCTCCAATCGGTCGATTCTCCCCATGACCACCAGGTGCGAAGCATAAAAACGCCCTGACCAGCCTGTTATTGCTGCTGTAGTTGTTGTTGTTGCTGTTTGATCTTTTCTCCTAGCAACGACAACGACGACGACGACACCGCCTTCGCTCAGAACCACCTGAGCCAGCTCGACAATCTCAATCGAGTGGACCATTCGAGCGTTCTGGTAGGCGAAACCAGCGCGTTCCTTACACAAGATGTTCTGGAGTCACAGTCATACATAACAACAACAACCATAATACTAATGTTACTGCTACTAGTCAAGAAGTACTGTTAGGTGTTAGGGATGTACACAAAGTACAAAAAAAAGTATTACAAATCTTGCGCCTGCCAATCCATTAGCTCTGACGTTCTAAAAAAAGCGACTCAATCCCAAACAAAGGTACCGCCACCGATAAGCACGTCTATCGACTAATCGATAGTCCCGTCATGCGGAGGTGGGTGGTGAATAAAAACCTAGACCAAATGGTAATTTCTGATAGACATCGTATCTCAAAAAGGACGGACCTATTTGCACTTTAACGAGAACGGGTACAGTGAAGACGTGCGTTACCGCTCGTAAGCGCTAGTTAGCGCTTGGCGTTCGGGTTTTGGGCTGCTCATTTCATAGGACTGCCCGAAACTACTGCAAAGGTTTTTGCTGTGACATTTTCGTTCTTGTGCTCACAGTGCTTTCTCGGTCGGTCTACGCTGTGCTCCGAGAAATCAGCTACTGCGCGTTAACGCGGGTTAAACGTTAGCCGTAGTTGTTTCCAATCTTCGTAGTGATTTCGTATTTCGTAGTTTCTACGTTCCCGTAGATGGAGCCAACGATGGTCAAATCGTTGGCAAGTAAAAGTCCTAAGATTTTGAGATTTGCGTTTTCAGGAAAATATTGGTACTGGACGTGTTATATCTTATTTGAGTTAAGCAATTTTGCCTCCAGTTTATTTATGCGCATGGCAAATCGCATGGAGGACACTGGGCATTCACGTTGTATGCTATTCGTCGTCCTTTATTCAGATCTCCAGCTACGCTGTGGGATAATAGTGTGTTGCCATCGAATAGTCTGGCCACGTTGATCTGGAGATCGGGTTCCTCTCGTGAGAGCCCAGAACATCCTAGCCTGACCCTCAATTACGACTTCTTCGTACGCTCGTGCAGCGACCAATAGACAGTACACCACGCAGTTTGCTGGGCGCATACCTATAACTGATGCAAGTGGCTATGTACCCGCAAACTGAACTGGTTACGCTGTTAGAAGATCGATATCCCACTTTCCGACAGCGTTCCGTCAGTTCCGTTTTTGTAGTATTTATTCATTTTCTTAACCAGTACTTGCTTTATACACATTTGTATTATAGATTTTCTACATCGATTTCGTTGGCGGTATCGCTTTTGTACACTTTTGAAGGTAATACAGATCACAAGATTCGCATTCGCACTTGGCCGTTATTTCGTGAAACTCATTTCGTGTATATAACTTCATATGAAATCCGTGTATTGCAAACCCGGTAACGAATTACGTATTGTTACAACATATGCCATATTATTAGTTGTGGTCATTGCTCTAGTCTCTTAAAAACGCCAATTAACACCCGTAAACTCATACCCCCGCTCAGCAATTTGCCAAAAGCCTCCGTTACCGGTAAAGTATAAGTCGTCCACCGCACAACGTGGTTTCGAGATAGCCAAATCGATTGCGGCTAGTGCGGTGGACAAATAGCACTTTTTGTAGAAAAATGGTTAAATATGGTTAATTATACATGAGGTGGGATACATGATGTTTAGATGGCCCTAACGTAGGTACGGCAAATCTAAGCTAGAGGCGCAATCAGAAGAGGACCGATTTGAGCTGGTTACTGTCAAAACCGGCTTTTTCTAAGTTGCCTTCTACCTTGGACAAATTCGATCTTTTTTAACATGACCATACAACTTATTTACGTGATTCTCGCACAGTGGTCGGCCATGCACCCCCTTTATATGCACATTGAGTGTTATTATGATGTAAAATAGTGATATAGTAATACGCCATAAGTTTCTTGTTATTTATTGCACTTTGATAAAAATAAAGCGAGGGTGAAAAATATAGGCGGTCATTTGCAGTCTGTTCTAATGCCCATCGACGTCTTCTAGTGTTAAGCAATACTCCTCTACGCACGGAAAACGCGCTGAGGAAACAGCAAGCTGATTTTCTCCGCTTATCGCAGGCATTCCGTCAACTAAGCGGTTTAAGGGAAAATCGCATTAACGCGACCCTTATGCCTTCTCTGTAACAGTCTCTACGTGGACCGCCTAATAGTACCCGTACATGGAGCAATATGTGACGCATGGTGATCCAGTGAAGTGAGCGGCTTTAAGCATGCCACAAAGGTTCTCGCGTCCTAGATAGACGGTGCATGAACAGAGATACCGTCAATAACGTATGCCTTTAATGAATGGTAGAGCACCAAAGGTAATCTGGAACAGATCTGCGGTTTGACTTTAGTGTTACATGGCTAATAGGCTTTATCCTCCAAGCCACTGTTTGTGGTCATAAACAAACTTCAAATGCGGTGCGGTCGATGTTTGATCTTCGAAAACTCGACACTCGGCAAATTCATCTTCGAGTGCGTACAGACCACAAGTATATAATGAAATTCGTGCTCATAGGAAGTCATACGATGGACTTCTGTGCGTCAAGGCAGCAATTAATTACCGTCTTATATTATGTGCTACAGGGTTTGTTTAAGCTCCATTGCCTGAAGGAGATAAGATGAAGGTTCTAAGCCGTATTTCTCTATTGCTATGCTTTGTTTCTGTAGAGTACGTATTTACCTTGTACACTCAGAAAGGTTCGCCGCTTTGATGTTTAATTGAAACGCCATACGACATAAGCCTGTTTGCCAAAGAGTCTGCCAATGTGAAAGCTTTTAGAGCAACAAGAAGGTAAATATTTTTTAACGCTAATGGTTTTCCTGTTGGTATAGCACACGATTGCAATCGGTTGATGTCTACAGATATTTTCCATTTGATCAAAGAACGCGATTTTTTCCCATTGTTCTGTTTCAAGCTACGCGTCTGTGTGTTTGCTAACGAAGAACAACTCGAGAGGAACTCTTGTTCTCAAGAGTTGTGTCGCATAAGGCATATGCGACGTCTAATGTTTAGTAGGCTAGTCCGCATTCATGTACGTATTAGTGACAACGGGCAATGACATGATTATAAGTCAATACGTACGCAGAAATCCTAACAGGAGGGCTGTTGCGAAAGATCGACCACCATTGCACCGCTGCAACAAGCGAATGAGTAATCTCCTGATAGTCCATAGTACTGTTTTATGAAGAGCTGGGCTATCAGAGAATGAAGCTTAAGGGGGAAGGTGCGTTTAGTGGGTATGGGTCTCAACGGAATAATATCCAACAATTGGGGTCAAGTCCCACACTGCTAGAGATAGAAACTCGTAGCGATAGTGCGTAACTGCATTCAATACTTCCTCCAAACACAAATCGAATGAGTAATATCCGATGGAACTTGTGGTTTGAACGTCTAGCCACTGAAACATGGTAACATATTGTCATAATGACAATCATAAGGATATCTACGCCCATAGTTATCTTAAAATAGGCTAAGCATTTAGAATCATATATGGGAGGTTTTTTTAACGCGAGAGCGTCCAAGAACTGCCAACCATTCTCGGCACTCCATATTTAAAATTAATGTCGGTGATAAGCTATACGCGTGTACTCACTATTCAGGGCTGTCATACTGTTTTCCATTTGCTTTGGTGATAGCAATACTTCTCTAGCTCTCATTGACCTAAATGATCCGTAGAAGTCTTTTCAAAAATTAATTTCCCGATATAAAATGTATAGGCAGACCCGATCACGCTGCCCTGGCAATATCGATCGCCGAAATAACAAGGCCAAGAGCTAATAGTTTCAAGACAAAAATTATATAAAGCCTTGAATAGGTTATATAGGATATTAGCGATATGTTGCATACAACTAAGTGGTCTTCATATTATAATATACCTGATCCAAATACTGCTGCGACACATCTAACTAAATCAGTCCAAAATATAATTAGACTATGTTTCAAGAAAATAGCTGTACGACAAAATAAGCATAGACCAAGAAAACCATGGATGCCCCCAGCCATTGTGGAATGTATAGAGTATAGAAATAAGCTTCTTCGTGAGGTTCGTCATCTGAACTCTAACCCAACAGATTAAAGTTTAATAGATAGAGAAATCAACTTAAACAAATCATTAGAAGTTTGTGTGAAGGAAACCTAAACACTAAATTACTAGTGTCGAAGAAGAATACGAAACACATTTTTAGGATAATGCTAGCCGAGCTTAAGGGTTCCTATGTTAAACAGTTGTCCATTAAATATTTGTAAGGTATTCCTGAAGGATCGCTTAAAGACAACTTAAATTATCTCAACAGACATCTATCAGGGATTAAAGCTAAGATTGCGGAATCCGCAGAGCCCAGTAATGAGTTAATAGAGAAGGTAACTCCAAATGAGTTAATAGAGAAGGTAACAAGTGCTATGGCTGGGATTAATCTCTGGTTGCGAATCAGCAATCTATGATTTAATGTAAAAACAAAAATTATGAAAATCAAGATGGGGTACGCTGCTAAACCACTACTTAACATTGCCTGCCACTCATGTGCTTCCTTGGGTTGTTATGTTAACACAAAAGTTGAAAAACCTGCCATTAAACAGTAATGATACCAGACTATGCTTCGCCTCTATTGCCGGCTCGAGCTTAGATCTTAAAGTAAACTGCAATTGTCCGATAATTGGTGAGGTACACAACTATAAATAAAAAACTTGGTCTGATGTTCCAGCATATTCCACGAAGCGAGAACATCAAAAAAGATACACTTATATTCAACATATGATAAACAAATTTAGGACATAAACCTTACTTTTCCATAAGTTGCGACATATTGCCTCCCAGGAATTTACGAGAATCGTGTATTATGCAATAATTTTTACACTTAAAATATGGTGTCCTTTTGTACGGTACCCCTATTCAAATCGAATGTCGAACCAATAGTAACTCTTTCAAAAAGATGCATACAAAATATACTTGAATTGGACTATAGGGAAACTGCTAAGAACATATAGAGAGGTAAGAATGTTTTTCATTTTTAAGGAATATACATATATAGCATTCTGACACAGAGAGCTTATTTTAACAGAAGTGCTGTAAATAATGTTGTAACACACCCATATGCAAGACGTGTGACAAATTATTCTATGTTTAGTTATCGCCTGGTAAACATAAATGCCAGATTTCCTCATCTGTTTAGATGTGTAATAGAGTTATCTGGTAAGGAATGCAAAACCAAACTTAATCAACAGATTTGTTTCATTTCGTCGGTTAGTTTAAAAACATGTGTAATTGGATGAGTCTCCCATCACAACTAAAACATTAAAAATCTAACAAATATTGTTATGTAATGTGTAGGATGTTGGCAAACTCACAATAGCGGGTAAACACAAGCGATCGTTTTTTTCTGCAAAATTATTTTAATTGTTACAATTGTTTACAATGTGTAATTATGGAAAACTTTAAATTTCGTCGCCTAAGACATTATTAAAAATTATTATTATTAGTACATTAACAATTGAATATTTTAACTGCCATTAATAATGGCGGGCCATTCATCGAAGTCGAAGTGACGACTACAAAAGCACCTCAAAAAGCAGCTTCCCTCATTGTACTAGATAGGGGCTCAGTAGATATGGCAGTTGAAGATGACTAGTAAATATCTTGACGGAGACATTTTAAAGACATTAAGATGGAACAAAGTGGCAAAGTCACAAGAGAGCTTACTCTATCAAGCATGATGAGTCATTGCTACGGCGAGAGGTGTATTGGCAGACCAAGCAAGCTGCTAGTATGTGGCAATCACAAATGTGTTGGTAAATGTCCATTACTTAAATACGTGCACTATTTTCGACTGTAACAGGTAAGCTGAAAGCAACAGAATCTCTATTTAGAGTTGCTTAGCGGGTAGTCCCTTGATACAAGTATTTGGCCGTAGCCCTTCTTGGCCATTTTGTACAGCTTCTGTCACTGAGAAAAAAGTATGGTAAAACGCAAGCCTAGTCCGACAGTCTGGCGTAATGGCTGATAGAATGCCATTAATTTTACCCATCCGGAATGGCCTTTTTGATGCCGGTTTTAGGTAGGATCTGTCATTCTCCTGGCAAGGTCCTCGAAAGGCTTCAGTTGCTAATGCCTTGGGGTGGTTTCCGATGCTTCACGTCTGTCTGGCGGCCCTTTATGCTCATCTGATCGTTCGTTGCGCACCCGATGTTCACTTGCTTCTAGCAGAAGTAAGTGTTGCGTTCTCGTATCTATCAGAGCTGTGGCCTTCGGAAATTTCGTCTAGAGTCAACACACCGGCATTACTAATCGGTGTTTTCTTTATGTTTTGTGAGCCAAATCTGCAGCTTTTATAGCATTAGTAAACTACATGCCATCAACGTAAGTGCAACGTCTCCCACTGCTCATCTCGAGTGGTGTTTAGAGAGTTATACGACGCTATACGACACAATAATATTTAATACCAGCAGCTTTTCGATTATATTCTACAGCTCTTCGATACTTGTCTGGCCATTTAGGGTTGCCTTTGCATTATTGTGCTGCGTGTTTAAGTGTAAACAAAAACACTGCGCGCCAATTGACGGCCAACATAAGAAGAACTGTTCTTCGATATAACGTACACATCCTGTGCATGATCCGACAAGTAAATCACTACCTGATGGAGGACAAATATGCTATTGCTGACGACAATGCGATAGTGCTTTTTAGTGACATGTTTTTGTTGGTACTAAAAAATGTGGCATCCAAAATGTCGCATGCTTATGTCTTTCGCTGTGCAAAACAAGCTTCCTGCTAAGGTGAAGCCCACCGTACCACTTACAAACATAAAGGTTAAATACAACCCTAGAAGGATATATGCGCCACTCGAAGTTGGAAATAAAGAAACTGATGGCTCGGTCAGATGAACACGGTGACTCACTAGATCGTTGCATCGATGGCAAGCCACTTAGCTAAGATGAGCGTATAGTTGTAGCTTATTGCTTTACTTATTTAGCTATTGCTTTTAAAAATTTGTTTTGCTTAGCAACCTGCTTAAGTATCCTTTTTCTATTTTTCCAAACGTTTTGAAGCTTGAGTCGTCGCTTAAGGGATGTAAGTGCTCACTTGCGATTGTCATCCAAACCAAGACGAGCTACAAGGTAATTTTTTTCGAGCAACGCTCCATTGAATCGAAGGATTACATTTTCTAGCGTCCACCAGTATGTGCCACATTACGCACACGTACTATCATATATAAAGGAACACCTGCTCGGTATGTAAATAATAAGTCCGAGACAAAAATAATATCATAGAATGACTTCGGCATCTTATCTGCTTGGGCATCTGAAACTAAATTTTATGTTCTCGTTGATTTTCTGTTTTGGGTGGCTGGAACGTGATTTGAGTGCTGGATGATCTCCTACATATGGCACTCAAAAAATTGGTACTAGACATGCTTTAGTGCAGTAATTATTTCACTTTGCACGATTTCAACAGATTAAGTAAAAAGCCAATGCTTTTTCTAGGAATGGATATTCCAAGCTGCCGTTAGCTCGTTTAACTAGCTTTTTTAACTAATCATTTTACTACTATTCTATATACTATCTGCTTGTATTTAAGTTACACGGTTGCTTTTCCACAAAGTTTTATAGATCTGAAATTGATTAAACATTGAGGCATTCGGATTATTTAACTGATGTAGAATTGTTGTTTTAAAACCGAGATACGCGAGAGAGTGCAATCGCGTGATTTCTAGGGGAAGTACTTAGGCAAATTACGTAGAAGCCTTCTTGTTGTATATCAACAGCAAGCAGTCTGAGCGTTTTACTGATGATCGAATGAACTATTCGACTTGCATCGCCTTCCGTTTTCGTATCTATCAGAGCTGTGGCCTTCGGAAATTTCGTCTGTAGTCAATACACCGGTATTACTAATCGGTGTTGTCTTTTTTTTGTAAGCCAACTCTGCAGCTCTTATAGCATTAGTAAACCACATGCCATCAACGTAAGTGCAACGCCTCCCACTGCTCATCTACAGTGGTGTTTATAGAGTTATACGACGCAATAATATTTAATACCAGCAGCTTTTCGATTATATTCTACACTCTTCGATACTTGTCTGGGCATTTTGGGTTGCCTTTGCATTATTGTGCTGCTTGTTCAAGTGTAAACAAGAAGACAGCGCGCCAATTGACGGCCAACATCAAGCAACAAAAGGAAGGAACAGGTTCATTTTAGTTTTGCTTGTCTAATAAATGACCTAATAGGCCTAATAGAATGAGGCAGGCATATATATGTGTGTGCGCAGTCGACACTCGACGTGCCAACGTGCGGCCAGCTCGGCCTGTAACAGCTAGTCGGTTACAAGTTAGAGTTAGCCGTTACTGTGCGCGGATATAAAACGGGGAGAAAGAAGAGAAAACAACACATAATTAAGTTTTTTTCCTCTCCTTGATTTCTTTTAGGAGCTAGCCGCTCGTTTATCGTGTTCACTTAACTACCCCTGCTAGGATCTTGGACACCATCAACGCTGCATGCACACGTGTCCGTGTACTTACTATTACGCTAACTAAATATGCGCAGGTGTATACGCCGCCCGCCTGTGCGATGTAAACGAAACGCGAGGTGGGTTATTTTTTGCTTTCCCGGGCGACTTAATATTTTCTGCTTCATCTAGTTAAACGTGGTCGGTCGGCCGCTCAGTAGGTGGGTCGTTCCATTGACGTTGATACGCAGCTGCCTACCCTTCATGGTGTTGCCAGCTCAATCTGCTGGATGAAGGCGAGCCGAACCCAAAGCGGCTGAAGTAACTGAAGTACGACCATCATGTGTTTGGATCGTCGCGTGCGACTTCACTCCGACCATGTAGGACGGAGCTGTGATTTTGGGTCGAGCTCGACTCGACCAAACGGCGGTAGTGGGAACTAGACTAGGAGGCGTAGGCCCCGATCTCCTTGCGACGGGTCCGGCCCATTGCTGCACAAGCTGTCAGACGCTTAACAGCGCATACGACGGCCTTGTTTTGCATTTTATGTTCATTAGCTCGATGTGGAAGACCAGGACACACGGACACACAGAGACACACCTGCACACAAACTATATATATCTATATACGGTCGGGTTGAGACGGCTCGCGTAGAAATTGTGGACTTCGTCTAGGACCCGTAGCCCCACACTACGCTCCGACGACGAGCCGAGTACAAGGGGACAAGTTGCCGGACTAGAGTTGTTTCTACCCTCTGCAGTACAGTGCTTGTCGTGTATGCAGTGCCGGTTCAGTGCGATTGTTGCAGTGTAACAGAAAAAAACTATAACAATGGGCAATCAAATCAACAACACAACGCCGTATGCCGGAATAGAAACTTCGGATGACCAGTGAAAACTATAGCGTACGTAAAGCGTACCTTCATCTTCTGGCAGCAACGAGTGCATTAAAATGGGAAATCGAATTGACAAAAAATCAGCTCTGTATAATTTCCACTGTGCAACAGAGTCCGTTGGCGTTCGAGACGATGGGAGCTGCATGCCCCTTACCTCTCAAGCTGATTCGCGGGTCGTAAAAGCCTTAATCTTTCGACAGGAGACTCGAGGCATCCGAATTCTTGCGTCAGAGGCTGTCGCTCGACATTCAACGAGGACATTCAACGCAGCGTCTGTTCGCGGCACATGATTAAACTGGGCTAACCCTGGGTTAGAGAACCCGTGATCTCACGTTCGCGCGGAGACAATTGTCCACTCCAAAGTGCTAACATTTGCACTGTTAAGGTTGTCTTCATAATAATTCATCTGCTTCACGCTTCCAGCGAGAGAAGTAGTACAACAACGATTTATGCTCCAGTTCTGCGAATTCCACTGCATGGCACTTCTGCAATACGTAAACCTGAGACAAGCTGCGCATGCCATGTGCCTCCATATTTACATCTGTGTGCGCCTCTCCGTCCATATTTCTCTTCGCTTAGCTCATGACTATGTGAAGTTCTAGTGCTGCAACAAGGCCTACCGCTGAATGAGAAATAGGCCTAACGCTCGAACAATTCGCGCAAAAGATTGTGGCACTGCATGGCACTTGGCAAACCTTTACAGGCAGAATGGCAGGTGTTTATTTCGTATTTGTCGTGAGGCGGCGTTTGATATATATACGTAGTGCCAACTGTGCCACAACGTGCCGACTGTCACATGCAGGACCAGGCCAAAGGTGCAAGGCACTGAATGCGACTAAAGCCTTACCTCTCGTATGGCTTGTTCGACCTAAGCACCGAAATAAGCTATTCGTACTGTACGCGGCATCTTTACTTTATGCTGAAGTCTACTAGCAACTGAAACAATATTTAGTCAGACAGATTCAGTAGAGGTGGAAAATCTGACATAAGTTACACAAAGCCGTTCCTTGATCGGATAGACAAAAAAGCACTTGCCGTTTGTATAATGAAAAACACCCCCTCTTAATTTGGTTGGTGTGAGATGGTTCCATATCCGGTCAAAACCATACATCAGCCCCGCAATAATCTTCAGCAAAAAGAACCTAACTGATAATAAACGGATAGCCTTCGGACGTTGCCTTACTTCGATCTCTACGCCTGAAGTGCATGGGTTTGGTCTTTCTGGAGCTTATCTCAAGCCCCTTCGAGACAACGAACACCTCTATCATAGATGTAGTGCGCTTGGATTGCAACGTGCGACTGCGATACCAGCTGCATACATCACCAGCACGGCATTTTGGTACTTCTGTCGTACTTCTAATTAACTAGATCAGCGAGGAGAAGGTTAAACGAGTCGTAGCTTAACGGATTCCCTCTGGGTTTCTCACATTTTGCTCTTTTAATACACCACGCTCACCCTCTACCAATAAGGTGTCCTCATCAAATAAACTTGCAGTTACACTTCGAAGAGCGACACCCATTTTAGATTGCATTACGGGTACCTCGACTTCTCCTGAAGCCGAATTGCTCCGGTGGAAGGGTCTGTTTAGCCACGAGCTCAATCCGCCGAATAGCCATTTTGCTGAAAGGTTTAATGTGCGCTTTGAGGCCATTTGACGATTGAGATTTGGATCTTGTTTATTATTACCAGTTCTACCTTTTAATAAAAAAAAAGCCTGGCGACATGCCAGATTTTGGACACCTGCCTTCTTTTTATAACTACACCAAGAAATCAAAAAGAGTTTCCAGCAAATAGCTAGATCTATCTTTCGTTCTGCTCTTTTGAGCAGCCGCCATTCCTCCCGCCTCGCGTGTTCCCTTTTTGGTTTGTAACAGAGTCCCATATATGCCTTTCTACGGTGAAAGTAGTCCCGCTTGGCTTACAGTGATGATCGTCCCAAGCAAGAATCCGACCACTTCACCCTGGCGAGGCAGAAGACTTGTGAAAACCACGTACGTGATTTCTTCTGCTATAACATGAATCTAAATAAATTTGCTGTCCGGAGAAGACGGTCTGATAAATATAAGAATATATATTTGTTTTTCGACTTCATTTTTCTTTCTCCTAGCATACCATTCTTTCATTTGCTCTTCCCACTCACAATTTCTTATTCTAGCTGTGGATGTTTAGAAGGAGAGGCGGTTTATTCGTTTTTATTACGCGTGCGCTTTACTATTCCACTCGCTTGCTTCATCCTTCACCCTGCCCTCCGCACTCTCGTTCTCTCTCTTTAGCTTTCTCTCTCTCCCCCTTTTATCTTCCTCTGTACATATGCGGACAGCTTATACTTATACGCTCGACATTTGTTGTTGTTGTTGTTGTTGTCGACGCCTTCCTGTTGCAAATCTCTGCTCAGTCACTCTGTTCTCGGATTTTTTTTTCTCCGCTCCGCCTCCCTTGCTGAAGTGCGTGTGGTCAATACCAATGCATATATATGCGTATGCCTGTGCGTGTATGTGTGAATTATCTTATTGCAGGTCTGGTAGTATAGCTGCTTCTGCAGTAGTAGTAGTAGTAGTAGTAGTAGTAGTAGTATTTTGTTGTCGTTGCTGTTGTTGTTATTGTTGCAATAGTTGTTATTACTGTTATTGCTGTTGTTGTTGTTGTTGTTATTGTTGCAATAGTTGTTATTACTGTTATTGTTGTTATTGTTGTTGTTGTTGTTGTTATTATAGTTGCAATAGTTGTTATTACTGTTATTGTTGTTGTTGTTATTGTTGCAATAGTTGTTATTACTGTTATTGTTGTTGTCGTCGTCGTCCCCGCCCTCCTCCTCCTCCTCGTTGCTGTTGTTGTCTTTGCTGATGCTACGGGGCGAGCTTTGCTGTCCCTATGGCGACGCAAAGGCAGTCGGGGCACGTTGGTCTGCTGCCATCAGCCAGAAGTCACGCGCAAGCAGACAAACAACAATGGAAGACAACACGCGTATTTACCGTGTAGCGGTTACCGGCGTGGCTTTTCGCCATCATCATCATCATAACTATCATCATCATCATTATGACTATATGACCATCACCACTCGCTTCACCTCAGCATCAGCAGTGGCGTCGGGGTCCTCACCGCGGCCTTCGACCTCGCGTACATTTATTTGTATTCGTCAGCTGCCAATGCTGCTGCTGCTGGCCCAACCGGCAATATTCTGCTGTTGTCTAAGTCAATGACTGTATTTGCTGACTTCCGTCACAGTCAGAAGTGGATTTGGCCACTCTCACAACGTCACTCATTGGCCGCCCTGGCACAGACGTTCATATGCATACGCATACAAACACATACGCATCAATCTAAAATGTACGTTGGTTTGTGCCACCTGGAATCCGTTTATATATATATATATATATATATATAAACGTAATTTATTTTCCGTATTTATATATATATATATATATTTCTTTGACACGCGCACCAAAATACACATGTCACCCTGTTTTATCCGGGCTGGTTAGAACGGCAGCATAAGCGGATATGTTGAGATATCCAAAAATTCACCAATAATTTATGTGGCAGCATATTCGTGGTGGTGGTGATGGCTGACTCTCTGTGGTATGATTTATTATCTATTCTCATCGCACAAGCATCGCCTCAAAAAAATTCGAATTATAGCACGGATCGTTGCCGCGACACCCCGGCAGATGACAACCATGACTAGCGCACTAGTTGTTGAAAGGGTCTGGTGGCTATTCGTAATGGCGAACAAAGGCTTTTACGATTTACGTGTTTGCAACTCTAGTGGATTGCGGCGAGTCGTCTCTTTTTTTTTGTTAAACTATTCTATACCAACCAAACGCATAGACCCTAGAGGTTAGGTCAAAGGTTCAAGAAAGCAAAAAGTACATGCTCTATCTTTCCCAGTTTGGGAGAGTGGCAGGTCTCAACCCTGCCGAAGTGCAATGAAAGGACCTCATCCTGGGATCGCCTTCGCCTTTTTAATCACGGATGTCCCGGCACCAGGAAAGTTCAGTTAGCGTATTTTTCTCGACAGATGACGAGGTTGCAGAAAATCCTTTTTGAAGACACCATTTTGCTTGGTTTTGCATAGTTAGCAATGTTTTGCCTCCAGGGTTGCTCTCAGTAAAAAAATGCGTATGTAGTAAGTCGTAGCTCGTTGGCTTCGACAGCGCGTAGCACCTTCCATACCGTACTGCCAAAGCACTTGTTCAAGATGGCACCCTCGTTATTGGCAGAAAATGCGCAAGAAGTTAAAAACATAATGCACTTAATAACACAGCCAGAAATCGTATTGTAAAACTATGATATAAATGACGATAGAACGCCACTTAATTTGCACTCCTCTGTGCCATCTCGTTTTTTTATTCGACACAACTTACGATAGCTTTTGCGAATTCAAGCCTTTTTAAAGCTGTTGATGTTGAATATATTTCGTATTTGCTTGTATGCCTTTTTTACTAGCAAATTCCTAGTCTGGTTTCTATTTATAACTAAACCGTAAATGCGGGTACGATGCTTTGACGCCACCATATAGATACGTCATCCAAAGAGATCTCACACCCAAGCCATCTGCATAGGTTTTCTTTTAAAGGCAAACACGATATGTTAGCTTTGAATTTCTTTGCGCATGTTTACTCAACAGCGACTTATAACTCTAGAGCGTTATTCAGTGTTTGTACTGCTTCAGGGGCGCACGATGTTGAAACGTTGCAATGCTCTAAACACTGCAAAGACTTACAGCTCCGACAATCGTCATGACACTACACTATGTAATAATGTAGTTGATATTTTTTCGACGCTTTAATACTCTAGCGATGAACACTCGCAGTAGGCTAAGAAGCATCGATTGCACGATATCGCTTAAATTCACTTTTCGTTATCGCGTTGTTGTTACTGGATTTATATGGGCTTTGTCCAGCAGAGGAATGTATCAGCTAGACAATGTACAACCAAGTCTAACAAAAACCGGGACTCAAACCTGCGATAACTGGTGTGTTTTCTTGATTTGTTGATATGACAACGCCGACAACAATTCGATATCCCGATTAATCTCGATATTTGATAACCATACATATACTGGTTTATTTTAGTTTTAATGTCATCTTATTATTTAACCAAAAGACAGTAACATAACCATCTGCTAAATCTATGGTTATGTTACTGTCTTTGCGGTTGCTTTCGTTTAAGTGATTAGCAAAAACTATAGATCTTTATTGATGTAGTTTACAAGGTTTGAAAAACTTTAATAAAACGTGACTTCTCTTTGCTATCCCTTTTACTGGCCGGAAGTTGAAAACCGATAACTTTTAGTGCCTTCCCATCAAAATAAAGCATTTCACTTATTTACGTTGGAAGACTCTGCCATAAGAGGCTTTTCGTATCCCCGTTAGTGGTCCATCTTAAGCTGGTACACTTTCGTTCCTCAATGCCTCGATGCAGAATGAGTGTGTGCTTCTTGACATGACTGGATTCGTCAATGTTTCGAATTTAGGCTCGACAAATGATGTCGAAGAAGTACAGCTTCTAAGGTTATGCTTGTCTCAGAAATCTACTCTAAACTGCCGAATGTTTTTTAAGGCGACACCACTGTATAGACATTCAACTCCAAGGGTACTTTTTATAGAGCAAAGCCAGCAAATAGGCGCGGAGTAGTTTAGGTCAAAAACGCTCCTAAAGATAAGCATTTGCAATACCTAGACCTCACGTCTAGTGCCCAGGCTGTTTGTACTGGCTCAAACTCCAAGCAGTCCCTGGTTTTATAGAGCGACAGTAAGCCTGCATCATATTATGATGGCGAAGGTCAAGCGACCAGGGCCGCGAGCACGGCAGGCAATATGAGTGTTTTTCGTATTTGTTCATTTTGTTACGTCGTCAAAATTATCTCCGTCACAGCCGCAATTGCAACCGTCATAATAGCTTTTAGATGCTTGCTTTGGCATTTACGTATATATCACACGGTGCACATTTTTGTGTTGCTTTTCCTACCTCCCGCTTTTCAACCTCTTCCTTTATGTTTATCTCCCTAAAAATGTCCGTTAAATCATTTGGGACCGTCGTGTTTTCCCCTTGTAATAGAATACATGCTCAAGTTCGGACAATTGTTTCTTTCTTCAAAGTGCTTCTCAGTGCAGCGAAGCCAGTAGGACTTAGGTAGTGGTTTATCGAAGCGTGGTTAGCGATTTGTTCGTAAAGACTAGGAATACATCCCGAAGAACAATGACTCTCCGTTCGGCTGTTTCTGCTGCCTCTCCTAATTTATTTTCCCGGGCAGATGAAAACGTCGTCTCCGGTCAACGGCCAACGCCGCGTCTCACCATTGGCTTGCTACACGGAGTGGCCGGCATTTGCTTATGGACCAAAACCCAGATGTCTAGCTTTTTTTTTCGTATTTTTTGGCCGCTTACTACTTTCTGTCCTGATTTGGCTCATTTTGACGGGTTTTTTTTGCGTCCTTTTTAAGTATAAGGTGCATTCTAGCAGACCCTGCCTACAAGATGCGTAACTTTTGTAGAATCTGCGCAAGTGATATATGAACCCGTTCAAACAGTAGAGCCATATTGCTAGTGACTTGTCGCCTTGTATTTTTTAAATAGACACGATAGATTTGCATTAGCCATGCACAACATATACAGGATCAACAAACTGCCACTGGTTTGAATGAGAGCAAACTAAAAAGCTTTGCATGGCCTGTGTCAAATAAAAAGCATAAAATTGGCAACTTGTTCTTTGACGTAAAACTTTAGTTTACTTCTGGACTCACTTTCTTTACAACTATCAGTAGAAAACTACGTCTTTCTCATACAACGATAAGCAAACGCAACTATTTAGATTATTTCTAAATTAAAACAAATAACATGTGAAATTTTATTTCAAATCTCTAGTACTATACGTTAAAATCAATAAAATTACAAATTGCTACCGTGCTGTGCGCGTTTAACTCTAATTATGTAGAGATATTGCTCCACAAAGTTTTCAGCCTTTTAGCAGCCTTGTCCAACGCTGACTTTGATAGAGAACCTTCTAGGATAACGTTGTGCAGGTACTAGGGAGGTACTCAATGCTTTTCTTCACACGTCTATCTATACATTGAAAGTTAGCTTAGCCCGCCTGCTGACTGAACTCTGATTAAAGCTTTTTGGCCAAATTTGAGTTGTTGCGACTTCCCTTGGGCAACTAACGCAAAATTTTACTATTATTATTATTATTATTATTATTATTATTATTATTATTATTATTATTATTATTATTATTATTATTATTATTATTATTATTATTATTATTATTATTATTATTATTATTATTATTATTATTATTATTATTATCGGCCCAAATTCGAATAAACTAAGGAAAAAGACAAAATGTTTAACTGCTGTAAGAAGGTCCTATATTTTGGGTGATGCTGCTGCTGCCTGACCCGATCGTCTTAGTCTTCTTATGTGTATATATATATATTATATGTAATAGTCGAAAGCATTTGATGACGAGATGTCGATAAGTGCAAAACGCAGTTCAAATATTGTGCTTATTATTACTACTAAACGGCAAAGTTTACTACGGCACTTTCGCAAGGCCTGCTATGCTTGGCAGCAGTGCAACGAACAACGAACGCAGCTTTAGCGGTGCCACTCGATCACCACTCAATTTAGAAAGCACGCCTCGGGTTCCCGTTCTCGGGTTTCCGGCAGTCGCGGCCACTCTTAAGCCTCAGTTCATCATTGACAATTTTATCAAAACACTTGCTCGGCATACCCGCGCTCTAATGACTAGAGAGCACTGACGGGCAATACGTGATCCTACGGCTTTGCGCTGTCGCTTTAGTCTATTTATCTATCTTCCGTCATTCCTGCGTCTGCTTCTACAGTTCGGATTGTTGGAACTTAACTCATAAAGAAGACAAAGTATTCCGGTAGTCAAGTTATTTCAAAAGACACTTGACAGACATTCCCAGTATGCCAAGCAAGAGGTACATCGGCAGCTCGACCTACGTGTAACACGGATACGGCGCAAATTAAAAACTGTCTGAACGTCAACAGCAGCATTCTAATTCTAGACACCTGTAACTTATTAATTTATTTAGTGTTCTCCTAAAAGTCAGTTGCTTATTCTTTCAACACTGATTTGTGCATTCAGACTATTTACGATGCTAAGAGTTACAATATGAGATTACCCTTATGCAGATCGCATACATAAGAAAACCTGTGAAAATACTGCAGCAATGCGTGCACCGGAAATTCCAGAAAAAAAGCCTCATTGTTTTTGATAAAACACAATTTGAACCAGATGCATTACCCGTTTGAACCTTCATTTGTCTGTTTTTTACTATTTTCATTGTCTATGCTCACATCTGATCGTTCGCGCTGCCGTTCTGCTGAAGATTTTGTCTTGGAAGCGACTGCTTTAATCATATTCCCTGCTGGGAGATGACGGTCCGCCTAATCTCTTCAGGGCGGCCTGGTATCCCCTGTTCCATAATGAATCATATTTTTAGCGTCAATCGGACTGCCTTGTTGTTGCTGTTCTTGGTATGCGCCCGATTAGTTATTTGTTATACGCTTTCTTCCATAACAAGCCAAATATTCTCATCCAATTTGCCGCCAATATTTGCTCCACGGTGCTAAGACGGTTTTCGTATGCATAGATGCTCTAAAAACAAATTGCACACTCGTAGCCAGCGGTAACTGTACTATCTGGCCACTCTGCTAGAATTGCTTTGAAATGGCTCGCTCTCTCTCTCTTCCTCTCTCTCTCTCTCTGAACGTTGAAACGTCGGTTACGAGGAGTTTCGCGTTTCAGCTTTCGGGCAGACGGCGAAAAGAAACAACGAAAGCCAACGAAGGCGCGTCGGTCAGCCAGACATGTTTGCGTCTAGCTAAAGTATCGTCTAGCCTCGGCTAGCTAAAAGTTTGACACACTTGTTTTCTACTTTGCGGAAAAGTTGTATTTCTCTCTCTCTCTCTCTCTCTCTCTCTGTATGTCTCTGTCTCTATTTCTCTCTCTGTATGTCTCTGTCTCTATTTCTCTCGGTGTTCTTCGGGTCACAGAGAACCCGAAGCATGCGGGTACAGACGCCGCGAGTTTGCCTTTACCCAGTCGTTGCATATAGGCACAACTCGACGGACGGACGGACGGACGGACGAACGGACCGACGTACGAATGCGCTGCCCGCATCTCCGGAATCAGTAGCGCGCTGGGTTGCGCCGCCCCCGCCGCCGAATTGTGCTGGACGGACGTATGAGGACAACTAACTGGTCGAGGCCGTGGCCGAGCCCGAGCAGAACAGCGCAGATTCGCATCGCTGGTTTCGAAAAATGTGCACGGAGGGGGGGAGTCAGGGATACAGAGAGAGTGAGCGTCGTCATCGTCGTCGTCGTGTTGGTTCCACTGGCGCCGCCCGGCACAAAGCAAGTGGGCGACTACACTTCAGGAGGTCGCCAACAGTTCGCCCATTCGAGTGACGACGACTCATGTGTTTCGTTTGCTGAGGGGACGAGGGAGCAGAGGAAGACTAAGAAGATAAGTAAAGAAAGGAAAAGAGAAAGCGAGAGGAGCGAAAAGTAGTGAGAGTGCGATAGAGAGAGAGAGAGCGTAATAGATAGAAGAGAGTAGAGGAGAGGAAGAGAGAGTGCGATAGATATAGGAGAGGATGGGAGACAGAAGGAGAGAGGGGGGGGGGGAGAAGGAGAGCTATCTGTTCTTCCTCGTCTTCCCTGGCAATCACCTTATGATGAACTTGACTCGGCACACATACGCTTGGCCAGCGCAATCTGTCAGCGGAATTGCGGGATGCGGCAAGCCCTTTGACTCAAAGGGGTGCTCGAGAAGATGTCGAGAAGGCTTATGCGAGGACAAAGTTATGCGGGTCTCGTGTCTCTGGCGTCGAAATGCAAAGGGTCCAGGATGACTCTGACACGGTCGCGTCGTCGCGTAGACCGGCACAGGCTCCTTGACAGGCTAATGCCGATTAGCGCGGTGACCTGTTGGTGATTCGGTAGACCTTTGGTAGCAGGCACACCTCCTGCTTATTCTAACGGTAATTTCCCACTGGCAAATAGGGCAGAGTAAAACAACCCTATGCCAGGTTACGTGACGTTTCGTGTATCGCTGCTACGCGACAAACTATCGCAGTTGTGATCACCTGACAAGATGTAGCTAGCGCAGGTATTGTAAATGGAAGAGTTCAATCAATGGTGCCGTGATTTGCCCTGCCGTAAGCCTAAGTCATTTCCACTGAAACAAATTGTTATTGTTGTTGTTGTGGTTGTTAGTTTTTCGCTATTTTTGTCTTCGTTATGCTTAATGCAGTTGATGACAAAATTACTCTTTCCATGGCAACCGCAATACACTGCTAATTGGGCTAGTGTATTGCCATCGCTGTGACTAATATTCAGTCACGTCCTACCTTGATAGAAACGAATCAAAGTTGTATTTAGTTAGAAACGCCGAAGTCCTAAGAAATAGTACGGCCACTGTACAATGTAAGTATGATAAGCGCACGCAAAATGTCAATTATGTCCCTTAAGAACTCAGTGCCCAATCAGTTTAAGCCACGCTGTTGAGTCGCGTCAAATCACGCTACCCTTTGCACTGTAGTAGCTTGTTTGTTCAATAAGTCTGCGCAATGCCCAGAAGCGCGAGATTAGTAGTAACGCGCCTGATCGTACTGCATTGACTTACCCGCACTAACGCCTTCGTGGCATCAGGCCTTGAGAAAGCGTGCATCTTTTATATGTGAGAAAACGTAAATTGTTGCATAAAAAATTGAAGGCGTTACACGTTGCTAGGAAGCAAGAACAGCTTTAGGACATGCATTGCAAATCCTGAAGCTTCAATTCTAACTGATTAAAATTTTGAATTGGCTTCAGCACGCTGGAACTAGCCTTCAAACGCAGCAAATTTGCTTTTGCCAATAACGTACCTTGTTGACCCCACAGGGGCCAATAAGTATGCTTTCAGTACCTGTAAGAGATAAAATCAGTAATGTTATAACTGATATATTTTACCTTTGAGCCGCGTATCTCCTCGCTGCAATGTAACTGGGCGGGACTGGCACTGGCCTGCACTTGCTTTGTTACTTTGAAATAATACTGCCCAGATCAACACACGTAATGGAGTGGAGTGTACGATGCTGTGAGAAGAGTAGACGTTCGGTTGTTTGACAGTCTAACCCGCTGGCTGGTTAGCGCTAGCTCTGCTGATGTATAGGTCGAAGATTCGAGTCGATTCTGCGACAGACAGCGGTGTGAGAAAATAGCGAACACGAGCTCATGGGTGTCGCAACGACAGACGACCCAGAAATTGAGCCATGTACAATTATGTATACAACTTCCAGCGAGGACTAAGTTCGTTCGAGCAATTCAGCGAGCTTTGTTCGACCATTTGAATGAAGCTCTATCTTCGAGGAGCCTATATGGATGGTACAAAAAAAAACTCTTGTCATTATACCTATTAGGCCAACGCGTTCTGACCGTACAATATGGACATAATCTACATCGTATGCCTTGCCTCGCATGGCCAAGGACAAAGGGAATGGTACTATAAGGAGTTCATACGTCCGGACATAATTTTTGTTACGAGGAGGGTGCTAGCAGCACACATAATTCGCGAGCAGCACGAAGTTATAGTTAGACGCTGGAAAGAGAGTCAAAGTTACTCCCGCAAACCTTTTTTAATTTTTAGGCTACTGCAAAGCGGTCGTTTCAATCAGCTGGACAACTTCTGTGAAGGACGTCCAAAAAACATACAGGATGAGAAATATGTAGTCCGTGTGAAAGTTGCAATTGACAATAGCCCAAGCACACCACGCGCATCGCTAAAGGATACCTTAGGCTTACGTGCGACCTCTCGTCACAAGATCGCTAACGACAACCTCGGACTCCCAAAAAAAATTTACTCGATGGATTCCTGGTGATTTGTCAGAGTTCATAAAATAGGCTCAGACTCTTCAGGCTTGCGGGTTTCGGATTCGAAATTCGAGGAGAGCCGATCCTCTTACACTTACTGGTACATGCCCACTTACTTGTTACCGTGCGATTGCCCTCTCTTTCCCAACTAAGGGGAAGACATATGGATCCACGCAAATTGCTGGCTAAAGCCGTCGAGTTTAACTTGGAAAAATCGATACACGCAATCTAAAAGTTTGCTACATGGATCCACCGTATCAATAATTATATATAAATTAGATGAAGCAACGTCAAAATCTAAACAATGATTCTAAGATTAGTCATTCAATGATTTATCTTGCAGTTAGTAGATAGGCAATTAGGAGCCATATCCTAAATGCAAGTGTAGTAAATAGACCTTTACATACATACCTTTACATGGTTAATTAGTAATACTACCTTGCTAATAAATAGCGTCAGCAAGTAAGTTTTCGGCCTCCTTTTCTGATCCGCTCACTCTATTATGAGTCTTTTTTCTTTCTCTCTCTTTCTTCCTTATATCTCTTTCTTTATATATATATATCCTTTTTTAAAGATTTTGGCCTCCTTTTCTGATCTGTTCATTATATTATGAGTCCTTTTGCTTTCTCTCTCTCCCTTTCCTATATATATATATATATATATATATTTATATATATATATATCCTTCTTCCTTAACGGCTGTCGTCATCTACTAAGTCTGTTCATGGCACAAGCAGCAGAAAAGTCTTTGCGAAAATGCGTGACCTGTGCTCTCGTAGCGCTGTCGCCCTTTGACAAGGGCAATGCGGGATGCTGCTGCTGCTGCCGCTGCCGCTGTTTTCTTGTCCACCATGTCCTCTGCTGGGAGGTCGTCCTGTCGCAACGGGCTGCCACTACCAGCCGTACGACCTGGACAGATAGAGCCGACTACGTGGTTGGCCCGGCAATCTTCCGGTCTACGACGTCTGAGGTCGTTTTTCGTTTGTCCAGGACACTCCCTTTCCAATGTCCTTACTCTGCTCCTGTTCCTATCTATCTCGTCTCACATCTATCCGTCGGCGGCGAACGGCTCGGCATCAGAGCGTCAGCTGCATCTGCGCTGAGTCGCTACCGATGATCAGGTCTGGGCCGTCGTGCACCTTGCTACCAGCCTCTTTCGACTGGCTGGTGATACAACTGGTGATGTCGTGTCTTCAGAAGCCTCAGTGGTCACAGCGCCGCAGATGGTTCGTGCCAAACGCGGGCATTCCTTGTCTGGCGAACAGAAACGATGTCTATCCCTGGTGGGGTTTAGGCCCTGCAAAGTGACAAATATAAGTCGAACGGTTAGTTATCTTGGCACAAGTAGCAAGAAAGAATAGCCACTATGGCAGACAATAAAGTTATGTGGCTGACTTTGACGCAGCAGTATATGCAGAAGGGCTGTTATGATGCCTTTTAAGACGTTTGACATTAAAATGAAACAATCACAACTCAAAAAACGCCCTTAAAGCGCAACCGAGCGGTATTTTTGCTCCACCTGAATTGGTCTAAACGCTGTAGCTGTGCTAACACGCTTAACGCTGAAAGACGGCCACTGAACAATTTGAATAGTCATCACTATATATTGCACCATATATATATATATATATATATATATATATATATATATATATATATATATATATCAAACATTAATTTATTACTCAAGCTGAGTGTATGTTACATATGAATTTGCCGGATATATATATATATATATATATATATATATATATATATATATATAATAAACGACGCACAGTTTGCTTCTTTGCTGTTTGGTAAGAGCTGTTGCCTTACTCATTCGACGGTATCTCAGTCATCAGCTGGCCCGTTTTTACATAGGTTTGTAATCACAGCTTAAATGCAGACAGAATACGACACGTTTCTTAATTGCTTTCCATTGCACTTTGATTGACTGTTATCATGCTACATGTTTGTACTGTTTTTGTACGTTGATCTCTTTTACTAACGTGTGCACGTTTTTCTTATGCCGATAGCCATTTGATACACGGTCGTTATTGTATTTTCTTTAAATGGTTTGTATCAAAACGTCGTTCACATTCCTAGTTATAAGCCGTGCGAATGCGTTTGGCGTTGCTCTTTGTCGAACAATGTTGGATATAGAGGTAATTCAATAAGTTCTTAGAATGAGCTTTTTAGAATTCGAATTTTGGCGCGCTTCCACCGCTATTAGGAACTGCAACTTTTCGACTGCTAGCACTCAAAATATGATGGTGATTGGCCGTTGCGATTTCCTTTGATAGCTTTTCCCGTGCAACGTATGGGCGTGATTTTTAAAAATGAAGAAAAAATAGTTTCGAGTGGTTATCAAGCATTTTTATTTCAAAGGTTGGAATGCGACCCAAGTAAAAATTGGGTTGGACGAGACGTACGGTGACTCTGCGCCATGTTTCCAACTGGATTAATGTGTTAAAAAGAGGTCGCAGGAGCACCGAGAATGAACTACGTCCAGGAGGTCAAAAAACGGCAACTGATGAGGAAAACATAGAGAAAGTGCGAAACATCGTTGGCACAGATAAGCGAATGAACATTAAGGAGATAGCGGAGGCATTAGGAATTAGTTTAGGTAGTGTGCATTTTATCCTATACGAAAACTTGAAGATGAAAGAGCTCAGAGAAAAATGGCTGCCGCATTTGCTCAACCAAGGCCAAAAAACGCGCCTGTTTTCGCTTCACTGCGAAATTTGGCCAAGATGTCGAACAATCCGTCGGATTTTTGGCGCAGATTCATGACCGTCGATGAAAGCTGGGTCCATCACTACACTCCCGAGACCCAAGAAGCATCTTGCCAATGGTGTGCACCTTATGAAGGACCTCCGAAGAGGGTGCGGACAACGGCATTGACCGGAAAGGTGATGGCTACAGTTTTTTAAGACCAACGTAGAATAATGCTGGTCGACTACCTTGAGAGCGGTAAAACGATCACAGGAGAATATTATGCACGGCTGTTGGACTGCCTTTAGCAAGAACTCATCGTGAAACGGCCCGCTTTGCAGAAGAAGGTTGTCCTGTTTCACCAGGACAATGCTCCTGCACACAAGTCCCGGCATCGGCAAAACTGGCCCAACTGAGGTTCGAACTTATTGAACAACCTTCCTATTCTCCAGACCTGGCCCCCTCTGATTATTTCCTCTTCGAACATTTGAAGAATAGTCTCGGTGGAAAGCGTTTTTCCAGCAATGAAGAGGTTAAGGCTGCTGTCAATGCCCATTTTCAGTCTAAAGAAGCGGAATTCTACTTAAGAGGTATAAAAGCTCTGAAATCTTGGTGGGAAAAGTGTATTGAGCATCTCGGGGAGTATATCGAATAAGATAAATTTAAAAACATGATTTGGAAAATTCTTGGTTTTCATTCTAAGAACTTATTGAACTACCTGTATGCTAGAGAGATTCGGTCAAGCTCTGTGGCGGGGTGCATTCGCGTGAGCCTTGCGACCGGAGGAGACGCGTAGGCACACGGGTCTGATCTCTACCGTTACATATGTGTTCTCACTGCAGAGAGTTTAGCTTGATGTTCGAACGGTAATGAACGCGGTAAACTTAAGTGTGCAGATTTTGTTTAGGGAACTTGTCACGTAGCGCCGATAGTTCAAAGTAGGTAATCTTTTCCAGCACTAAATGTGCGAATGTAAAAACGGGAAGCATCAACCGCGCACAATGCAGTTTCACTAAACATCGCTTGCTTCGTTCCGATTGTATCAAGCGGTTTTTAGTATATATTATTTCGCAAACGCCTGGCATCTATCGGCACAATATTGTTACTAAATATATTGTTTCCGTTTCGACTTCTTAATTCTCAATTATACAACATTATAACGAATTATAAAAAGTATGCTATAAAGTTTTAACCACTAGCGTCAAAGCTGTGCACAATATCTCGTCCGGTGGCACCACCATCTAGAATTAAAAAACATTTTTAGAAAGTTGTTTTTAAATTCGTCTACCGCCACTTTTGTTATAATTATTTCATTTACTAACAATATTCGCGTTAATGTCGCCCTGTGCATTGTTATAGAACGTGTGACAGCTATTCGCATAGCTGTATACATAATAAGTGTAAATACGTATGCTTGTGCATGTATGTGTGTACATATTTTTATATGTATGCATATCTGTGTGTCCGACACGACACACACCCTTTGCAAACTTGGGTCAAGGTGAGAACTAAAACCAAAACAAATATTTATGGTTTTAATTTGTCATCGTTTCTCTCCTCACCTGGAAAAAATCGACTCTCGGCCTGCTTTGCAAAGCACCTATGTTGCAGAATTCGGTGTCGTCTGACTGCCCTTTTACTAACTGTTTGTCTAACAGCTTCGTACTGAGACCTAATCTCAATCGCACTGCGTAACCGCACACCTGGCTTCCCCATCTCATGGATGTTCGCCGACACTTTTTAGCACCGTCTGTTTCACTGACGTCAAATCACTGTGTCTGTGTTTAAGTGTTCCTTACTCGCTGAGCCTTGTCGAGCCTGCGCTCTGATATCACTCTGATCTTGACAGGTCATTCTACTCGACAATCGTTGGTGGCTGGCGTTGTGTCGTCCGCTTTTCACTGCTGAACTAGTAGACGATTCTTACGTAACCCGGGATACGGTTCATCATTGCTAAGCTTTTGTCATATTTGCATGTGTCAGAATGACGTCATTTTGGCGATATAGACGTGTTAGTAATTAAGGAGCAATCATTGTGCATACAATTGGTTCAATACTGCAGCATAGCAGCCTGCGGCGAAGTCCGTAATCCATCTAATACCAAGGCCACCGAAGGCTATAGGGTGGAATCGGAAAATGAAGGCAAGTGACTTGGGCTTTTAGTCAAAACTGCAATCGGTAGCTTCTATAAGTGCTGGTAGCTCTGGAGATTCTGTTGGGGCCTTTTAGGAAAATCGCCATTTTTTCTTGCGTCGTAATTCGTGCGTTGGGGCCCGGAAAGACTCACTGAGCTTTATGGTTATTTTAAAAGCACGAAGATATCTTAGTGCTTCGGGAATGTCTGGACAGTGGAACAATAGTTTCGGCTGGGACTTCGTAGGACCAGCGCTTTGCGGACTCCGAATACTCGTAGACGCAGTCTCCTTAACTACCATTTTGCGGCTGTTTTCGCCGCCTCCGTTTGCCGAGTTGGAACTTGGTTCCATCCTTCGTCATCTTTTTACCGTGAGACGTACCACCAATTGTCGTAGATAGTTCATCAACATACTTGCTCTCTCCACCAATCGGCTCATTCTCCGTCACCCGCTCTGTTTTCTCCGACAGCCTGTCTTCTCGGCACTGGCATTCTCCTGCTACTGCCGTTTGCCTCGATGACGTTGCCGATCTGTGGCACTTAGCAGTGCACTTATGATTTTTCTCGGTTGTTCATCTGCGGTCTTTGCAGCCGAAAATGAGGCGGTGACGCGTGGAATGACTGTGATAACGGTGAATAGTTTATACCGCTCAAATCATCATCATTTATTTATTGCACCATATGTATGATATGTATATATATAGATCATTGTATATATATATTGTAATTAAAAAAAAAAAAAATATATATATATATATATATATATATGTATACCGCTCAAATGGGTAACAGACAACTCTTGGCAAGGCGTATATGGGGGCGCCAAGCGTAAGTCGTTTGCTACCGAGCACACAGCCGGAGATCATACACATCCTAAACGTGATACACCTGTTGTGTGGGCAGCCTCCCCCACTACAGAATTTCATCAATGTTTTTTTCAATCCATACGCCTAGTTGAGATCGCTGGGTCTAAATGTACCTTGCAGAGACTTTAAACCGATCACAGCGCTGCAATTTGTAATAAAAATCACACCCTTTTTGGGACCTTGATGCGACCGTGACTACACCCGGCAACAGCGAACATACGATTGTCGTTGTTTTCACAACCTGCCCGCTCTTCTTGGCAAAGTTATTCAAACTAATGCTTACAATTGCATATAACGAGGAGAAAGCTCCCGAATATCACCTCGGTATAGAATAATGCTCTTAAGCTAATCGGACGCATTACCACCCGGTTTCGCAATGTCCCATACCTTGGGGTGAATCTGAGAGACTGATACTATTAGCTCATTGGACGCGATTTTTTGCCCTGAATCATATTCTCGATCCACCTCAGTATAGTTTCACGTCGTATCGCAAATATTGGATTTAAGTACTGTAGATAGCGCAATTCCGAAAAATTATGGTAGAAACTAAACGACATTCCACTGCGTTTGTTGTTACTAGAAGAGTGCGCGTTTGGCAGGGACGTGACAGAAGACACACAGAAGTGAACGGCATTTCTCTCCCTCTCTCTCTCTATATATATATATGGATTAAAACCAGTTGTATTTATGTGTAGGTTAGCTGGAATTAACTTTGTTGCTGTTGCCATTTATTCGCAGTGAAGCACAGCGGCGTAGGTGAGATGTGAAGGTAGGTGGGCAAACATGCTATACGCGACGGCAATCGACAACTGCTTTTGCCACTTTGGCCTGGCGTCAGCATCCAGGCCAACACAAGCTTTTCGCATTGATCGGTGTCCTCTCGCGCCGCCACCGCCGTTAGGCATAAGGGCCTCGTTTGCAGCCCACAACATTGACCCTGACTATAGGACAGCCGGTAGGGGTTTCTGGTAAAGCGGCAGCACGGTAGGCGGTAGATGAAAGCGCACGCACGCACGCAGGTCATGAAGCGGCCATGAGCTTAGGCCGCAGACCTCCTCAGGCCCTCATAAGCCACTAAAGGATCTTATTCTCTCGTACTCTGCCTTCCTATATATATATATATATATATATATATATATATATTCTTTCCTGTATCTCTCACTCTCTTAGCGTGTGTGCAAGCAGGCTCTTGTAAGCACTGGTCTGATTGTTGTTGATCCTTCTAGACTTTGTTCACGCCGTTCACACGAGCAAGACGACGTGAATTGACTACGTGATGAGAGCTAGCCGAGCTAAATGTGAGAAGAGCTTTTTCGTCCTCTGCAGCCAAACCAAACCGAACTGAGAAGCTGTCATTGGGTCGGCAGCAGCAGCAGCAGCAACGGGCAGGAATCAGCTAATAGACTCAGTCCCATTATTTCCTTTGGGTCTCGTACCCGCTGATTCCACCCCGTGCCACCCTCTTCCTCTACTTTTTGTTTCCCTCTCTCTCTCTTATAGTATTACCTTCGTATGAAAAACTTGTATTCCTCTCTCTCCTTCTCTCTCTCTTTAGATTTATCTCTGCTTCTGGCAGTCTCTCTTGCACCTCTTGCACGACGGGGACGTCCGGTGCCCATATGATTAAGATAACACACGACTACTAATGACATCGTTAACATACGTATTAATAGAATAATACACTAACGTATATTGAAGCGTCTAATCAATTACCTCTACTACCCCTGCCCCCCGCCCACTTGGTGCCCCAAGGCCGCTCGGCATGTCTAAAAGCGAACGAAAGAAAGAATGGCAGAGAAAGAGAGAGAGAGGAAAGTAGATATGGTTAACGTCTGAAAGAAAATAGGACATGACATTGGTCAAGGTGCGGTGCAGTACGACTGGTTAGTCGTTTGTGACCTAACTTGCTTGTTTGATCGGGGTTGACCCTTTGCAAGACACTAGTGAAAGTTTATCTAGCAGTTGTGCACTGTGCTACTTTGACAAAGACTATCGCGGTTCTAACGACTGTATTTAGAACAGTTATTATCAAGTAAACATGCATGTTCTTAAAATATGCTACAAACATAAGTGATCTCGCAAATGATACGACTTTTCAGAACTCGCTAAAAAGACAGAACTTGCTATTCTATTTCGACGATTTCTCTGAACGAGTCGTCTTTTGTCGACTTTTGTGCGTCTTAGTTTAGCGCTTGATACAGCCTACATTATATTCATTTGGCATGGCAATTTTGCTGGACGTTAAAAGCGTCTTTATTTCGATTTCTTGGGATGCCACAAACAACGTCTTATTCGACACAAAAATTCTCCCTATTGCGTCTTATTGTTACTTATCTTTATACTTACCTGTTGGACTGACGGACGCGTTATTCTGGGAAGACAAACAGGCCCTTTGGCGGAGCACTTTTGGGCTCAATATTGAACTCCATGCAGAACCCAGTTTTAAATACGAATATTGTCGATGAGCAGGTTTTGCAACTCCCGAACACTCCTCAGTAAATCATGTAACACTTGCGAAAGATCTTACACTGATCGTCACTGGAAATTCTAGAACGCTTTAGAAATAGTGGCCAGGGCTTTCCTACATAGCTCTCGATGACTTTCAGATCTCGGATTAAAACTAGCAAAAGCAATGTTTTTTCTCTTAATAGGGTACATAGGCTATCATATGCATAGATTTCACCAAGAAGCTTTTGTGAAACTAAAACCTGCAAAGACCAAAGCTATTCCCCTAAATAGGTTAAATCGCCTATCACATGTATAGCTTCCACTGGCGGTCATGCCCGTAGAAAACCAAAAAAACCCAATAGATGGAGTTTCAAGTTATTTACGTGTGCTTTCCCCCCATAAAATGCATCAAACTGGATGGCTACTATGTCGCTCTCACGTCTGGTAGCGTAGCTATAGCTATACCTTAGCTACCGCCAAATTTCCAGTCTGCGGAGGAGTGACCGACGTATAGGCATTGGTGCTCTCGGACTTTGATCTGGGTTCCAACTTCCCAACGGATTGGAAAATCGCCAGTGTTGTGTAATTACCGAAATTGGCGATAAGTCCACTGGCTAACAAATGAACTTTGTTGTTCTATAGGTTTTAGCAATTGCATAATGTATTGTACTTGAGTCACTAGCGGCCTACGTCAGTATAAGACTAACGGACCCACTAAACTCAAATTCCTCCCCTGCCCCCAGTCTTGAGAAATTACTGAGAACTGCAGACTATTTTGGAAACGGGAAGGTTGGGTAGTTCCCGATGGCAATAAGGCGTTTAGCTTCATGTGATGAGGAACGATACGATATGCACTGGCCGCCTAAGATGTCGCGGCATACCTTAGGCACTTAGTAACCATCTGCGCAAACGGACACTGCAGTGAGATTTACATGAAAACCGAAAGATTACCGCGGAGGTTCTACACGTCTCCGTCTTGGGGCCAGTCTCCTGTAACGTCATATATAATAGCGTTACAAATCTAGAGGATCTTCCCCAGGGAGTAACGACAATCCCCTGCAGGGCCGACCTGGCACTGGTACAGTAGTAATCGGACGGAATGAGGCAGACAGGACAGTGAAGCGCTGAAGAGGGTGGAGAGAAAAATACGGACGATAAAACGGAATCAAACCTTCTATGCGGCAAGCAAATTATGTTGCAAGTGGTGACGCGATTGAAAGGGCAAAATGTGGTAAAAACGGGGCGACGGGTAAAGCCTGGCTATGATGGCCAGTTCACGCCCCACGTGAAATTATTTTTAAACTAGCCGCGGTTTAGGCCAAATATATAGAAAAGTATGGATGAAGGTGAAGCAGAAACGAGCAGCATAATATTGCTATTGTCCGTGATGGACTCGGTGTTGTTGTTTGTATTGTCAGCCTGAGGAAGGCCTGGGCGGCATTAGACAGTGCAGCCCGCATGCCGTATCTGCCCTGGATCACTCAGAGATTACTGTCGATATGCATCTGTCGAGCTTACAAGGCGTTGGCGTTTGTCCTAGCTAGATTGATACAGTGAAATTTTACAATACATAGACATTCAAGCAACTTCGATGTGGAAGATCCCCGGATGAAGACGGAGCTGGCGCAAAATGACGTAGACGAACTAAACGCGCTGCAGTACGAATGGCAGCAAAACCCGGAAACATCAAGATGGCCGAAAAGACTAAGAGAACTATGACTAAGAAAGAATTCGCCAAACAAAGGAGAGAGATCTTAAACATCCAGTATTGAACGCCGCACAACTATTGTGTACAACTAAATGCACTAACGTATTTGATGAGCGTAAAAACATGTTCTCCTCATGAATTAAAAGAAACATTTAAATAGTGTTACCTGACAAAAAAATTTATCTAGTTTTTAGACCAATATAAGCCTAACCTTGTAAGCATTATTCTTAAGGTTTAACTCCGGCAGCCGTCATGAGTTTTTCGTTCACTTAATAATTCGAACACCACTACTGAAGTTTAGATATCTTCTCTAAAACAGCCGTCTTCCACAAACACGTTTCTAAATAGAAACAAAAGATGGCCACAATCGATCAATGGCTTTACTGAACATTTAGTACTCGCCTGGTATAGGTAATATTTGCAGCGCATGTTTCCGTATAGAGATTCGTATACAAACCATGCTACAACATTTCTTTACAATCCAGTTCTATCAGCACCATTGCGACTGAGCTCATCTTCAGAAAAACCGCAAAGCATGTACGCTGAGCAAGTTGTAGCACTAATCATACTTGTAATATATATATATATATATATTACAAGTATGATATCAATCAGTTGGTACTATATATATATATATATATATATATATATATATATATATATATATAGTACCAACTTTTGGAAAAAATCCAAAACCTAATATTGTAAAGAACACATTAGAATGTTATTTTAACCACATTGTTTATTCGTGCCGTGCGTCTTTTATATATGAACACAGTTAGTCTAAGACACGAGCTAGCCTATAGCTAATTTGCAACAGTTAGAAAATTAACTAGCACAAACACAATTATTGGCCAGGTTGGCAACAAGTGACAATTTCTCGAAATCGTTAGATACAGCGAGACAGACGTCCTCTGGCGGAGCTTGCCACTTGCCACCGCAAACTCTTCCATACGTCATTCCATACCTCGAGGAGGAACTGTGAATTAAATAATTCACAATGTATGTAGCACTGGTTGGCAGCAAGGTTGGCATAGGATGCGCGAAGCGGTTTCCGGTTAGACTAGAATAGGCTGAGCTAGTTGCTACAACAAACTGGAAACTGGCAAGTCCAGCGTGACACCAATTCTTCGAAGAACAGACCTGCTTGTCGTCATTATTACGTTTCGAACAACACAAAGAAGGCGGCGCGTCAAACAGCGCGTGGATCATACGAAACGCAGTTGACGCTGAGATGCCATATGCTGGTGTCGCGATACATACGTTTCTGCCGTGCTTTCGCCGATAGCTGTAGGACAGCTGTCGCCCGTTGGCGCGTTTTGTTGTGAACGACTTCAATTTTAGTAGTAGTTGAAGTAGTAACGGTTTTTGTTGTTGGCGTTGGTGTTGTTCTTGTTGTAGAAGTAGTGGTGTTCGTGGCAGTCTGCAAAAAAATCGTCGCTATTTGTTTTCCTATCTGCCGATGGCTGGCAAATGGGTATACGTAAGCGGCGACTACGAAGATAAAAACAAACAAAGACGCATTAAACGCCAACTCTACCTGGCCGTCCTGGTCAGCTGGTTAATACGGTGCGTAGATAGAGCCATGGCCAGCTTGCTACGGGTGTGGCGGCCAAGCGGTACAAACAATCGGCTGGTCATCAAACACAATCGCCCGAATCTGTCTCTTTTATCTACGAGTGTCTACAGATGAATCTACGAAAAACAGACGGAAACAAAAAAAAACAACGGGATCTTTACACAGCACGAAACTCCACTTGCTCTGCTGCGTTTGTTTGCCGATCCGTTGGAAAGGTGACGCATCACGGTTGACCGACACGCCGACAATAAGCTCATGCGAGCTAGTTCCGCTGCTGTAGATGGCAATGCGGCAAAACATTAGCCAAACTGTCAATCTCCATGAGGCTAGTGCAGATCAGGGAAAATATTTTTGGTCAAACACGTAGTTTGCTGTGCCTACACGTTCATACACGCAAAAGAACACATACTTGGACACGGAGACATAACAACTGGCTGGTCTAAGAGTCAAAGGTTGACGAAACACATAAAGTATGAAAAAAAAAATTCATACTACTATTAA
The DNA here is from genome assembly GCA_003439945.1 of Dermanyssus gallinae. Taxonomy (NCBI): domain Eukaryota; kingdom Metazoa; phylum Arthropoda; class Arachnida; order Mesostigmata; family Dermanyssidae; genus Dermanyssus; species Dermanyssus gallinae. The sequence continues at coordinate 285,379 of QVRM01001982.1, read as the reverse complement.
ATGCTATGCTCTTTACCTGGAGCACTTTTTATGACGTACAGGAAGCCTATCAGTAGCAAACAAGTAGCGCAAAGTCGAGGCGCTTCGATTCAACGATTCTGATAGAATAAGGGGTTGTTTGCAAAGTTTCGAAATGCTTTTGATAGACTTTACTCAGAGTGTACATTAGAGATCAATATCAATTTCATTAGGTAGTGTAATCATGTCAAGGGAGGATCGCTTTATAAGTAGCATTCGCATTCTTTTTAGCAACAAGTAGATCAGACACCAATATAGTAAACCGTTACGTAAAAATTAACAAGTCAATACCATCTGGGCTGGCTTATTTTATGATACTAGTGCATTGACGTATGTCCAACGAATTATGTAAGCTCACCGTCGATACATTTCATCACAACAGAATGACCAGCGGCAAATTGGACCAAAATTGTATATTAACATGTATAAATAGCTATCGCTGAACAGCAACTCTATTCTTGCAGTATTGACATTCGCTCCGCTGCACTTAGCTCGGCTCACATGTCAAAAAATTAGGTGCTGCCGCTGGTTTATACGTGTTCTTACATACAAACAGCATTTAGCTGCAGAAACCGACCTTATATTTGTAACAATATCAACTAGCTTACAATTATCAATTTTTTGGAGTGACCGGAAAGCTCGTCGGCATCTGATGAAGACTGAGAAGCTGAACAATCGTTGTCAAAACAACTGTTTGTCGAGAGCTGTGGTGATGCACAATATTGTAGACCTAATGTGCATGACGAGGCGGCGAAAGCTAAAATGCGCATCTGCCACGTTGAAATGGTTCTTGGTTATTCAGAAAATTTGTTGATCAACTCTTCCTTAACTGCAAACAAAATACATACGATTCAAATTTTAAAAAAAAGTTTTTTTTTTATAGATCGACATTTTTAAGCATTTTTATTAAGTGGTAACTTTAACCTGTGAAAGTCTGTCAAGTGGATCGAAAATATTGCTGGCTTGAGTTATTGAGTTGAGTCACTTCGAGTACTTAGTTAGTAGGATCAACAGCATAGCCACTTGGGGAACAGCGTATCATAAGGGAATGACATCCAATGACAAGCCGATAAAGATATAGAGTGCATTTAATATATTCAAGAGCTTGAACGCTTTGAGCCCAAGTCTACTTCCTTCAGTGATACGGGCAACGAGGCAAACTGTGGAGCCTTGAATGACTGCATCGCATCTTAAAGCATACCTTGCATGGAGTCAAAACTTGTACCATTTGAGCAGAGTGTAGGATTGAATCTTTTCTTCCGGCAAAGTAAATACTGAAATTATTATTTTGGTATATTCTGATATAACAATTAAGACAACAAACGTTCCCTATGAACGGTTTAAAAACAATGTTGTATTAGTTAATACAATATAAATAAATATGATACAAGATTTCCCAAACGTGCGTTGGTGTGAGAAGTCTAAGTGTCACAACGAGTTGTGTTGTAACTCGGTCTTCAAAAGCAACAAGGCTGTACGGAGATCCCAGCGTTGAAAAGCTGTTTTAAGTCTGCGTAATTCTCAGATCTATTTCGTGTTATACGTCGCGGGCGACCATACCTGCTATGAGCAGTTGAGAAGCGAGCGACTGCTCATAGCATGTGACATCCATAGGAAAAATGTTTCTTAAAATGCGGATGGTAAACAATTTTGGCCGTGCCGCCCAAAGCCCTAGAGGGATTACATGGTTCATAATAGATTCAGGGGGGAAGGGGGGCGCCGGGACTTCACGCTACTGTTAAAACGTTTCTATTGGTTTTAGGACAAGAAGATTAGTGTTGATGGCTCTTTTTAGGGGGAAGGAAGAGAGCAATGATACCAGTAAATCTACGAATACTTATCCAAAACACAACGTCGTACTTATTTCGTATTGAGCCGAGGATGATTTATACATATCATGCAAGTGAGACACACACAATATATATATATATATATATATATATATATATATATATAAATTCAGTCACTTTCTTGTCTCCGCCGTAAACGAACGTGCTTGTGACCGCTCCGCTCAAGATTTGCCATCTGTCATCATTTTCCTCTACGCCACGTCAAGTTGTGATGCGCTTTCTCGGTCATAGCACTACAGGATAGATTGTGACATAGAGATTTGTTCTGTTTTGCGTTCACTTCTATTTACTTTTATTGTTGCTGTTCGCTGACTGTTTCATACGCAGCAGTTCTACGATTTGAATTGTGAACTGTGAGAGTGATCGTGCTTCATTCTGCTCGTTGCAACGACTGTCGTCCGTCGATGAGTTCGGATTCTGCTCGCTCGGCCGCGGTGCGATCGGACGCCCTGAACATTCCAGTGCAGATGCAGCCGCCAACACGCAGAGTGTGGTGTGCGAGACCCGCAAACAAAAGCCTCTTGCCGGTAACTATACAACGGTTAATCGAAGCGAATTGCAAACCTCACTAACATAGTGCTTAGTCAACGTGTCAAAATTTACTCGACTTCATGCTATGTCAACCTTCTGTAGCGCTCCAGTCTGGCCTTTCAGAACGTTTTGGAAATCTGGCGCGCTCAACCTTGCGATCACTTGCAGTGACCGATCGTACGACACCGTCTCATCGGAGATTGCTGCGTGGGGGCAGACGTATCACCGTTCGCAGACGCTGCTGCTGCTGCTGCCGCTTTGTTTGCAAACACTCACACTGGGGAGCGTTCGCGTTCGATTAAGTGCAAACGCTCAGATAGCAATCATCGCACCATCATTATCGTCGGCACAGCGTCTGTAGCCAACATCCTTATCCCCGCTGTTGCCCGGAACAATAGGAAGCGCGTATTCATTTCTCGCATTGCCCCCGGCGTCACTGCCGTAGACGTTCATCGGATTATCGCGCCCAAGCTTAAAGGTTCGCTATCCGTCAGGAAACTACGATTCAGATACAGTGCATACTCGTCGTTGTGCTTATTTGTGCAACGTGGGGACGAGATTACAGTGTTTAATCACAGGTTCTGGGCGTCGGGGGCTGTCATCAAATCCTTCATCGGTCCTCTGCCTCACGAGAACGTGCTTGAGAGATTTGATCGTGTTGCTGCCGCTGTCACTGACTGCGACAGTCCCGCTCGCCAACCCCCATCGGAAGTTCTAAACGAGGCAACCGTAGAATTGAATTGTAGGAAATGACGAACGGTTAAATATATTTTTCTGAACACTCGTTTAGCGGCAAAAAAGTTCTATTAATTCTATTCTCTCTTACAGTTCATCCAGAAATATTGATTTTATTTTTCTGTGTGAGACCTGGTCCATAACGAACTTTAAGCGGAGTTACTTTCAACAATATTTTTTGATGCTTTCGGCTGGATTGCGGGTCGAGAGGCGGAGGAGTGTGCATTCTTGCCTCTGCTCATTTAAACGTTATACCTGTATATATATAATACCCGGCAAACACCTTCGTAGTCGATCTACTTATTCCGCACAACAAGTTTTGCTTCTGCTGTTTATATGTATCAGGTTCCAGTGACAGTATGTGTTGCGCGCAACGGATAAATACATGCTGTGCCGCTATAAGCTTTTACGGTCAATTTGACGAACCCGTGGTCAATGTTGGCGACACTAATCTACCACGAATCGACTGGGCTACGGCACGCCTCAAGGGGCACGAACTATACTAGGACGATCCAGACCCTTGGAACGGTTTTCAACATGAGTTCGGAGCTCCAACCTGGCCCACCGACACAGTAAAATTCGTCGTAAACAGGACTCGCCTGTTTCAGGCCCAGTGGGTTGAGACCTTCAGGGTAATCGCGGCGTACAGGACGGTTAGTGCAGGGGCGGCTCCCGTCCTCTCCGAAAGGATCCCGTGCGATGTAAAGGCAGCCGAACGCTTATGGAATGACCCTGATCCCAAAATAAATGAGGAACGTCAGCGCACAATCGACCTCTGGCAGAAGGAGTGGGACGGTCTACAACGGGGTGCATCAGCCTCTGCATCCTGATCACAGGCTGACTTAACCGACCGGGAGGAGAACTAACATTCTACACCACCCAGGTCTTCACAGGTTACGGGAACTTCCAGTCCTACCGATTTAGGATCGGGAAGACCCCTAGCCTCACGTGCGTCTACTGCGGCGATGGACTCGATGACACGCCGCAACGCATCGTCTTGAGGTATCCAGCAGGGGTAGAGCAATCAGCACATTTACTGAAACTTTTAAGGAACATAACAATCATCTTTGGCCTACGGGACACCATCAAGGAAATAACGGACATTACCTTGTACTGGCATAAGGGGTCACAAACTTTTAAGAAAATACTACAGAAGACTACAACAGCAAGCCGCGCTTGCAGATGGCTGCCTTACCGAGGCGTCGGCGTGTGTAACTGCATTATCTTCTCAGTCCTTTGAATTTATAAAAATGCCTAGGTGATCGTCAACAATAGTGTTGGGGTCTTCGGTGTCTGTCGCAGCAACAATCGCCTTACATTTAAGAGATCATCCGGGTAAAAAGCCGGTTCTTGGCGGTACGTAGGAGACCGCTAATTACTTTAGCGAAAAGTAGAGCGCTAAGGCTAACACTCCATACTTGACTCATGTTATACAATTATCGCTAAAATTGCGTAAAAATATATATTTCTTCTCGTTTTTGCAGACTATTTTATTAGGATTTGGCTGTCATGGCCGCCTGGTAGCAATTGAACCGCGTCTGAGTAATTTGGTGCAGCAACAAGTGGGACCCCTACCGATGCCGCTGGCGTCCTTTCTAATAGATATTTCTGCGTTTTTCTTCTTTTTTTTTATACAGAGGTTTTGAGGAATGCGTTATGCTAAAGCAGAGCTGGCAACCATCGGCTTCTACTGTGAGACTCTCACCCGCTAGAACCTGTCTTCCTCCGCACCCTACATGGGGTTGGAATTGTGTGGCACTACTTCGAGGCCATGAGGAGGGAGTCTCTAACTACGAAATGTTTGCTGCCCTGCCCAAATAGATCCGGGCCGCCTAACTAGGTGTTCTACAGATATTTTTAGTATTTACGAGAAGAAATGTTGTTCAGCATCGACACGGCTTGAAAACCACTCGGAAAGAGTGAGACTCAGTTCCGCAGATGTCTGTACTCACCTAAATGCTTCCCCCGATAAGTGCCATACTTTGCGAGCCGACTTACCAAGATTACGTATATTATAGGCTGACAGGAGATATAATAAACGTCATCCGGGTCGTGCGGCTAAGAATAGGCCTTAAGTTCCTCACAGCTAGTCGTAAGCTTTTCCCAGTCGGTAAAACTCACTGTTTCTGTGAGCTCAGTACGTGCTAGCGTCTAGGTGAACGTCTAGCCTGCTGGTTCTGTTTCTGTGGTGTTTGATGGTCGCATGTGCTAATTTTTAATTAGGTAGTCTTCGTCGCTTTCGTAAAACGCCGTAACATTTTAAAGTTTTTCAGTATGTTTGTTGTTTCTTAACAGCATTTGGCTAAGATAAGCATGCAACTTCTTGTATTACTGGATCAGTCGCTTGTGTTGTTACATTGTAAGTTGCCTTTCATCTCAAAGTGGCACAGTCTATGCGGATCGGTGATGATGCATTTCCTATCCTATCCAGGTAAGTCTGAAAGTGGCCTTCTTTTCTTAACGCACATGTACAACACATATACAAGCGACTTTCCTGTATAACTCTAGTACACCTTACACACTAGCCACATGGCCGCAAATCTAAGGGCAATCTTTGGTGGAAACAAACCTCGGCACGTTTGTCGCTCGTAGCGTGTTTGAACTGTTTGCTAACCCTGTCAATGAGGCAAACAGTGCGTAGGGCCGGTCCGCTAAGCAAATCGAATTAGAATGATCTACAGTTGAGAGAGTGCTCTATTGACGGCGGTATTTCCGGCGTCTGTTGGCTTCGGCTAAGCAAGCCGCGTGACCCGCCTGAGACACATTGTGACTGACCACCGTTACGGTGGCGTTCCAGACAAACGTCCTTCTACCTTGGAAGGTGTTTAGGGCATCGGGGCGTTTGAAGTCTTCTCTGCGCAAGCTGGCAGATTCGCGTGCTGTTCTTAAGGCTCCAAGGATTGTTCTGTTTAGGGCTAAGTGCCTAGCATGGCGCCTTGCCGCCATGCTATATATGTATATATGTATTCCGCATATATGAGAGACTATTATGACCCGAAGTGGTTGTTTGAAGCATTGCTTGCGCAGTTTTCAGTTGAGTGTGAAGATGGGCACATTTTTGACTGGTTTGATTGGGACTGGTTTTTAGTGAGTTGGATCCTCACACTACCGACACACATTTGCAGCTAAGCTTTCCTGCCTATGGCGTTTGTGTGTGCAAACCGCATTTTCCAGTTAGTCCCCTCAAAACAGCTAATAGGATCCCTGCGTAGGTGCGCGTGCATGAATCGTCTAGTGTGGTGCTAAGGGAAGCGCCGGGTGAGTCTTTCAGCTATGCACTGACGTCCTGGATGGAAATGCCGCAAGGTCTTGCTTTGTCGCTGCATTTCGACGGGGAAGGGTTCTCTGCGGAAGGTGCCTAGGTATTTTTGAGGATTCAACTTCCTGCTCTACGTAATGCACATACCCATGCGCTACGTAATGTACATTATGTCAAGTAAACACAAGAATTACACCAATAACAAAGTGACACTGCGCTAAGCGAATAATCGACCCAAACCAGACTTCGAACCCCACAACCGCCTGTTGACATAAAGAAAAAAATGTATCCCATATTATTAAAGTCGAGGCTGAGCTTCGTAATGATTTTACCTTTCCTGGTAGCCTTCGCTGTGCGCCAAGCAATAGATGTGGTTAACAAGTAATCGACCGCACCAAAAACTCCTATTTGAACAATATATACACAAGCGTTGCGCGAATGGCATGTTCAGTCGCGTTCAGGCGTATACTTCTTGTGCTTATAACAAAACTACAACGTGCAACGATGCAATTCGTTGTACATGTTATTTTTCACTGTCACAGTCGCGAAAAAATAAGACCAGTTCATTGCATTGAGATGCAAAGCAGCCAAGCCGGAATGCCATTTCCTGTTGTTAAGCCGATCCTGCTGTTGCAGGCCTGAAGAGTTCAAATACGATGTTAAAATGTAGGCTTGTTAATATATCTATTTTAGGAATCTTCTTTTAAATCTGAATCAATGGTAAGAAGATCCAAAAAATAGATCCCGTATCAAACTGCCGAAGGCTGTTACAAAGATAATTTTTTGGGATTTATTGAAGGGTGTCGATATTGACTATCTTTTTTTTATCATTGACAAGATTCTTGCACACCTAAAACTTACAATATTTACACAAAACAGTACACGCCAAGGCCATGTAGCTAGTTTGTACATGTCCTCAGTACTACCTACCGGACAGTACTAAATCAGTGTCGTTCTCCTAGCTCCAGCGAGAATACTTATAAACTATTTTTACCATGTTTGTCGTACATATCATGTTTATACTTAATAATCGGGACACGATTTGCTTACGCATTTGTTTTCATAAATCGGTTGTGCAATATGTGCATTGATAGAACTATCATAAATATAAAAATCGCTCTAAATAAACGCCTTATTGAAGGATGTCGATATCGAGTATCGTTTTTTATGATTGAATAGATTCTTGCACGCCTAAAACTTACATTGTTTACACAAAACAGTACACGCCAAGGCTATTAGGCTAGTTTGTACATGTCCCCTGTATCACCCAGTTCATTACAACAATAGGTTTGTAGTACTAAAGAAGGCAACAAACTTGACGAACTTTAAAAGTAGACGGAATAGTATACTACGAGGCAACGACATCAAGCACTGAGAAGCAGATATTTCAGACTGGTGCACGTTCACGGCGAACCCACGCCGATGCCATGGCTACTGGGTAGGCTCTAGTGGGTCGGAATGGATGAGTTCGTCAATGATGCTGTCCGTTAATGCTAATTACAGGCGGGTCACAACAACGGTTTTTGTTTTCGTAGCGGACCGATTCAACCAACAACATGGCTGCAAGGTAAGTTAACTTTTGGGACCAAGGACGCAAGACTGCACCTGTTGGATGTGTTCCATTTGCTAGTGTACAGTATTTAATCGTCATGTAAAACACTGATACCAGCAGAGTTTATGGCCGAGGCGCCCACCTGCCAAATCACAAATTGGCTATATATGTTTTATTAAAATAATTTCCAGAAGGCACAGTAAGTGACTCAGGACCACTGTTTGTCAGCCGGATGTACTACATAAATGTGAAGTCACACACGTTACATCCATGCACTACTCTCAAGGGAACTAACTGATAGATCGGTTCAGCCACTCCAGCGGGGGATCACAACAATTGCCAACTGGAAGAGGGCAGGCCAACAAGAACTGTCGGAATGACACGAGCCTATAACGGCATGCCATAAACCCCCGGGGGTTCTTATGTGCAAATACTGTACGCCGCGGAAAAGGAGAAGACGGCTCGATGTTTGATGCGCTCAGAAATTTGACGCTGCTAATGTGGGTCAGAGTGGGACACGTATTATGGAAGAAGGAGCAAACAGATCGCACGAGCTTGCGCAGGAGAGTCGTCACTCTATCATATCGAAGGAAACGTTTGTGAACTAGAACAAAGAGGAATGTTAGGTACCTGTATGTGGTCGACCTTGACGGCGCGAGCAAAATCCGATTGAAACAAAGAAGGAAAAGATGGAGGAGTTCTACTTACTCGAATGATTTGAATGGAGACGCTATAATACTTTGTCAACTGTCTCAAAATAAACACCAAAAATTACATGCCCCATCTTTCCCAGTTTGGGAGAGTGGCAGGTCTCAGCCATGCCGAAGTGCAATGGCAAGGCCTCCTCCAGGGGTCTCCGCCTTCTTGATCACGGAGGTCCCGGCACCAGGTAAGTATAATGTCAGAACAAAATACTGACATTATACTTACCTGGTATATATCGCGTTGTATTTGGTTTCTATAATATTTGTAAATATAGTTATTACCAGGGAAACAGGGAATAATAAACAGATTACCTACTTATTAGGGTTGCATACCGACAAAAAGTATTTGTAGCCGTTATATTTTCCACTATACGAAGGTTGCTCAAAAATGTCACGTATCATTTGTGTTCCACTCAAGCATAGCCTTGCGTTGGGCTTTGTAGTTTGTAGAGCACCAGGGACGACTGTGTTGAGAGTAAAATGCAAATCTTTTTTAATCGACAACGAGCCAAAATTAGGTATTTAGCTGTATTATATCTCCACGTCTTCACGAGCTTCGACATCTAAAGTATTTAGGCGCCATTAGTTCGCTTCGTCTCCTTCGATGTATCTCTATTTGTTCGCAGTTGCCAGCAGTAGCGGCTACTAAACGCAGCTCTCCTAACCACAGTGTTGTCCGGCCCGGTGCATTAGTCTTGATTATCCGATATCGATTGCCGAGGTCAACCTAACGCGAGCCACGTGAAATAAAGGCACTCTATTTGATCGAACTGTGTGTCGACCGCAACCGCATTGCATAGACACAAGCTAAGGCGGGCGCCTATTTCGTTCGGTGCCGCTCTGGACTGGTAGAGCGCTTTTCTATGACATTTTGCAATTTGGACCAAATCTGACCTAAAACAAGCGGATAAATGTCCTCCAGTTCTTAGTCACCCATTCTTGTTGGCAAATTTCTGCTTCACTGGGAGAGCTACGCAGCTCTTCTGGATTGGAATGCTTAATGCATGACATACACTATGGCAGATTGCTCCAGTTCATGAACGCGTTCATCGAAGAGCACCGCCATCAGACCCTAAAAAATGACGCATGTAAAATGTTGCTACTAGTTAATTTTGTAGGACTGATTACAATAATCTTCTCGGAAACTATCAATTTAATTAACATTAAAAGAGTTTTCGTGGTCCACGCCACATCCACGCAACTTAGCCTGGCCGTAACTACTCTGCCAACAACGAAACAAATAGCTTACGAGCACTTTTGCTTAACGTGAGCTGCACCTCGGCAATAGCTAACACACCTGGCAGTTGTCGCATGAACTACACATTTGACTAACAGGATGACTACGTAAAGATAATGGCGGCGATGCTTTAATTACCATGACGACAATCAGATTGTAGCGTTGTCCGATGTTTGCGAAACTGCCACATATATAGGTATGTGCGTGAACTACTTACTCGAGCCGTCGCATGGGAGTATAACCTAGACATCATCCACAACGCATCGCCGATCGTGCATGTGCCGATCTCGATTAACGTCGGACAATAGACGTAGGCGAAGGACGTTGAACATTTGGCCTTGATTAGAATGGGTTTTTAGTAGAAGAAGGAGCAGGGGAAATCACCGTACACGGGTGAAACGCGTGGGCACCGTTTGTCGGCCTACTTTGGGCGACATTGGTGGGCGGCCAGCGTCGCGGCTCGTCCTTAATTTTAGGACGCTCGACATCGACCGACTAGGAAAAGGACAATGACCTCGGCGACTGTAGCAACGCTAAGAAAAGTCTGCTCACGCACAGATGAAAGATTGGCGGACTTGAGGGGGGGGGTGGGGGCGGGACGGTGAAGTTCAACGGCAACCAGACGCCGGGAAATGAAGAAGCGGCGATAGCTCTGGTTGCGTCTATAGTAGTAATAGTAGGGCCTATAGTTATACTAGTAGTAGCTGAAGTCATTTGTTTAGTAATAGTCACCACATAGTAGGAGTACTGTGTCATACACAAGAGCAACACGGGTAGAGTGAGTGTTGTTGTTGTTGCTGGTGTTGCTGTTGTTGTTGTTGTTGTTGCAATTGTTGTTGCTGCTGCTTTTGCTGTTCTTGTTTATCTTGCAGTATGTTGTTGTTGGTATTGTATTCATTGTTCTTGCTATCGTTACTGTAGAAGCTGCTGCTGTCGCCACGTCAAGCCATTTTTAGCACTCACCAGCTTAGCTGCTAGTTTAGGTACGTACGCAGCATAGTTAAGTGAATAATCGGGGAACCTTTGGTCACAGAGCACCCCAGTCACAGATCATGTTGATGACCCCAGTACCTGCATTATCAGAAATAAGTCAAACGAATTGCTGGGCCATCGAACTCTGGCAGAATGAAAACCCCTCTGGTATTATTTGAGGGTACAATTAATAATGTTTCTTTCGTGCTTGTGGCAACTTGCTTAGTCGAAGTTAACTTTCCAGCTTAGACAAGGTAAATGCTGAAACGGACTAAAAAATCAGCCATGACATGAAAAACCGTGCACGGGCATTATTAGTCTTACGGAACAATTATAAAAAGCATAGCTGAAGGGCTGTCGTAACGTTCGGCCCTGGGCGGGATCATGGATGCTTTGACTATATGCATCGTTGTTTCTAGATCGTACCCGTAAACTCACCTCTCATCGCCGTATGATCCCCTGACCCAATGATATAGTTTGTTGGGCTACTGGGCTTGCAAGACATAGCATATTTTGCGAAGTTAGTATACAGAAATGTTTCTGCTCAATCGCTAACAATTTTGGCACGATACCTGGCTTACCTAGCATTTGAATACTTTCTTCTAGGCCAAATCATCTAACGAGCCAGCGCGTAGGCCGACTTTGTTACCAGACTGTGATATGCGACTTAACTTGACCAGTGTATGCTCAATCTCTAGCTTAAAGTTGAGCGGGCGTTAGTAGAACCCGGGAACAACTTATATTCAGTCTTTTTATCTGCAAAGTAAAGGCCTTTGATGAGGCCACTTCCTGGTTGATTCCCTTCGCCAAGCTGTAACGAGTGGTTGTTTTATTGCCTATTGCCTTTAAGCGATTTACCTACCTTGACGTAGATCATGCGGATGTCATGCGACGGAACTACACAGTCGAGGCAAAGCGTGGGGGCCCTTTAGGAACCCCCGCATAGCTGCCTCGCGTTTACTCTACCGATCGCTAACCTGGCCCGCAAAGGGTGAAAGGAGTTTAGCAACGCAGTTACCATATTGCATGCAGATGCCGTAGTAATTGCACGCCGCGATGTCAAGACTATCCGACGTATCCAACGTATTGAATATAAATAAAATAACTTGATAAATGTTAATTAATCGTTAAAAAAAAGATAGTAGTAAAATAATCTGTGGTGGCTAACTGCTGGAGTTGTCAACTCGTTTTCATACTTGGGCATCAGGATTCACTATATAGGAACGACCTCTCCACAGCACATCGCGGCCAGGTGCTGGGTATCAATTGCTTCCCGGAGGTGAGAGATATTCGAAGGCAGTCCCTGTGTGCTAAGCATGTTCTTTGAGCGTAAAATGGTGCTAAAGTGATTGAGCTAGCCTCGGTTGGGTCGGGGGGGTATCTCTTAGCGGCACATTTTACACAACTCGTGTGTGTTTTTGGTATACGTGAAATGTACGCGACTTGTATACGTGAAGCGGGGTCACTGCTTGCCGCGTTTGGCACGGGGCCGGTTCATGTACCTGCTAAAAGGCTGCAAACCAGCAGTGGAAGCAATAGGAATTGAGCTAATGTCGCTAGCTACGTGTCTATTCTGGCTAAAGTCACTTAAATCTTGCGGGAATGGCAAGGTAAGTTGGTGGAAGCCATAGAAGAAACTGCTTATGCAAATGTGTACCTCTCCAGGAACTTATGCCATAGCATGCAGCAGCCATCACGTGTGCACAAGGTGCACTGTCTACGGTTTCCACCACGTAGCATACTCCACTTGCTAACTTCATTGGATGGGAGACAAACGCCACTGTCGGCTCTGCTCGCAGAAGTGCACTACGCACCACGCGACGAACTGCCAAACGCATTGGCAATTTTTGCATTTTCTCGCCTAATGGGGCGAACGCTAAGTAGTTGCACGAAAGAAAAGTGTTGCACTGAAGATTTTTTTTCTAATGGGGGTTGAATGATAATGCACCATCTTTTTTTATTGAGACATCTGTGCTCCCCGTCTTTTTACCTATCATGATCGATTCTTTTAGTCCACTCGAGCATTTACATTGTTTAAGTTGGAAAGCATGAAAACCAATTTAGGAGTAGCCGGTCTAGGTCTCGAACCCAGGCCTACCAAATGCAAGGCAAAGGCTGTTGTCACTAGCCATCTTGTTCGATAAATATCCTAATCGTATATGTTTTCATTATCGTGTATATGCAATGTTTTTGGCGAAATAATTATTTGTCAATCTACTTTTCGTGGCGTGATGCGCATTGTACCAATTTCACAACGCAATTTAATGGAGCTCGAGATGTCACAGGTGTTCCTTTCTTGGATTATTAAACATGGTTGTTTAAATATTGACTCAGCTTCTGTGAGTCATGTGACGCTAGAGAAAATGACAGTAAAACTTTTTCACACTTGATAAGAGTTGCCAATCAATTTGGGTAACCAGGGTCTCCTTCTACGTCGACAATTTTGAACGATTTCTTCTTCTATAGAAAATTAAGGTTCTTTTGTGCTGTTCTTGTACTAAGACTATGCATTTTCCGTTAAGTTTATCAATCATATTCTATATTGGTACTCCACCTTCTCAAATAAAAAAAAACTATATCAAAATGTTGCTTTCAAAATGCGACCCAGTAATTTCGAAAGCGTGATTACCTTTAGACCAGACAAGAGCTTATGGAGTGTCGCAGACGCGTTATATGTTCCGAGCAAATCTTCGGACAGACACAATGCTTTGTATTTAACTGCGTTTAGTTCTAATAAATTTGTTGCTTTGGGTTGGAGATTTTAAATGGCACCGACAACAGTTCACCAGGGCTTATATGTAGCTCGATCTGATTGTCGTCATTCATTTCAAGAGCAAAGATCTAAGAGAAACTAGGAAAGAGGAGGGAGAGAAACGGCTTTGCGAAAGAGAGTTCTAAGATCAGGACGGTACTGCTGCCTAAGCTCTGTCTGTATACACGTGTCCGTCCTATGGAATATTCATGCGACGCACACATTTAAAATGCACAGAGCTAGGTTTACCGATGTTGTTTTCGGATTTCGATATGTCCGATCAACCTATTATTCTTAGATGCAAGGACTCGATGGTCCTACATATTGGCACAGCTCAATGAGCTCCATGAATGGACAGCACCAACAGCGTGCTATGCGCATATGCTGTTTACGCTGTACTTCACAGACACATACTATATACGTTTCGAATGCGCATAGATGTGTGTTTGGAGTTAGGAATAGTTCAAGGTTAGAGGTTACATAAAAGATTTATAAGATACTATGACGGATTGGTCCAAACGTTGGGTCCTCTCGATCTAGCGATAGCCGTTGCATGCGCAAATCCAAAACAACAAATTAAGGCACATAACTTGCGGTCTAGTAGGTCTTTTCTCGTACTTTAACTATTTGAACTCACGTGTTTACTAAGAGTTGTTTTGAAGCTTTTATAGTATTTTACTAGTCGAACCGTTTCTCGGGCTACTTGGTTGCCATCAGGCGCACCACTTCTTTGGCAGAGGTGTTTCTTGTTTTCAAGGAGCTTAAAATAAACTCTATCTGAATACCAAGGCTGTACAATTTAGAAGAAAGGGTCGATTGGCTGCTAAATACGTTATACGTTACGGCAGCCAATTCTTGGAATTAATTAACTCTTTCCAGACTCTGGGGTTGTTTCGTCTCTATTATACTGGAGCAATCTTCATTGCGCACCTTGTCGAGACACTGCGCACAGTCCTAGTCTTTTTTTATGGAGGGGAAGGTGACGCCCGACAACTTTTGGTTTCGGCGGCAGTGACACTCTTTTATCTTAAGATTATTTTAAGACTGATGTATGGTCTTGACAAAGTATAGGGACACCTTACTCGGCTCATGGCAATCATCACCTGGTCTGCTCGGATACGAACTTCCATGTAGAGTGCATAGAGTGCATCTGTCGACTGTGAGTGAACGGAGTGTCTCAAGGGTGTACGGAGTATCATGCGACTGCCTGCCCTGCCTTACGAAGAGATCACTGCGCTGCCTCGCTTAAATAGCGTGTTGAGAGCAGCTGACAACGGTATAAATAGCAATGTTGTGTGCATTCTCAATATGAATGAAATTGTATATAAATATGAACAATATCGAAAGTTGATAAAATTATAAATACCCCAATATATATATACGAGTGAACTTTATATGATAATATACATAGGTTTCAATTTTTTTTAATTTCAAACGTGGTTTATTCACGGAACTGCATTTCACAACGCTTAAGTTCTCGGTAAATAAAAATGGTTGAAAAAATATGAATCAAACAACAAAGCAGATAATTAATCTCGACAAAATCCAAGGAGTGCTTTGTATAAGCACTTTACACACAATGGTATTACAGTGGTTTATGATTTACACAAGAACTTCAAAGCAGCAATTGGTGCGTTTGTTAGAACGCCGAACACCACATGAGGCAATAAACTTGCAAATATAACACACAAACGAAGTAGTCCACTAGTACAGCATCAACACAACTTACAACAACTATGTCTAAAAACATGTGGATAAAAACAATCAAAAACGAAGTGTGTCCTCATATACGAAGCACAACATTTGTAATACCAACTATACCTAGATCACACGCCTGGTTCCGACTGTGAAATTAACAGCCACTGCTTTAACTCGCGAGAGAAGAGGTGTTTCGTGGTGAGGCATCTTATGCGTTTAGGAATGCGGGTCCAGGTTTCAGGAAGGCGGTACGCAAGTGCGTGTTGACTAGACTTCAAGGATACAGAGGGCACTGCAAAAGTTGTTGCGCGCCTACCTGATGTTCGACTCATGGTAGGAACTAGTGCAAATGCAATCTCCATAGGCACAATACCACGCGAAATTTTGTACGCCAACATTGAAACCCGCAAGGAGTAAATGCTTTCTACCTTGAGTAGGTTAAAACGAATGAGCAAGTCACGGACAGACTCCCTTCGCCTTCTAGCAAAAATTGCTCTAATTGCATCATTCTGTATCACTTGTGCTCTTTGGAGAATTCCGTCGTAGCCTCCCCAGAGAAGGATTCCATAGCATAGAACTGGTAAGAACACGGCCTTGTACACCAGAAGTAAGCCCTCTGTGGGTACCCCAATCAATTTCATTTTACACAGCGTAGATATTACAGCATAGCACTTTGGTGCAATGTAATCCAGATGGGGATGCCATCTCATGTTTTCCTGGAGAACGAGCCCCAGGCACCTAGCGGTCTGCGAGAGCTTAATGTTCCGTGTCTTAAATATCTGGTTGTCAGATAATTCTAGAAGCCTCGGCGATGCACGAAAAACTATGAAATTGGTTTTATTAGCATTGACGACTAGTCCAAAAATGTTAAAAATGCTAATTATATTATCAACATTCTAAAGCGACTGCTGCAAGTCCATATCAAAATTCCGATGATTCACTCCGAACAGTAGCGTAGTGTCATCAGCAAAAGCTATAGCTGAGCTAAAGTTTAGCTTCTGAATCCTTAATAGAATAAAATTCAGTAGAATAAGAAACATAAAAGGTCCGAGAACCGAGCCTTGAGGGGTACCGATATCGACCTGCTGCCATGAGGACTCTATTTGACCAGCTCGTACCACCTGTCTCCGTCCTGAGAGATAGGACCTAAACCAGGCAACCGCCGGCGCAGAGCAACCCAGCTGAGCGAGCATTTGAAATAGAAGGGAATGATCAAGGCAATTGAAAGCCGCTGACACGTCGAGAAAGACTGCGAGACAAAACTTATGTAGCTCAACCGAGTCGGACACTCGCTGCCATAAGTGGGCCAACGCGAGGTCAGTCGACCTACCCCTGCGAAAGCCGAACTGGTTTGAGGAAAGGAAATTTATCGTCTCTAAATATCCATTTAGCCTAACCAGCACCAGTTTCTCAATGACCTTTGAGATATAATCCACGACCGAGATTGGCCTATAGTTGGCTGCGCGGTTTCGCTCACCCTTTTTCTTAAATAGAGGAAACACCGCCGTATCTTTCAAACGTGATGGAAATCAAACATTTTTTTGGGTCGCTCACAAAAGTTTTTAACGGAATTTTTGTTTTAAATAAACAATATTCATTCATTTATTAATCATCTTTGTTAGGTATATAGTCGAATATTATACATAAAAACACGGTCACTGAGCCAGAAA
This sequence comes from Dermanyssus gallinae, assembly GCA_003439945.1. NCBI lineage: Eukaryota > Metazoa > Arthropoda > Arachnida > Mesostigmata > Dermanyssidae > Dermanyssus > Dermanyssus gallinae. Next base: position 268,401 of record QVRM01001982.1, on the reverse strand, counting down.
AAGCTGGAAAAAATATTGTGGAGCACATTGGAAGGGCCGCACAGTAGATGAATATGAGGCCTAGAAAATGAATAAATGAACCGGATGCTTTGACAGCTTTCTTAATTCGATTGAATGAAAGGACTACTGCGCAAAAACTTGTGCGCATGTCATCTATGTACATACATGCTACTATATCTGATGCAATTTCATAAACCAGAAAAAGGTTTCATATACTCTTGGATATACAATTATCTGTGTACCAGCCCCTTGATTTTACCGTTAAACCTGGAAGCCCTTTGTATATATATATATATATATATATATATATATATATATATATACCGTAAGCATATTGCCATACTTGATAGATGTATTGTAAGACTAACACAAAACTCAATATGAAGTGGGCCCCCCGGTTTTGCTCGTCTGGACGGTCTGGACACTTTAGTTTACAATTCATCGGCTCGGATAGTTGTCACCTAGAGCGTGCGTCTTTGTCTATGACTGCATCGTAAACTAGTTTTGCGTTCTATCTGTGCGTGCCATCAAAGTCGAGAAAAGTGGCATGTCATGTTTATATCAGTCGATCATCGTTGATGCTTCAGCTGAGAAATTCTTTCGGAATCCATGTCACGCCTACCGACAGCTGTTTTACCTATATATATATATATATATATATATATATTTATATTGTTCTGCAGCAGCAGCCATCCGTCATCACTTCAGAGAGTGCAACCGGCAGACAAGGAGGGCGGCGAACAGAACCGGATGGACTGGCGAAACCTTTTTTAGCACTCTGTTCTTTCTTTCTTCGTTTCCGCCTCTACACGCTTAAGGCCAACGTCTTGTTACCACCAAACTCCCTCCCGAACCAGTCTCTTTCCGCCATCTCCTACTACAGTGCCACTGGTGCCAGCGCTAAAAAACATAGCGACATACGACGGTACAGCAGCGATAACGGCAGCAGCAACAACAACGACAGGCAACAAGTGCGACATTCAACCGGAACAGAACGCTACGAGTTTGAAGAACGCGTTCCCTTTCGCGGCGACACACGGTTGTCATGCTCTATGTCCCTTAGCGCAACTACTGGACAGTACGTGTTTATCACATACGCTCCTCGCTTGTTCGCCTCACATATACACACACACAGAGACACAGCTTACACGCTAACATCTTTAAACTTGCCGAAAGAACCGTCGAACACAGATACGTTTAGTACAGAGAATAAAAACGGTCTTATGCGTTGCTGTCAGGCCCGAGTATTATGCTACGACCAGTCTAGCACCGCAGCACGGTTGGCAGATGTAAGCCGAGACGCACACCACATAAACAAATAATTCTCTATATATATATTATGTCTGAAGTACCCCTCCTCCATCTCTTCTAATTCTTCATCTACAGTACGAACGCGTCTTGCTCCTACACTATGACATCTTTGTCGAACAAGCAGCTCTTGCGCAGTGTTGAAAAGAACACAGCGCTCCTGGCAAGTACCTTACGTCGTCATTTTCTCCAGAATTGCACATATAACATAGGGGGGAATTAGCTTTGTCAAGCTAATGGGACACGGTACTGCTGACGACAGCCACCGTGTCCCATTAGCAGCTGCGTTAGGTTGTCGTGTTTAAGGCTGTACCATTTTTTCTATATCAGGCAGTATTGAATGTATGCAGAACACAGAGTCATGCGTCCATAAGGACTGTTGAGGAAAACCTATATATCTCAACATATCCGGGTCTCAATGCATTGCAGATATATATGCGTTACGACAATTTTCAGTTTGCGAAGAACAGAATAGTTCAGCTAATCTATTTTGCTGATCAGTAGTCCCTCGGTCCCGACGTTTAGCTTGGGGCACTTTAAAGCTAGTTCTTTCACTCTTACGTCCTAGGGAATCGGCCTAGAAGGAACGTAGCAGGTTTTGCGAAATAGCGAACAAAAAGCGTTTCTGTGAGGGCCATATTCCGGCTACTATACCATACGCGTGGGTGTTTCTAGGTGCCCTTCCAGGCGCAGGTTTAGAATTTAGGACGGTGTTTCTTTTTGTCGTATTCTTCGATGTCCAACACGACCCCATTAGTTGTTCCTTTGAGTAGATCCTCGGTACAGGCGATAAAAACAATCACTGCTAATTCGTCTGCGTGGGCGACACTGTAGGCTCTCGGAGAATATGGAAGCCGAAATACTCCATCGTAGGTTATATTCTGTAGGGTTGGGGAAAAGTGTAGACCCCGGCGAAAACTGTATAGTCCAGACCTGGTCAGATAGATGCTCGATCCTTCAGGTGCGACGTTAGGTACGCACGTAGGGGTACCCCGTTGTCCACAAGTGCTTTGTTTATAAAAAGGCGGGTCGAGCCCGGTGGCGTGGTGGCTTAAATTTGCGCCTCGCAACCGGAGGAGACACATAGCAGGTGCGCGGGTTTGAGCCGTACCGTTGCACATTTGTATTTATGGGGCTCCGTCCACGAAGCAAGGCGAAGAGCAGTCCCGTGGACGTTAAATCTGTCCGAAAACTTTACTTTACAAAAAAGGCGGAAAGTATTTAGTATTGAGCCCGTAGGATGTCGGCTTGGTACCCACTACCCGATTTTACGTGTTGATTTTAAAAAAGAGAGCGTCTCTGGCAAAACATCTTGCAGTGTGAAGAGAGACATACCTGTATAGAGCATCGTTTATTTTTGCCGGACTTTTGTGATAGCGATAAAGCACTTGTGGGAGCACTGTTTTTAGAATTATTGCTTTACTGGGGCTTGTTTTAGTATGTAGGTGCGCGCTGGCCTAACCCCTTTGCGTAAGGCCTACATATTGTTGTTCCTCCTTGAAGAAGTCTTGTATATCTGCATCTATAAATGTATCTGGTGGTTGGAGAGACCTACCGCAAGAGCTCTGGGGTATTTATGACGTATTGTAAGGCCCGAGCTCAAATGATTTAGAGATTAATGAGTGTGTTGTCCGGTGTTTGTTTTTTTTCCAAAAGTGTTTTCCAAAACTAGTTTCTAAATGTTGTTTTATTAAGTTTGTATGAGTTTAGCTAGCAAATAAAAAATGATAATTTTCCGGAAAATTCTTACAAATAAATTTCTGAATGTGTTACCTCGACGACCAACATTTGGAAAACATGCTATTACACGATTGAGCTGTAGTGAACCACATACTTTCTGAAGATACTCATCTTATGGGAATAGATTTAATTACAAAGTTATGGTGGTTTCACTCGATCTGACGATATGGTCCCCAGAATATCCGCCTTCACTGGAAAGACGTGCGAATGTCTGTCATATTTAAATGCGAGTGACAAAATCCTTGTATTTGCAATAGAGTGTTTACATTGCCGGCCCGTCGCCATTTTTAAGCAGTTTTCGTAAAGTATTAGGCAGGTTAATATTATTGTAAAGGTACATAAGTGATACATTTAATGAAATAAGACAACGTATCTGTAGACTAACTTTCGGCGTTGTCATCGTTAAACCTAAATTATTTCGCAACCCAACCACTACTAACTGTGTACTTTAATATTCTCACGTAAATAAAAAAAGTGTTTGTTCGGTGCTCCTTTATTTGCAAATCTAGTATTACAAGGTTACAGAGTGCTTGATCGGCATAATTTTCTCTCGCCATTCTCCAAGCAAAGGCATTATGGACAATATCTAGCACAGCGGCTCCGGGGGCAGAAATGTCTCACGCGCTTGCAGGTTATTTGGACCAGATGCTGAAGAGATATCTGAAGAAAAAGTCATTGGTGAATGCTCGAACGTGTGCAGAATTCTGTTTCCGAGCAGAACAGCGGCTGAAAGTATTACAACTGTATCCTACATAATATTGCATTTTCTTGCAACTATTCGCTTTACAAAGCGTTTTGCGGAGATTCTAAACGTTTTACACCTTCAAAGGCACACGACAAACACTCTACACTTTTAAACAGTATATCGATTTTGGCACCACGATGATTTATGGAGCTGCAAAAAATGTATGGTACTGTATTAAAAATGCACAAAGTAACTAGCGCACTGTAATTTGACTTAAATGTAATGCTCAGGTCCTTGTAAGACGATACTTATGGTATAGATAAACCATTTGAAACATACGCGTGATCTTTCTGGTCCATGTTAAAAGACACACACTTTTGTAGTAAAAAGGACTTCATTGTGAATGAATCAGATCAACATAGTAATAAATCGATCGTGGTCTGGAGCGTATTAATGTTAGATCCTAACACGATTGACTTCTAATACATTTTTAAGTTGTCAGCATACATCTGATATTTTCTGGAGGCTTTGCACTAGGGTGCACTAATATAATGTCAAAATATTGTATAGAGAAACGGACAAAATCCCTAGGTAGTGCAGTAAAGGCCGAAATAACGAATTTGAGTTCCATGACTAAGCAGGAAATACACCCTTGAGCAATGAGATGATAATGCGTTATAGATATCTCAGACCTATCTTGAACCCAACCTTGAATCTACGGCAAAACACAAACATCTTCTACCATAGTTTACTAGTTATTGAATGTAACGTCAAAACATTAGACACTATGAGATTTCAATTTGTTTGCTTTTTGGTCATTAATGAACTGTTGTTTCAACATTTGAGAGAACCAACAGTATTGATTTCAGACACAATTTTTTCGAATACGTTACCTCGGTTTCTCTATTAAACCATTAAATATTTTGCATCGTACATCTTAAAAGCGATATATGGTCAGCTGATTACTTTACTTAAAACTTACACAACTATTAGCTATTTGTTATATTATTGTACCTAAACTCAACGTTCCTCTTCCCTAATTCCATTGGAAAAAGTCTTTAGCATACTCGGTCATGGCCTTATAACAGCGGCTTACGTCGCTATATATATATTTTTTTTCCTTAAGATTTTATTAAGCCTGCAGCTAATTCGCCTCCCCTTAACCATTCTTTTTGGAAAGGCAGCCATTACTTCATTGTTTGTCAACGGGCAATTCTCGTCGCCAATAAAGCCCAGCTGTTCTGGGTTTGATTGGAATTGATAGTATGTTGTAGGTCAAATGCCATTCAACATGATTTTTAGTCGATTTTACTGTCAGCTAGACCTTAGCGTTTTTATACTGGACTTAAACGCGCTTTTTCTAGAACGGTATCCGAGTTGCTTCAAGTAGAACCCCTTTGACATCCCAACTACCTGAAGTGTTAACAATAATGGACTAAAACATATGGCACCTTAGACGCTTCCGCCGAAGTAGCGGAAGGATATGGCGCTTCTCGCATGTTTTTGTTTAGAGAGGGCGGGACTTTCAGTGCCTTGTTGTTGGCGTGGTGCAGAGTGCAGAGCATCGTGCACCTACAGCACTCCTGAGGGTTATGGAATTCTTCCGTGCTGCATAACACGTTATAAAACGCGCGAGCGGCAAACGCCGTAATTTATTATCTACTCTTATATCCGGCTGCTCACCAGGCCGTGCTTGTCATGGCTACCATAGTGTATATTACTACGCCAATTTGATTCCTCCGTCTACTTCATAGTATAGGCCTCGTCCTAGGTAAATCCCACCAAAGTACTTCCTGTATCATTAGAGTCCCTCCCTTTTAAGATATTAACTACTCTATTCCTACAAGAATTCGCTAACCCAAAACCAATTTCAAAAATCTGATCCGATCTAGTTACTGTAAATCTGCCTCTCCTAATTTTTCCCGTATAAGTGATATACCAAATGTTGCTATTGGTTCTACTTTAATCATGAAAAAGGTGGACGCGGTGTGTATTGATAACATTTGCGGGTTCTTAATTGCTGCTGCCGCTCGAATTGCTTTTCCCACTCTGCTCTCCATATGCTTTTGGAGACTGCTACCGTTCGACGTTGTAGTGACTTCCAGATAAGTGAATTTATTTACAAAGTTCTTACATTACCCCTGGCTCGAAGAACTTCGTCTTTTGCCAATCGACCCTCTCGTCGAAATGTACTTGCTTTTGTTTTTCGCCAATTTTGCTATCTCGCCCATGAAATCAATTATTCTTTCCAGTCTCTGCTTAACGCTAAATAGACTTCTACCATAGATCGCAATGTCATCTGCGTACATTTAAGTGCTTGCCTACTATCGAGTCCACCTCTGCCTCACTTGGTTCGCTGCAAAGTGCAACTGTCGCCTTGGGCTACGCCTGTAGTCTGCGTTACTCATGCTACAATCTCTATATTGTTGTCGATGCATACTGTGCTCTCTCTAAGAATGACTCCGAAAATTTTAAACAACTGATCCGTGTACAATATAACCTTATAGGTTTTATATACCGCACGTAGTTTGGCCGACAACATACTTTAGAACTGAAGAACAACCTATTATGTGGAAACGTACGGAGCCTTTCGCGTTTTACCAATTCACTTTATTGTATTAATTTTCGTTTTGATCTGCCACAACACATGTTTCTAATATGATGTCTAGAATCTTTTCTTCCAACGAACCTTTACCATTATCTAAATAAATATGTCTCAGCTTTATTCCAACTTACGACACGTGAAATTACTAGAATGTCTATTTCTAGTAATTTATACTAGTAATTTCTAGTAATACTTTATTATATCTCAAATAACATTGAATTTAAGATTTAAACTTGGATAAGTTCTGAAATCCTACAAAGGTTTCTCCACGCTATCGACGTCATAGATAGATTTTTTGTCATCTCCTATCTTTCTTCCCCCCCCCTATCTCTCTCTCTCTCTCTCTCTCTATATATATATATATATATATATATATATATATAGGCAACAGAACTTTGATGAAAGTCACAACGAGAAGATGAGAAGGAGGCGCAAGAAGAGCAGTAGAAGTAGTAGCAGTAGTAGTGTTTGAGATAAGCGTGTGTGATTCCACTACACGAACGGCGCCTTAGTAGTGTTTGAGCGTGACACACTTTTTGTCACTCACGAACTGCCCGGCGTGTCTATCCGTCTGTCAGTCAGTCAGTCTAGCATATGTATGTTGGGCAAGTCGGTCGGTTGGTCACCCTGTGGGGTGCGTGGGTTCGTTTATGTCGGCTTATTCGCTGTTTGCCCTGCTGAGCGAACAGAATGACAGTTATACAATATCTGGCCTTAAGGGGTGGCTGTCGCTGGTGCCACCCCTGGCTGCTGCTGCTGCTGCCGCGCCCCCGCCGACGCCACGGTCTGTTGTCGGCCGGTGGGGAGATATCCTGCAACTTCATCGCCGGAGCATTGCCTTGCATCGCTGCCTCGTCGTCAATGCTACAAGCACACACACACAAACATACACACATAAACTCAGAGACACTCACTCACATAAACACGCATACAGTCGCTGTCGTCGCTGGATATGAGAAGCGAACGCGAAAGGTTGATGATGATGATGATGCGAAGGAGGCTTGCTTCTGTTGCTGTCTGCTGGCAAGTTGACATGTATGCAAGTATGTAGGTAGGCATGTATATATGTATGTATGCATGTATGTATGTAGGTGCAAAACTGACTGCAGTGGCGACTACGGCTACCATCATATTGCCGGCCAAACCGGTTGTGTGAGTGAGCAATGTGAGCAGGGCGTGAGCGAGCGTGAGCGCCTGCCTGCCTACGTCCGCTGATGCTGTGTCACAACCTGTGGATCGTCTTAATTTCAGAATGACACGACGTCACACAGGACGTCTTCACTGCGAACTGGCCCGGCGACGGGACGCGCGCATCCGGGCGACTGCGATGAAGGGGGCCCGTCATGACCGGGGCGGCTGGGGCGGGTCTGACATTGCTGCCGCTGCCAAAGCCGCCCATGGCTGGCCCCGCCTGCCGCCGATGACACACGGGGGCGGCTGCTGCTGCTACTTCGAAAGGCGGCTTCGCCGATGATCCTTCCTCCTCTCCGACCTTTACTGAGACCATACGAGCTCATAGCTGGCTGGCTCAGTGCTGGCTGGCTGGCCGGCGAGTCAAGATGACACAGCTTGTCCTGAGCGACACGGGCAATTTAAGAGCGCCACGCCACTCTCGCTCAATTCTCAACTCTCTGCGTACTCTCTCTCTCTCTCTCGAGCCAGCTCTGGGTATTGAGCGAACTAGAATGAAACAACGTTCTGCTGGATGCCGGTATAGGAAATGTGTCGCTGCCAGCGTCAGCTTCGTCATCATCCTATCATGCAGCAAGCAAGGTAACGACTAAGACAGCAACGTTTATAGCTCGTATCTCTGTATATGTATATATATATATATATATATATATATATATATATATATATATATATATATTGGCGCGTATTTCATTCACTCTGTTTGGGATTATTGGTTGACATTTTTTGGGCGGGTAGCTACTGACAAACGTGTTTGCTAAGTACAACCTCAGCCTACGTTGATCACTTTTTCATTCGGAATTTAAACCGCTTACAAACCAGTGTTATTGGGTCTACAAAAAAGTCTTTTCGGATTGGCGCTTGCGCGGCTTTCACAGCGCCCGCCCCGGCGCCTAGGCATAGATCATTGGCTCACTGTTTGTTGCTTGCATGTGAAAAAGAGCGGGGAATCTGCTGGTCTCAACCATTTTGAAATCTGTTTAGCCGTTTGTTCGTAAACGTGCTGCAAAATGGAGGTAGAAAAATGCCAAATTCGGGCGATTCTACTCCGAGTATAAAAATGGACTGAGTGCAACGCAGGCTCACAAAAAGTTGTTAAAATCGTTTGAAGATGCCTGTTGTACAGACAGAATGTGCCAACAGTGGTTTGAGAAGTTCCGAAAAGGAAATTTTAACCTCGAAGATAAGCCTAGATCAGGAAGGCCAAGTGTTGTCAGTGAGAAAGTTTTTCAAATGGAAATCCAGGAAAATCCCACTATAACTACTGTGGAACTTGCCGAGGAGCTTCATATTACCCAACAAGCTGTTAGCACAGCTTTAAAATGCCTCGGAATAACTTCCAGGCTGTGCAAATGGGTACCTCACGAGCTCAGCGACTTCGATGACGCGCATGCGCGTCTGCACTTCTTTGCTCAGCAGGCATCAAATTTTGCCTTTTTTCGTTTGTTTTGTGAACTGCGATGAAAAGATGTGGGTCTTCTACGACTCTCCTGTCAGGAAAAGGTTCTGGTCAAGTGAACCTGGCACCTCCGTCACCCAGCCCAAAAAGGACATACACGCAAACAAGGTTTTATTGTGTATTTGGTAGAATGTGGGCGAAATAGTGCACTATGAACTTTTACCGCGTAACCAGACGATAAATACGGCCGTGTACTGCTAACAACTCAAAAAGGTTCACGAAAAATTAAAGCAGTCGTACCCTGCGCTAATTTCAAGGAAGGGTGTCCTGCTCCACCAAGACAACGCAAGGCCCCACGTGAGTACGGAGACCCTTTCCAAAATTTCCCAGCTAAAATGGGAACTTTTGGAACATCCACCGTTTTCCCCCCGACTTAGCACCATCTGATTACTACCTATTCAGATCGATGCAAATTTTTTTAAGTGGTAGCAAATTCACTTCTATCGAACACGTGCGTTCTGGACTGGAAGAATATTTTGCCACTAAAAACCCAGACTTTTACAGAAAAGGAATCGAAAACCTTGTAAATCGTTAAGGAGAGGTTGTATCTCCCGGCGGAGAATATATAAATCAATAAATAAGACCTCTCGTGTTTCCTTTATATGTGTTTTCTTCATAGCGCCAATACCGAAAAGACTTTTTTGTAGCCCTAATTAAATGTCCCTGTCTAATTTTTTAAACACTGTCTCAATAGCGGCAGTAAGCAAGTCTACGTTGGACTGACTAGACTCTCGCTTATTTGCGTTCAATATGTAGTAGTCTAACGGATCCAGCTCGGGGCTATTCGAAAAGACGAAACAAAGACAGCTTACTGCTTCTTGCTAGAAGTCGAGGCCGGTGCATAGTGCATTCGCGTGCACCTTGCGACCGAAGGAGACACATTAGTACACGGGTTTTATCCCTGGTGTTGCACATCTGTTATTATGGGCAACGCAAAAGCAATTCCGTGCACGTAAAAAAATATTGGCTGAGAGTCAGCCCGAAAACGTTTGGTTCGTGCTTGAGAGAACAAAGAAGCAAATGGCATCGAGCAAGTCTGTTGTCTTTTGCAGTTTCAGAAGGAAAACTTGTTTTACTAGTACGACATAGATATTGTACTTTGTAAGGAGGTCCTCGTAAACAAGCCTGCGCATGATTGTTATTGCCATGTTAGTTCACGCGATGGCTGATCATAGTAGCAAGATTCGCAGAAATCCGAAGTTGTGTCGATCAGCTATTGAGCCTTTGCCGTGCAGTCTCGTCGTGAATCTTCCTCGTTACTGTGTAGGAACTAGATTTTATTTTTTTGCAACCGTGTGATCGGCTGCGATGCGCTGAACTGTCCACTGACTCACACCAGGAAAATTTGCAATTTGGAAGCGAGTCTGTCCGGCGCGGAGTAGTTAAGCTGTTTGCCGGCGCAGAAGAAGTTAAGCTTTTCACAAGGCCAGAGTCAAGAAAAGGTGGACTGAACGCTAAGTGACGAGCCGTTCCCAGATGACTGGAAGAATACGGAACTGGTCCTGATTAGCAAGCTATAACAAAATTCAGTCCGTTTATCTAGCGTCCTATCTGGCTGCTCGACGCTATAAGTAAGCTGGTACACAATACCATCGTTCGGCGCCTTAACGATTGTATTGTAAGGAGAAAGTCGGCAGCTTGGCATTTGGGGGGAACTGACGGTTGAGCGGTTGAACGATGGTGTTTGTGGATAGTTTGTCTCTAGGTGGTCGGCTGCAGCTTTGCAGTAAGATGCAGACGGCTAGTTGAGAGGAAGGACCTCAGCATGCCCCGCTGTCGTTGGCATATCAGTCTGTGTGCACCACAGGCGGTTCAGAGTCCACTGCAGAACAGAGGGACCTTAAGTAGCATTTCCCAGTTGTTAGGTCAACTGCCAACAGACCACCCCGTGACTTGAATGTGTTATGGACTTACAACCTTCTCGATCTTCAGCCCATCCTCCTTGCATGTGATTTGGCTGCGTTTACTAATTTTAGTAGACCAGGCAGTGAACCTACTAATATGTTTTTCTTCCTGAGAGCAAAAAGACAAGTCCCTAAAATACGTCCTAATGTTGCTGGGGGCTCGTAGTGTCGATCGCGACTGCAGCGGGCGTTTCGGGGTTGCGGTTGGTGCACCAGGTCAATGCGCGGCAAAGCTGGGAGGCTATGAGCCGATGACGCCTGCAACCTGTGTATTCACTCGTGACATACTGAGGCAATTGTACGAAAGCAGCGAAGCCCGGTTCAGCTTGTCGGGGCGCGCAGGGTGTTTCTCTCACAGGGCTGCCCACCTGTCGGTGCTTGTGGCGAACGTATACGATGAGCAAAGGCGGCGCCTAAGATACCGACCTCGTCCAGTTTGACGGTAGCTCATCTAATTGTGCTTACGAAGGCGTCGGGTTAGAAGAGCTGCCTCTTCGGGTGTGGGAATTGTCGAGGCGATATTTGAACCTCGTCTTAGTCTGGGAACCCGGCAGGCTATTGCCTATGATTACTAGACTAAATAATGATAATTTTTATGATAAAAATGTTACATGCCATATTTATACTAAAATATCACCCTATAGATACGTATGCCTCTATAATAAACTACCACTAATCTGCTGTGCTTTATATGTCAAAATTATTAATTACTCCTAAAGTTCATTTGGATACGCAACGCTACGGGACTTACATTCAGCGGGAGTGTCTGAGAAGCGAAACTTATCAGTGCTTGATATATATATATATATATATATATAGTCATAGTTGCCATCTACCGGTGTTTCAAATGTTTGATTCCTGCTAATGACCAAATTTTCTTTGAGTGATGCCTGTTAAGAGTAAATTATAATTAGCGATTAGAAAGTCCGTGACCATGCTAAGAGATGCAAGTACTCTTGGGCAAGGATCTAGATATCTCAATATGTCCGCTAATTTTGCCACTCTTAGCTATATATATATATATAATTATTGATTTATGATTTGCTGTCTTTAAAAATACAATTGTCTTGTATGAACGTTTCCAATTAGTATACAAATATTAAAAGTGGTTAACCTGCTGTGCGCGATATCTAGGGCAACTTTGCCATATCTTATACAGATACATGTATCTGCAGGTGCATGAAACCCCCCTCCCCGTCCCGCATAAAACGTGATAGAAGCCATGAACAGCGAAGCGCGTGAGAACGTGTCGGTTTGCTCGTTCGGCCTGTTTCTATGTTTCAGAAGTAATCGCACCCGTGCTGTAGAAATCAGAATCGATCTCCGCCATTTTACCCTCGTAAGAGCTGATGAATTGCACGTAGGCCGGAGCGGAAGGGAGTTTGAACCTACGCTTTAGGTCATCTATAAACAGCGGCGTGTCACCTGGCAGGTGCACGTATCTGTTTAGCGGTGTACGATGCAGACCCAGAGCTCGCTTCATATATATTAGCCTGTATACCGTAGGAGGCGACTGGCGCCATTATCATGTCGAACAAATCTAGCGTCGTTCGTAGGGATAGTCTCGAAGGAGTTCGTATAATAACACTTGCAACCAGCGCTCGACGCACTCTCTTGTTAATGTGCTCCACGAAGGACCGGCCATTTGTAGATATTTGAAGTTGTTCACATATTTCAGGGAAGTTCTGTTTATGTGCAGCGCATCAGAAGCCGCAAGACGGCCACCGCGTCGGAATATCATAGCCTCTGTCCTGTCCATATTAATCAACAGGCCAGCCTCTTCCAAATACCCCGACAGCCTTGCCAGCGCCTGCTGAACGTAAAACCGACTTCTTCCGAAAATCACGAGATCATCGGCATAGAGCGGAGTTTTCACATGTTCGGACTGGTCTTGAACGCGGCGTGGCAAATCGCTCAGCAATAGGGAGAAAAGTAGCGGGCTCAGATTTTCAGCAGTAGCATGTTTTTAGAAACCCCACACTGAGTAATATTGAATAAGTTGAATTAAAATCTTGTCACGTGGCGCCATATGAAACGTGGATTTGAAATCCACATACACCGCGAACAGTGCTTGTTTTGGCCTCTGGATCGCCTGATGCACCTCTTGCAGCAAGATTTTACACGCGGTCATGGTGGAGTGACCTGCACGAAATCCATGCTGCTTAGGCGAGATACAGAAGCAAGCCTCCAGGTTCTTTGTCAACCGCCGAGTGATGAGGAGGGCCAGCAGTTTGTAGCAACAGCTCTTCTTCGCAATCGCCCGCCATGAGGATTCGTCATGAGGATTGCCTTTGTTCTTCGGAATGACGCTAAGGAGAGCATTGCTCCTGCATGCCGGCAGACGTCCATGACATACGCAGGCGTTGAACAGACCCGTCCAACAAGAAAACATATCAGCCGCATACTTCAGGTTCTCGTTGCGGATCAGGTCCGGCCCAGCCGCCTTATTCGACTGAGGATATTCCAGCGCGCGCAGCACCTCGAACACCGAGAACTCGGCACCTAAAGCCTCATGACGGTCGTTTTCTCGTCCCATACAGAGGCATTAGATGGGATCGCTCAAGGGATGGTATCTTTTGCTGCGTACATCCCTCTAATGTGTTTTATTAGCACGTTAGAGCTGGTAGGGCATGCCATCGACCTGTCTCTCGTCAGCCATCTTCGATGCCCTTATCACTAGTTTGTTCTCTTTCTTTGCGAGATGCTGCTGACAGGCTGATTCGAGTATCCGACGGTACCAAGTTCTTACAAAGATGAAAAGGGCTCTCCATGCTGGATGCCGTCGCGCCAGTTTGCGAACTAGTTGTAATGCAGTGGAAGCCATTTTACAAGTCGCATTAAGCTATGTGCGCTGGCGTCGCGGCCTAGGCCCGGCCACTGACGATTTCAGGACGACAGTTAAAGTTCAGGCGTAAGGGTCGAACTCGACAACGCTGCCAGCGTGATGCCCGGTAATTCAAATGGCTTTGTTTCTCAGGTCTCCGTAAGAACGATGGCATCGATGCCTAAAAGGGCAGATTGTGGCAGTAACGATAGAGCCAGCAAAGCGCCTTCTTTATCCCATTGCACAATGGTTATGTTCTGTCAAGCAACTCTCCGCGGTTTGCCCTGGGTCCAACTTCTGCGCTGTGCCCGACGGCGGTTTTCTGCTGGAGCGCGGATTGTTGTGCTGCGACGCTCGCTGCGGCTGCACATTCGCAAGTGCTTGCTCCAGCACTGATTCCAGAGACGGGAGTGCAGCTGGAAACCAATCCTTCCGACCGGATGAAGTTCCGTCGACGGGACGGTTTGTGACGAGTGGCCCGAGCCCGGGTTGAGGAGCGGCGGCGAGGCGTGGATGGCGGTTTCACGAAAGACGCACGGGGTGAATAGGTCGCTTTGTCCTGGTGCTATTGTGCCCTTGGCCCGCGGGTCCCTGAAGGTCTCTCAAGTGTTGCATTCCCCGGTTCGTACGTCACTACCTTTTTCAGGCACATATATATATATATTTATATATAAATAAATATTTATATATATATATATATATATATATATATATGTAAAATGTAAAGTAATTATGTAAGTGAGAAGATATTTTATAAACATAAAAAGGATAACTACAAACCTTTCTAGGAAACTCCATCTATTAAAAATATGGAATAGTGTAAAAGATCGTTAAAACAATGTCGGAAGTCTACCTTAATGTGGCTATTAGGAATGCATTGGCATAACAAGAAAAATGTGCTTGCAGAATGCTAAGAACCCTGCCATCGCAAAAAATCGTCATTGTGTCATCACGTGAGATATTAATTTGAACACACTCTAAGTAGGCCCATACAAAATGCCGCTATCATTGTACTTACTTAATATATACAGGAAAAACAAGTACTCTGTGTAACGAAGGTGTATCCGTTTCAAGAATCCAAGAAGGGCCACCACCCGGAGTATCCATAAGCGAGCAGCCACAATAAAGTCATATAAGGGCGTGGGAACAAGGACGCTGGACTGCAGTGGGCGAATAGGATACACAAATAAAGAGATACAGTTAGATATAGGGATTCAACCTATGAAGCGTCGTGTAGCGTCGGTTTTGCTCTCGATGAGTTCCCAACAACCAGAGCACGCTATGCGACGACCGCTTTCGTTGTCGAGAGAGAAGAAGCCAGATAGACGCAAACCGAAGGAAAAAGAGTGAGTCGAGAGCGGCCAGGACGGCCAGCGACGGCGGGGGTGGCAGTACGTTGGTATCCATTGTAAAAGGGCCACTGGTTCATGTTGTCCCGATCGCTGTTTCCCCTATCGTCGGTCCGTCTGTCTGTGCGCTTTGCCCTTGAGCCCCCAATCTCTAAGCTCGCTTTCTCCCCAGACGACCCTTGCGAGCTCCACAGTCCTGCACCCCCGCATACATACACACGCGCGCTCGCTCGCTCACACAGGCCCAAGCACGACGACCGGCTGAGGCAGGCCAAGGGGGATCCATCCGGGAAGATTTGCATATTTGCCTCATAAAATATACGTCACCCAAAGAATAGTAAAGAGAGACGGGTCGAGAAAGACGAGGTGTCGACAAAAGCGCCGAGTTGTCTGTGCGGCGCGAGCTATTATGCTGCTGTGCGGCGGCAAAGAGGGCCGAAGATGAAAATGGTCCCCGTAGGTAGGTACTATAACACCGCGGTCATTGCCCCAAAGACGAACGACCGGATCGACGCATTGCGTTGCGTGCCGCCTCAATGTCCTGAAGAACCAGCTCGATGCCGAGGGCATATCGGTTAGTACAGAACGTTCCGGTACTGTATGGCACACATTCTCGGCTTGCTATAGGTCATATTTATATTGGCTTTGTAAAATTGCGTACGTTTGTATGCTGTATTAAATTAGACGTTTAAGTAAGAATAGCTAAACTATATTTTTGGATTCTAATTTGCTGTAGAGTAATCTTGCTATTTCGAATGCTGTGTGTATCAAATACCTGAGAAGCAATGAAAGGAGTTAGCCATTTTCTCAGCTAAAATGTCTACATTTTGATGACGATCGACTTTGTGTGATTTTGTCAAAAGCACTAACTCGACGAAGGATCTGTATGCAGGCTGTAAGGCGTACCGCAATTTTCCGTGACCTCAAAAAGTTCAATACAGGTAGAGTGTTTCTTTGTCAAACCGCCTTGACTGAAATAACCGGAAAGTGCCCTGAGGATGATTCACGGTCAAAGAGGTCTCTCGATAGTTAAACAGGAGACACTATTTTCAAAGTAGGCCAATAGGTCATAAAAAAGCTTGCGCTGTATAATATATATATATATATATATATATATATATATATATATATATATATATATTGTAAACCCTAAAAAGTAACATATTGTTCTCGTACCTATGTACATGTTTTAGAACATAGCAAAAACGGGCACTTACGAATCGGGGATTATCCTGTCTTGGCGAATCCGTCATTACATTATCGCAGGTCGCAAGAAAGGAGCCCACAGCTTTGTACGCCTCAAAGCGCCAAATTAAAAAAGTTTTTACGCCAAGCGCTTTTGCCGAGTCATACCGTGGTGATACTGGACTTACCAGCAGCTTTATTCAGCAAATAAATGTAGCAGTGAGACTATCTTTAATCACGAAGGAAAAGACAAATTCTACGCGAGCAAGAGTCGAATCTCGCGCGCGGACAAGCCTGTAATTATAGAACGGTGCGTTCGGTGCCCGAAGTACTGCCACTGGCACGGATTACTACATTTGATGTTATAATGTTTATTATAAACATGATGTTCATGCATCTGCTATATTTAAGTAGGGTTTTTCGTACTGTGCATTTCTTAAACCTTCTAGTTCACAAAAACAGAAGTACTTTTTATCCATGCCATTACCGTTGCTATCTTCAGATTGGAACGGTGATATCTCTGCCCCCTCCCAACATTATTGTTCCGCAGCAAGCTTTTGTGTTGACTATACTTTCAAAAGTTAGGCCACCTACTTTCGTTGGCACCCCATTGCAAAAAAATTCTTTTAGAGGTCGCGTTTTTTTGCGATTTTAATAACTAATTTGTTTGGGGAGGAAGATGCAAAGAAACGCTCTAGTTGTTTCGACTTGACAGAAGATATCCAATTCTTCAGCAAGTTGGCCGTAAAGACGTCAGAGTCGCTGCTCAATATATGCAGTACGCCCGAAGCGCGCTTCAAAAATTGCTTCATGTGGGCTTAGGTGGATCCATGGGGTTTGCTTCATGTGGGGTTAGTGGTCCATCTATATGCGGGTGGACGTGGTCGATGACTGTTGAGTGATATCGCCGCAATATTTACGCAAAGCGCACTTCGAAGCGTGTTTGCTGCCTAAACGTTAACAAGCACAACCAAATTATATATATATATATATATATATATATATATATATATATATATTTATAGGTATTTAATCATGCTTCGTAAATCAGACAGGTCTATGTCTAGCAGAAAATACGAAAACACACCAAACCAACTGTCAACAACCTTGCCTTTGGCAGTTTACTCAGAGTGGTGTGGCGACCGCGCTGCCAGTGTATTCGTTGTTTGCCATTCTTTGTTTGCTTCTATCAATGGTGACATCTTCTCATTAATTTATTCATTTATCGATGCTTGCCGATGCCCAGTCGAGATCCTCTAGCGACTAGGTCGCTTGAAGCCGTTGCGGGCAGTACGACACTTTAAGGTTTCTCGGGGAGTTAGGTGCAGCATAAGCAGGCGGTCTGCAACCGATCGACCGCTCGTGCGGAAACTCTAAGCAAGCTCGATGCTCAAAGCAGCAAAAGGGCGGGCGGCGAGGTACTGCACCTCAAACAAAAGAGATTGATTGGCAGACCAACAACTAGACGACAAATACACAGATCTAAACTATGCGCTTAGATGTGTCTATTACTACTTAGCTTTATTAACCAACAATCGGATTATGTTTTACGCGTAAAGGTAAAACACACATGTTTATGTACTCATCACGGCTTCAGTAGTCAATGCTGCTGCTCTATGTCATTGTTGGAGTTAATAGTAATCACCTGTCTCCTGTCGTCCTCAGAGTTTGCGAAAGCGCACCGAAAAGCCTTAATGGAACTTCTCTCAATAACAGATCTGACTCAGATAGAATGATTCCCAGGTAGGAGAAGTGCGAGACAAGTTCTTAAATCGAAGCAAAGCTCGTCGCTTGCAGGCAATTTTTTTCCATGTCGAAATTGCATTGCGTTTGAGTCGACTAAAGGTCAGAATGAAGGCCGCAAGGAACTGCAGCAAGTAAAACCGGTTGCGGCATAAGGATGTTGTCTTGTGTATTCTTAGCAACTCTGGTGAATGAAGGTCACACGGAACTGTTCCAAGTGAAACCGGCTGTGTTATAAGCATTTCCTCCTGTTTATTCCTCCTAGCAATCCTATGGTGAATACGGCCTCCGACACCGCCACTGCGCCAACAGCGAGTTTCTTCGTTCCTGCTAGAACTGTGGGCAGTACTGGAAATAGCCTAGGGTTTGTCTGACCCTGACCAACTAGGAACGGTGTGGGGGCTGACAAGACACTAATAACGGTTGTTGCAACAACCGCTTTAGTTGGTCCATCTAGATAGGTAGATAGACACAATACGAAAAAAAAAGAGAAATGCAGACAGATGGACCGAGCGAGGGACAGATAGTAAGAGAAACGTTGAATAAGAGAACAAAAGCAGCACGGGAATGTTAAGAAGGGATTTTGGTCTGCACCATTCCCAATGGAGGATGACGACCCACGGAGGAGCCCCGTTTACGGACAGTTGTCGAATGCCGATGGACTGCGTCGCCATTCGACGGCTGGCCTCACGGACGCTGCGACGGCAGGCTTGTGCCGACAAGCGAATAGTGGCCACAGTTGTTGCCGATTGTGGTGGCACCGCTGTAGCGCTGCTCTCTCTGTTGCTACTTTCGATAGAGGAACCAAGGGCCGCCCCAGTGGTTTGTTGTACGAGGACAACGCTACGGACGACAACAATAAAAACAGCAACGACGACAACGACAACGACGACGTCGCTAGAACAGCTGCTGTCGTCATTGCGGGCACACAGGGCCGCCGCGTAGCAGGACGTGCAACTACGAACATATTACATACGAGCTGATTCAATTTGTCGCTTGGTCTGTCCTGTGTTACCTTAATGGACATTGCATGCAAAATATGCAGCTATCGTAGATACAGCGGATGGATGGGTAAGTGGAGATGAAGGTGGCCCCCGGGCCGGCGGGAACGGGGGAAGGTAGCGAGGAAGCGAAGTCGGTGTATAGGTTGTAGAAACGTGAACGCCGGTGAAGGAGAAGCCGGTGTCGATAAACCAGTGAGTCAAGGGCTAACCTCTGGAGAAGCCGGTGGTTTTGGGCTGCAACCAAACACTGACATGCGCTGGTTGCTGGCGATACCAGAGGCACATGCTGGAATAGTTCCAGCGGACGCTCGCTGCTTTTAAGCACGTCGTCAACCAGCAGCAGATGGCAGTGTATCGCAAAAGGGAGGTAGAGCGAGACACAGATTGTGTGTGTGAGCAAACGAGAGATTAGGAAGGCAGTGAGGAGGAACCGACGATAATAAATGGGGAAAGGATTTTTTCCGGCTAAACTGCTGCGCCGCCCTGCACCACTCCACCCGAGCAAGCAAACCCGTGTTTTGCGTGTCGGCAGTTAGAGAAGAGACACCAGAGAGAGAGCGGACGTGGAGAAGGCTGCTGGTAAGAGGCTGCAAGTTTGGCACTGCGGAGTTGGCGCTCGATCATTCACCGCCTCGTGATGATGTAGCACACGTCCGTGCGTATATATTGTGCCTACCACGTTGCTTGGAAGGCGCCCACCATACATAAATGCCCAGAAGCAGTGGCGGTCGAAGCTTCTTATTCAGAAGCTGTCAAACGGCGACGCTCTACAAAGTTGGAGGGAGGCCATAAGGTTAGCCAGTTTGCTTAGATTCCGTCTAGTGATTTGGTCAGGCAATACCGCTCGGCGTCGTTTGTAAATGCTTAGATTGGCCCCTTAAACGAGACTAGATATCTTGACTAGGCCATATATATAATTATCCGGTTAGGTCGCGTTCACGGACTTATCTTACTTATATACTTAAAAAAAAATATATATATATAATTAATGGTGGGTACATGACAATTGGATCCCTGCGAACATGTGCACCTTTTCGGAGGATCTAGTGTAGGAACCAGCCATCTCTGCAGGGTTCCCCGGACCGAGGCCGCATTGCCTCGTTGCACATCCAGCAATGACCGCTGTCTGAGAAAGTCTCCCGCTTGCATATCTCCGCTAGTCGAGTAGTGATTAGTTGACCTTCTGTAGCAAATCGCAAGTGGACTGGCCCGGCCCGCCAAGGCTCTCAAAATGCAATTGGGTAAAACCTATACGGGTACCCAATGCTCTGGTACTTTCTCACCTTGCCTGCCTCGGCAAGAGCTAAAGCACCAGCCCGGCCCGAGCCAGCACTGAACATTGAAGGGGCTAATGAGTCAGTAACTGTCGCGTCCCAAACCAGCATGCAGCCGTTTTCAAACGGGATTAATTTCAGACCGTCCGACGGGTTCTAGGACGCACGGTAGGCCACTGGATCGTAAGGGTCCGATAAAGGTTCTGTTCAAGGTGTCTGGCTCGCCTATCTGCGCTGACAATACAGAGTATCCCGAAGCGTCCGTCCGGCCGGACGGCGTCTCCACGGACGCAGGTGTGAACGTGCTTAAGGTCCGTCCTCAAACAAAGTCCGACCGCGATTCTTGTGGACTCGTCACCTAGCAGCGTTCTCATCCGAGCACAGAGTATGGCGTGAAGCCATGCGCCCGCTTATTTGAAAGAGATGGCGCACAGCCTGGCCCTGTCAGCGCCCCTGGCGCGTCCTACAATGAGGTTTTCAATCATTTGCTCAAATAAAGTAGCCAACCAATCTCTTTGGCATCCAGGCTAGCTCGTGGCCGAAGGGGCAACTGCTCTACAGCGGCTTGTTTCCAATCGAGCTTCTAGGTTACTAAGAGCGACATAATAGAGAAATGATCTACCCTGCTGCATAGGAAATGTAAAAGGAAACTTCCAAAAGGGAAATGTAAAAGAAAGCCTCCCAAAGGGCTATCTCTGATAAGGCAATAGCATCATGCAACCCTAGCCCTCCCAAAGAACGGGAAGTAAAGCTTTTTGGCGTGCATCTGCTGATAGGCCGAAGTCTAAAAGTACCTCTAGTGTAGTTAGCACACTGTCGTTAAGTCGCTCAAGGAGTCCCAAAGCGAGCGAGCAGTCTGCACCTCGAAGCAAGTGATCGAGACATAGGGCCGAAAACAAAGATCTTAGAAGAAAAAGATCTCGGTAAGAGCCTAGTAGGTGAATGCGCAAACCCGATACGAGACCCAAGAGCACATAAAATATCTATTTGCCTTGTTTTCAAAAACCAGATTTTTGCCACCAGTCTCCGAATTGCGGATGAACATGCGATGGGCCTCACGCAGCCATCCTTCTTTCTAAGGGCGAAAAGTCGGGCCCCAAAGATGAGCAGTCGCCACTCGTAAGCAGGCAAGCCCCGATGACTTTGGCTAGGGCAACCGCTCACCGGTCGGCGGCAGCTCCTAGAGCGGGGGACAACAGGTCTTGTGAGAGCCGTGGTATGATGAAATCAAAGCCCGCTGCTGAGCTACAAGTAAACGTTTGTTTGGCAAACCGAACGCTCGTGTTTATGTGGTTGATTCCAAAAGCACGCGAGAAGAGCTAGGCGATGACGGAAGTGAGGGCCCCGGAGGGGGGTACTTATTCAGCAGCAAGGCCGTCCCGCTGGGGTTGTGCGCTAACGCATCTTCTGAGCTCAAGACCCTACCCTCCAAGACAACGTCGTTTTTCGAGAGCTTGGAAATAGCTAGCCGGACGGTGTCGACAGTCCGCTGCCGGAGGCGTTGATTTAAGACAGGGGTACAAACCACCTTTCATCAATAAAGTCGCAGAGGTTCTTCCGGTTGATAACCGCCAATGAGCGGTCATCTTTCTAACTATCGAGGAGGCGGAGGATTACGGGCGCGAAAGAGAACAGGAAAAATCTGGCAATGTTGTCGTTGTTCTCTGCGACTGAGCAGAGGACGTTAGATAACTCTTTTCATCATCATTTATTTATTGCACCATGTGAATGGTATGTATATATAGATCATTATAATAAGACACATGGTTATAGATAAGTATTAAAATATCATCGAGCTAACTGCGTAGTGGAAATAGCTCTCTGACAGGTATCGAGATGGTAGTTAGGGCACGACTGGTTACATAAACGGCACAAACAGCCGACATTAGGATCGTGGAAGCCTCTTCGATGGCAGAGTTTATGGTGAAACATGTGAAGTGATTAGCGGGTCGCGAGATGTCGGTTGGGTTGTAGTGGTCTCTGCCAGTTCTGTGTGACCATTGCTGGCGAATTAAAGAAGCTTCCGGGAACTGCTCGAACTTTCTTCATAAAGTTTTCTCTGAACTAAATACGAGCAGCGGTTTCTGAGAGACGGAATCTAGTTACTAGATCTTCTACAAGTGGTTGAGTAGAAGTCATAAGGTAAACTAGACGGTTTTTCGCATTTCGTGGCAACCCAATGGCTAGCTTGAAAAACGTAGGCTTTATCTTATCTAGTTTATCTAGCTGTGATAGGCTGAGGTGTTCCCATATGACCTGGATGCCGTAGGCCGCCACCGAAGCAACTTTCAGGTCAAAAAGTGCTTTTAGTGTGGTCAGGGATAATTGTTGGGGCTTTTCGATTGTAGACATCGCGTCTAGATTTTTCTGGTTTGTTCAGCGATGTGTTGTCCAAAGGTTGTGCCCTTTATCGAAAAGTTACCCCCAAGGTAAAAGATTAACGCACTCGACTGCACTAGTACTGAGTTTCAAGCGATCGGAACGAGCAAGCGGTTTCCCAGGTCGAAATTTGATAGCTTTTGTTTTCTCGGCGTTAATCTGAAGGCCGTTGTTTTTCGCAGTATCCAGGGTGCGTATGCTTCGCTGCAACTCCAACTTGTCACGACTGTACATGACGATCTCGTCAGCATATAGTATGCTGCCGACCGTATCGTGTTCTTTGTGAATTATTGGCGGCAGATCGCTAAGAAGGGTAGAATAAAGCAGACTTCTAAGATTATCACCTTGAGCATAACCTGTGGTCTGGATAACGGGCTCATGCTCACAGATCGAATCGTCACGGATTATCGGGTTTGCTTCAGCTACTTTTCTACGTACTGGCTTCGCCAAGATGTTGACCAATCGCCAGCGGCAAATGACATTTTGAAAATCGCTGACTAATGAATATCTCTGATTGGTACAACGAGAGTTCGAGGACTCTGACTCGTCGGCAATGTTATGAGCACCCCTTCCGTGCTTGATCGTTGTGTCGATGCAGGCCAGTTTGTATAAACATAAATCCGAAAGCTGGGCAGGGGACCCTGTTAGGGTCAGAATACCCGGCCGCGGGCTGAAGAGTCCGTGGTAAGGCCTGTTGTGTTCGTCATCTGTCATTATAGGGCGAGATCTTTTAATTTGCCCACCGCGGAGAGAAGACCCATCAGAGGTCGCAACGCCTCTTACAGAGCCCTCAGCACCTTTGATAACGCGGGCCTGAATCCGTGCAGAAGGTCAGCCAGCCCCAAGATCGACGAACCGGTGCAAGCGCTCTGGCGGGACTTTCTTGTTTTCGGGGTCTTTTTCGGGTGGCGGGAGTGGTAGCCCTGTCCGTAGGCAACATATAGCAATGTTTCTTCTTCTAAATCTTTAGCGTGGATCTCAGCTTGGCCGACGTAGAGCCCTGTACCTCGAACGACGGACCCTTTTGAGCCAAGGGAGAACGGACAGCTTTATCTATGGCAGGCTCAGGGTAATCCGCTGTAACCTGCTGGAGCATGCAACCCTCGAGCATAATTCCGCTTTTCTCGCGCAGGTAAGCTAGCCGCGGACATGAGGAAGATCCCGCCTGGTGAGGTCCCTGGCAGTTCACGTACTTCGAAACGTTACAACAGGAATCAGCGGTATGACCCTAGCCTCCGCAATTCTTGTAGCTTTTTCGCAGACTCCCGTCAGCCAGCTGTCCGGGTTTTAGCAAATACAATTCGAATGTGCTGATAAATTACTTTTTTTCCAATATAACAAGAGGACCAAAAGGTCTTCTTTTAGAGTGAGAGTGAAATTACCACTGGATCCCGACATACCATTACTAAATCTAAACCTTTACTAAATCTGCGATTGCAAAAGCCCCAGTCATCCTATTGATAAACCAGTCATACCTGCGTGTTTGGAGGAAGGTTTTTCTAAATTTTCAGTCTCTCTAGTCTAGATTTTCAGTTTCTTTAATTGTATTTGATTTAGTTAGCTAAAAGCAGAGCAAATGTTGTATTGAAGATAATTCTCAAGAAATGAAATTCTTTACAGATCTTATATGTTGGCTTTCACGCTCAATTACCCATTTCTAGACGACATTTTTGCCCTCGAGTTTTACTGGGAAAAATGTTTCCCGCAGATTTGTACTAAATATCAAGGTTCGATGAACGAATTCTGGAAGACCCTGTATATATATATATATATATATAAAAGGCGAGCACTGCCGAGTGTGCAAACGTATTGTAAATGATAAATAAATCATCACAATCTTTTCTATGTATATATATAGCGAAAGGGAGAGATTAACATAGCTTGCCGAAGCTAAAATTCGTGTTGAGCGGTATCGGCAACGAGACAATACCGACTGAAAAACGTTCGCGCAGCAATTAGGCTGCGTGTGGCACCATACGCATTTTTACAACGTATGATTGAAAATAGTTTCGTCGTATTGTGCAAACGTGCAAACGTTGACGCTTATCTCAATTCGTGATGAGTGCATTGCGTGTAATGTGTGTTGTGGATGTTGTCAATATTCAGTGGCAGGTTTTTATGCCAAAAAACACTATATATTTTTTTAAACAACAGCGGCATTGAATCCACTTGAGTTCTACACAGACGACCGCATGCTAAGTACTTCAAAGCGCTGTAATTATGACAACTGACATTCAGAAACTACATTCCCTGTGAATAATTAGTATAGTTCATGAGGATGTCTCGGCTTCCCATAGTGTCACGCTAGTAGTATTCAAATGTAAATGACCTGGTAGTTCAGCAACGCGTGCCGCTTTTGTCGATGCTTTTAAGGCGCCTTCGCCGTTGTATGTACAATTGTAGCATTAGTACAATGTATGCTTAAACGCACTGCATTTCTAATTAAACAAAAGCACTTTTAAGTAAACGTGAGACTCAATATACCAAGAAAAACACTCGTTTCTTTATTTCCATTTGGAGTACAGGATTCTAGCCCGTGGACTACTTTGCACGTGAAATAGCCTGAAAAGGCAACGTGGCCAAGCCACACCGGCTTTTAGAAATGCTCAAGTTAAGTACCTCGTTAGAACGCCAAAAAAAAAAGAACTAAAGTGAAGTGCGCAAACTCATTAAACTTAAACTTAACTTATATACTTTACAAAGATGCATATATATACCCTGAAACATAGTGTTGATTTTGTTTTATATGTACGGGGTTGGCAATAATTGATATTAGATACTTGAGAGGGTCGTAAAACTCGTCGAAATAAGCATTTTTCCAATGAAATAGAAAGCGACAGCGTGTTCGTTATACTATTGTGGCTAGTCTGGCCACAATCAGTTCACCAACCATGGAATTAGTTTATTGACCAAATAGCAGGTATTGTATATTGTTATATTATATTAGAAGTTTTTAAAAATCGGATTAGAGCATTTCAACAAATAATGTGTTGTGTACTGATGACCACAACGTTGACAAGTACATGATTCGTTAGTTTCATGGTGGTCAGGTCGAACGCAAAAGTTTCTTGCTAACTACTGTGGTGAACGGACGTATGCTCTGCGACTTGTTGAGTTTAAGACGATAATTAACAATGTCTGGGACACTGTAGTGAATATGAGCGGTGATTTGGTGAATTCTGTAAACTTTGTGTAGGACGGTGCTATCGATGTCGTCGATTCGACCATCAATTGACCTGTTGGGTCAGACGCGGAGGAACAAAGCAAAGTTGGTGAAAGGAGGGAAGTGTGGTGACAAAGCGAAGGGGAATAACAGAGGAGGAGGAGAAATAGGCACCGAGTGGAGGAGAGACGTCTAACTTCGGTTTTCGCTCCCTCTTGAGTGACGTGGGAGACCAATTTGGCGGTTCCTGCCACGCGGCCGCTCTGCCTTCGTACCAAATCCACCCTACCTCCTAACCCTTCTAGCGAGTCTCCTGCTTGGCCTATGAAATTGAGATTCGGAGAGGAGATACGGACGGTAAAAGCGCACTAAACGTTGACATTGTGTCAAGGTCACACACTATGAGTTCTTAAGGTGGGGTCAATATCGAAAAATGCTGCGCGATATTTGCTCCCTCGGGGCTGGCACAAAGGACGCCAACCCAAGGGAATCGGGCCGAAGGAAAGGGAGAAACAGAGACGAGCCAGGGAAGAATAGAAGAGAACCAACCGAAGAGAGTTCTGTGGGCAGTGTTCAGATACACCACCAGCTCAGATGATGATGGTGGGAAGGATGTGCAAAAACAGAGCGGCTGAGGAGGTGCGCACCTGGTTTTAGGTGTTGAGTCAGCTAATCGCGATACCCGCAGACCCAGATGTTTATCAAGGCCGCTGTTGGGGAGACAGGTAAGTTTTCCTAAAAATACAAGCGTTTCTCTAAACAGAGAAACCGTGGGTGGACGGGAAACCTCGAAGCTGAAAGAAAGCAGGTAGAGTCGCTCGAGACCGAGCTGGCAGAACTCAGGCGGACTCTCACGCAGGCCTCAGGCAGTCATAAGGCAGATAGATGCCTTACGAAAGGCTAAAACTCGAGGAAGAAGTCCGAAAGCTTACTAAAGTGACCGAGCTCACTAACACTCACTGTGTTCGAAATGTGATCAGAAGCTTGATAAAGAGCAAATAGAGTCGAAAGAGGCTGAGGCGGCTGCAACGATCGACACGGTCCAGCAACTCGAAACAACGACTTAGACGAGACGGCACACATAATGTTGAAGAAATGGCCTGAGAGATACTTCAAAAGGGTGAAGCTAACCCATAGGGGGATCGGGAGACCTCGAAAAGCGCAGGGAACTCGTCGAACAGGTGCTTCCCCAGTTTCCCGGAGCGGCAGCGTTGGCGGGCCTTAAAATAGGAAAGGTGGCGGGACTTAGATGCAAAAGCAACGTCGAGGTTGTAGGCGATAGCGAGATAGACGAGGAAGAGGATACGGAGGGAATACTCCAGGGTCCCCCAGGGGCGTCAGGAAATCTAGTGGCCGGGATGGTTCGCCGGAGGCGTCACGAACGGTGGTGGCCGGGATGGTCTCCCTGGGGGCGCTTTCGGCAGACTTAATTAGGCTCTTTGGCAGACTCGTGCATACCCCTGTGTAGATAAGCGGCAGAATGCGCTAGCTGTGGCTGTGACCGAAGAGCTGACACGATCATCCAGATCCTCGAGGCGTGCCGCCGGGTACTTGACTGTGACGTCGAACTCATTGCCAGAAGACCACCTGGGGACCCAAGCGCACCAAGAGAGGCAAAAGCGTCAGACCAGATATGGACAGCCCATATCACTAAGGATTGAGGGTAGAATTGCTGCAAAAACGCTTATAAACATGCAAAAAAATACAGACTTCAGTGCGGCGAGCGTAATATTGGCTGCGCACGATGAAAAATGGGGATGTTTTCTTGAGGGCGACCGGCACGAATAAATCAACAGACACCTTTGCTAAAGCGCTATAACGATTGATCAACACTAAGGTTGATTGCCGAGACGCTGGGGGCGCCTGTTCGCACAAAGACAGCATCAAAAGAACGATTTGGCGAGAGCTGAGCATGTCGGCAGACATGGACATGCGCACGGAAAGCCTGCGGCCTGACAGGACAGGCCGGTGTCAGTGTCTTGTCGTTCTCGCAGCTGCGGCGGCAAAAAGGCTAGTCGAAAAAAAACACCTGCAGATTGGCAACACCATGTGCCGGACAGACGATTGGTTTAGCGTACCAGTGTGCTTCAACTGCCAGAAGCAAGGCCACATGGCTAATGACTGTGAGAAGGAGAAAGCGCAGGACCGACGCGAGGGCGTGGGGTCATCAGCGCCGTTGGCGCTAGTGCCGCAACCAAGGGAGGGAAAAGCAATGGTTTTCCTTGTGATCAGAATACTTCAGGTGAGCCTGAAGCGGCGCAGAGCTGCGCACGATCTACTTCAGAAGACGGTCAGGGAGAGGGGCATAGCACTATGCATTCTTTCAGAACCGAAAAAGAAGCGAACGAGGAAGAAGAGCGCTATAAGAACCGACGAACGCATCAATGCGGCAACCTGGTGGACAGGAGAAGACAACGCCAAGTGAGCGGTACGGGCTCAGGGGAGTGGCTTTGTGTGGGTGGTATTAGACGGGGTGGGGGTTGTTTACCAGTGCTATTTTTCATCTAATAGGGGGTATAAAAAATTCAAGTTTTTCTAGGGTAACTACGCCGTAGCTAAGGTACGCATGAGGAAACCCATTGATTGTTACCGGGGACTCAAGCTCAGAGAGCGGACTGCAGGAGAGAGAAATGGGAACAACAACAAAACAGAAGCCGGTCAACTGGTGTCGTTGACGGCCTGACACGTCAGTAAACCAGGTTGTTGTTGTTGGTGGTGGTGGTAGTGGTAGTGTTGTTGTTGTTGTTGTTGGTATTGTTGCTGTTGTTGCTCTTGTTGTTGATGTTTTGTTTTGTTGTTGCAGTTGTTGCGATGGTGCTGCTGCCGTTGTTATTGTCGCCGTCGTTGTTGTCGTTGCATGCCGTAACACGGTTAGTTGTAAAGCTTTTGAATAAACTATTCAACAAGTTAACTTGGGTGAAACGATGTTAGCTTTCAAGTTCGGTGTTGAATCACCTATATTGCGGAATCGATTTCGAACATTTTCGAACGATCGACTACAATCGCTTGAGCCCTTAAATTAGCAGTCTACCGCCAATGTAATGTGGAGGTGCCGTAGTTGGATGCTATTTGCAGTAACTAACGCACTAAGGAGATGATGTGCTCCACACTCTATAACTGCTTACCATTGTCTTTCATCGCCGTTCATTACTGTTGCTAAAAAAACATCACAATTCCACAAGTTTGACCTGTTTTTGGCGAAGCTCGCAAGCGGTGCGACTTGCTGGTTTGACAGCCGATATATACCAGTTCACGAAATGTGCGGTTGCTAGGGTACAAGTTGTTCGACGGAAATATTCACGGGCGTTTTAAAAGGAAAGCATCTGCTTCTAAAATGCATCCAAAACAGGGAAAAATAGATATATTGAATAAGCCCTCGAATCCTGCAAGGCCGGATCCCCATAGCGTCCGGAGTAGAGTAACGGAGGGGAATCTATTCGATCTTATTTTATACTTTTACAAATATTTTAATATAGTTTAGCGTATTTTTCCTGGGAATATATTTACGGTAAGCGTATATCCAGTATATGTTCCTTGATTGTTCTATTTAGCGGGCATTTGGCAAATATCTAAGTGTCAACGTGAAAGAACATTTTATGTCCAAGTGTATGCGATGGTGCGCCGTAGCTTGTACCAGCGAATCGGCATCAGACCAGCCATGGTGGTTGGCCACGGTAGTGCTGAAATTCCGTTTCCTAGATGCAGAGGCGACTTTTTTTTACTGTCACGCTTCTTGTCTGTCCTCGTCACGGCATACCGTCTGAACAAGTGAGAAATTACTGGGGCGTAACGCTAAACTAGCATCATGCATCCTCTCTCTCTCTCTCTCTCTAGGGTGACTCTAGACTCCGGACTGGAAATAAACGGTGGGAAGAGCGAAACAAAGAAAGAAGCTGACAACGATACTGTTCTCCGCCACAAAGCGAACTTGAAACTTGCAGACGTGGTGACATTCCCAGCATTCTACAGCGAGAAATCTAGCCAGCATTTGCCAGAACACAACGTATCTTCGAAACAAAGGTCTCAATATAATATTCTAGTCTAGAGCCTATCAAAGTCAAAGGCCAGATTCTTCTTTGATGATTCGTTCTCCTTTCTTGCATACTTAGGCTTAAACAGATATTATACGTACGTGTTCCTATTGGAATACAAACTAGAAGTAAATTCGACAGAAAAAGAGAACGAGAGAGAGGGAGGGAGGGAGAGAGAATGATGCTATTACTCGGTGGAAAACTGTTGAAACAAGCGTCCTCCGGTCAGGCAATTATTTATTTTGATTACATCAGTAAGCCGCATCAGTAAGCTGTGTCCATTTTTTGAGATATATAACTTCTTTTTTACTACTGTTATTGTTATTATCACAGTTGTTTATTTGTTGTCTTCAATACTTACAATTGTCTCAAATAAACGGTTTCACCGTTGTAGCAGCTAATTTCGTGTCAGCCCATAGCGCAACGTTCCCTCTAAGAACAGCCAGTGACTTCAACTGCCTTAGAAATATTGCCTCGTGACGGTCGGTAGCAATATCATACTACGTACGTCTTACGATATTGCTCAAACAATTTGCGATGCCGACACTTGTAGGATCCAGTGTCTTCAAAGCAATAGGCAAAACGTTATAGCTCCCTGAGGCCTTGACGTACTTTCTTCGCTTTTTCGAATCTGCGTATCATTGTGCATTTAGTTACCGCATTTGACTGCACAGGTATCTTAAAATTCAAAAGTAGTTTATTGAGCACAACCGAACTCTAAGTGAACTTACGCCTGCGGCAGAAATTGGCTTGAATATTAGCCCCCCTGCTAAAGGGTGTGTAAATATATATTTCGGAGATGGTAACGAGTGAATTTCTGGACCATCAATGTACGCCGCTGGCGTTTAATACTCTTTATTCCGCGGGGGCTCTATATGATCAATGAGACGTATCAACACATGAGTCAGTTTGCAAGAGCTTATTTTAGCCGCTACTTAAAAAGATCAACTGAACAACAGGTTTGGCCACAGAGAAGTTCTGCACGCAAACAACAGTTGGGTAGGTGTTATTTTCTAGAACCAACATGACTGCCTTCCAGGCCTTGGTACACCGTTGCGTAAGCCATCCCGTTACAGTGAAATATTTTTGGAAAACCGAACCCTCTCATAATGTTTAGTTTATCGATGCAATACGTTCTGTGAATAATTTTGTTAAGCTACTTGCTCTTGCTGGCCAATTTGGCCATTTTTGTGGACTCTAGGTTTTTCAAAGCAAACTAAAGTGGTGTCGATTGTGTCACCTGCGTGGATTATAAAGATTATTTCTAGCCACAACTTGTTGTTTACAAATAATTATCAGATCCAACTAAAATATTACCTATATAACTGTCGGCTATTCTAAGTAATCTTTATTCGAAAACAACTTGAACTGAATGGTAAGTACGTTAACAATACATTCATGCCTAGGCTACACATGGGGGGACATTCAAAGCCGCCGATAGAGGGCGGCTTGGGGAAAAAAATCTTCGGAGTTTTTTTAGGAGTTGGCGAGTATACCTACTGCTCTAACATAATATTTAGCAGTTGCCTAACACTTTTAGACAAAAACGTAATTTGGCCAAAAAGCTACTTTCAGTCACGTAATGCGTTTTGTAAACTGGGCACAGCAAATAAAAAATATTACCACACTGAACAAGCACCGCATGGCTGCATGCGTCATTTGCTGTATTTTCACTGTCACTTATATTGTTCCATAAATTGCTTGATTACTGATACGTTTTATGATCCTAATCTACTACAGCGAATGTTACGTTTAAAGTAAGCCGTCTCCGACAAAGGTTGTAGACGACACAATTGACATCACGTTCTGCAAAACATCTCCTTCTCTAAGGACGGCTCTGAGGAATGCTAGCCGTAAGCGACCCCGTGCCTCGAAAGCTTACAGTTGGAAAGGTTACTCATGAACAATGACAAATCAACAACTAATCGTGAAAAGCATTTTTTTTAAACAAAGCGCAGCAATGCTGGTGCTACAAAAGGTGACGAGTTACTTTGATATTCTAAAGGTGCTATTCACGTGATTAAAAATTAGCCACTATGAATAATATGACAGCTGCGGTTTCCCAGCAAACAACAAATTTTACTTAAGTTTCCTCAGAAGAGAATGCTGCAAACGGCTTCAACGTGTACACCCTGGCTTCTAGTGAGTTTATGCAGAATACAAAGACGGTCGGTGGATTCACCACATCTAAGACTTATTTTTTTCTTTGTAATAACATTACTAGTAATGACAGTACTATCAATTTTGTTGTAACGCTCAAGGGTCTTAGACTCTAATACTATTAAAAATGTATTTAATTTAACTAATTTGTTTGCTGCTAACTGGTATTTAGGCAAAGGTATTTCCAGTACTACTAACTAGCACATGATCATTCAAGGAAAACGGTGCAATACAGACGCTACCATTTTTGGGTGGTAATTCGCTACTAAATTGCCCTTTATCAAATTGTTTTTTTTTCTTATCATGAGCCATCTGACTAGCTGCAAACAATCAGTATTTTCTTTACTTATCAATGTTATGTTGACTAGACGTTTCCCTCAACCCCCTGTGTTTCCCCTAATTCTTGTAAAACACTGCCCGGTATTCGATCCAGAGTCGTGGACGTGCTTATTGGGATAGCTGCTAAAACGTTTCATACCTATAGGCTAAACAAGCTCTTAGCGGAGGCTCGTAAGAGTTGCGCACTTGTTAAATTCTGTTTGCCAGTCCACCACTAAGGACATGATATTGCCCCTGGTAAGGCACGCATTTGTTTCGTTAAGTGTAACTACGCCTTCACTGTCGTATATCCAGCACAGCAACCATTCTTGTGTGCCCCCGTGGCTGTACCGTGTGTCGTCTCCCTTGAGTAGATTTACAACCCTCTCGAACTATGAATTTTGTTTCATCTTGTTCTTCCCACCTGGCACATTCCCTTCATGGTGTTTTTCTTGCACAGCCCGTCAGCGCTTCTTCTTCTTCTGCAGCTGTGTGAATCGTCTCGTAACATACTCTATATAAAGACAAAACAGCGGACATGTCTGCTACAGAGGACAGTGCTACACGTCAGTAAGTAAGTCGACTCGTCTCCCTGCAAGGCGCCTGCGTGTCTCATCTGTCTAACTTGTATTGAAACCATCAGCCGTCTGCGTGCGAGCTTCCGTTTGCCGTACTGCTTTTATATGCTGTCACCGTGATGCATCATTCTTCGAACATCGTGTATGATGACATAAATCCGTTTTCTAGCGCTTCTTTTATAGGTCTCCGGCTGCGCGAATACTAATGTCATACAGTACTCAGTCGTTGTGTAGGACCTAGGTATCTTTACTACTTTTCCACCTGCCTTGCACCTATGTAGTAGATGTGATCGTGGTCTCACAGTGGCGTACATTGCCTTCTAGGCTTCTAGGCGTAACAGAGAACATGGTCTCACGATTGAATTGATTTGTGCTTCTCTCTCGCAGAGTTATGCAACTTAGTAGTGTGACGAGGCAATAGCCTCAGAATGTTCTATTGTATCTGTTCGAGGGACCTCCTGGGTGGCTTGTGAGGTTCCGTTGTCTTGTCTTGAGCATATTGCACTTCAAACCACGATTGAATCGACTGCCGCCGCGGGCGCCACTGATATGCTACACAATGCGAGTAACTTGCGCGAACCGCTCTTTTCGCCGCTAGTACACTCTGTCCCGTAAACGGCCCATTTTTCGTGATCTCGCGCAAACCAGCATCGTGTTTATCGGTGGAATGTGGTCAGTTGTGGAGGTACAACGAGCATATAGGGCTAACATTCATGTTATAACAGTCTTCTTCTCACACTAACAGCTGTTACTCGGCGAGCATCACAACAGAGTTGTTGGCCTAACTGGACAGCAGCCAGTCGGCATTTAGCAAGACATTCAATACAAGGAAGCTGTCGTCCTAATTAATTTTAGTATATCGAGCCCTGTCCGAACCCGAACGCCTTCAGACAGAAGCTCCCGTGAGTCGATACCGTTGGTAGACTGCCAACGAGGAACTGGTTTATACTCAGTTGAGTCATGGGAAATGGTTTCACATAGTCATCATAAACACGCGAGCGCTTACTATGGACACACAATAGTTTGGCTGAATACACTGACACCCAATAACAACTTTATTTCTAATTTTACGTATACCTCTGGGCCCTAGGAACTAAAATTGAGCGTCTAATTGTAGACGCGTGCAGTACCATTTGAGAGCTTTATCTCGGAATAGAAAAATTAATTTGAACAAGTCCAACGAAAGGTTGGAGACTTGGATATTTTCCGTACCTCTCACCTCTGGTCTGGTCTTGTATGTGACAATCGCCACGTCTATACCAGAAACATGGTTCATGGCTATCATCACCTGGTTTGTTCGAATACAAGCTTCCACGAGGAGTACACCGAGTGTCGACTGTGCTCTCAGGTGTGTACAAAGTTTCATGCGTCTGCCTGCCTGGCCCTTGCGAAGAGATCACTGCACTGCCTCTCTCGAATAACACGCCGCGAGCAGCTGACTGTATAATTGTATAATCTGCTTATTTGTCTATGTCATATGCATACTCAATATGAGTCAATATGATGATGAAAAACTTTGGCGTATTTTGGCGGTAAATTTTTGTCTGAAAACGCTTTCTAAAGGCGCTCATCGGGTCGCTTATGAATATAAGCCTTAAAACACAATTCAATTTCAAGGGTACATTAATAAGCTATTTAATTATAATTAATTAGAAGTGTTTTACTCTACGATTATAAATTCAAAAAGTTTTGCGTTAGTAGAGAGAAGCTGTATACATATCTATACATGTATATAATGTAACCATTACAGCCTCCGATCACTGCTTCAGTCGACTGCAAAGCCCGAGACATACTCTGAGATGGTGTCTGCGCATTTTGCAAACGCTGCACCAAGGACAGTCCAAATAGATGCCAAATGTGCGTGCTTAGATTTCCCATAAGTTTATTAATGGAAACCGCACAGATTAGTCCGAAGAATTAAAGTCTGAACTAATTAGGGACTGGAAATACCTGCACCAGAACCTGTCCATACTCTAGGCGAGTCGGTCGTATACCATTTTGCTCGTGCTAGCTAGTGCACCATCTGGTTGTAAGATTTGCGGTCTTTCGACGGCTGCTCCGTTTCCACCCCAGTTTCCGTCCACGTCTGTACCACGAAGCCTAGAACCACTTGGTAGTTTTCATTAGTGATGGCCTTTTTGCTTGATTTTTGGTTAAAAGATTAGAGCCATATTACATTACCTTCGCATGAGACGGCACTCACTGTATACGGTAGTCAGGAAGGTCCTCTGGTTCGTGAGCGGGCTAACGGCACACTGCAGTTTACTTTAGCATCGACTGCACATGTTCTTTCATCAGGGAAGAACCTAGTGCGACTCGTGCGTCGGAGTTGGCTTTGCCAAAAGGAGGTGATCAAGCGAATAAATAGCGATGTGCTATCCAGCGTTCCCACGGACAGAGTGCCCTTCAGTTTAATAAGATACCGCCCGCTGAAGTCTTTCTTGCTTTCCGCTCTTATAAGGTAGTTATGTTAGCTGATGATCCACTCCTTTGCTACCGTTGCCTGAGGTTTGGGCACATGGTCGCAAACTGTCGCAGTGAACCTGCTTGTCGGTACTGCGGGCAGAGAGGGCATCTTGCCGTCAACTGTAAACATGAAGACAAGTGTGTTCCTTGTAAAGGACGGCGTCATCGTCCCTCTCATCGATGTGTCCAGTGCGTGCCGGCGAGATCGACAAACGCAAAGTATCGATGGAATCTAAATTGCTACATCAAGTGACTGCGGAATCTCCAACGGCCGTATCAATCAAGGTGATAGAATCTGTGCCTCTGGAGACAACGAGTTCTGCCACAGAATATCATCAAGATGACTCTAACGTGGCTTAAACTTTTCATCGATCGTATACGGCCGTGGTGATATAGTAGGCGACTCGGCATCGGGATCGACCTTACCCGGCGCAACGACTATTCCGAAGAACACTCCCAAACCGGTTCCCACGCTT
This sequence comes from Dermanyssus gallinae, assembly GCA_003439945.1. Lineage (NCBI taxonomy): Eukaryota > Metazoa > Arthropoda > Arachnida > Mesostigmata > Dermanyssidae > Dermanyssus > Dermanyssus gallinae. The sequence continues at coordinate 232,559 of QVRM01001982.1, read as the reverse complement.
GAAGCTACAGATCGCCCGCCCAGCTCGAGAAAAACAAATCGTATCTACACGGTATCATCGAACGAAGTCTTTCCTCAAGATGGTTGGCAGCTTTAGCGATTCACAACTCAGGCCTTGTTCTAGAACAGCGAGGCTCGTGCTATGATCGCTAATAAAAACCTTATCGAAAGCGAGTTATAGTGCTTTTTGAGGGAGTAATGTGAACTGAGGTCCTTTTTTTCTCTGCGATATCTCACCCTGAACCTGCTTGCCTCAATGGCGAAGGAGACGATCTAGCGGCAATTATCAGCTGACGAACGATGCTGTACTGCCACGCACCGTTACGGGATAAAGGGGATCGCGCCCGACGGAACTGACTTCAACAAATCATAGCGGCTGGACTAAACTGTCGTTGTTCGGGGGCAGCGGTGGGTGTGAGAATATAGACGCCGTCCGACGCAGGATACCGCAAAAGAATCAAACATTTTATATTGCAATGGCAAGATAAAACGTCTTAAGTAGTCATAGTAACAGAGCTGAGAATATATTGTCACAAGGAAAATCTATATACTATCAAATCATTTGAATTCTACTTTATCGTGAACCTACTACGCAGATCAAAATCTATAGCAATATGGGTGAAGATTAAGCCAGGTGTTTCTAATATAAATATATTTTTTTTATCTAGAACCATTATGGAGTCAGTTTCGTTCATCATCATCATCATCATTTTTTTTTTTGTTCTGGGAGGTTTCGGGAATGCATGATGCACATGCGCCACTAGCAGCCTGCGTGACTAGTGTGAGACTCGCAAACCCACTAAACCCGGATTCCTCCCCACCCCCCCAGGCTCGGTATTACTTTGGCATTACATCGAAGCCGTGGGAGAGGCGTCTCTGCCGTTCTCCTTCAATCAGCTCTATCCCTGACTATCATCGCGCATGTCTACCTGCGGTTGGATAGGGGGATGCCATTTTGTAATCCGTCCTGTGAGGGTGCGTCGAGATCATGAGGGCCTGGCTGCTCCCCACCCCCTCCCCCCTCCCTCGGCTCCTCGTCTCGACCACTCTCCTGGGAGACCCGCTCAAACCTCTCCCGCCTGGCCGTTTCCTTGGCTGTCTTGAGTGTCAAAACAGCGTCGAACAAGTTCGTCGCCTCCCTCCATGCCTCCGTCAAAGTCATCATGTGGGAGACCACCTCCTTGATGGGTCGGCCTCTCGCAGCGGTTGGTGCTGCGTCCCGTGCTTCCCTGAGAGCATCACACCGCAGAACAGTATGCTCTACGTTGTCCGTTTCTCCAGAGTCGCACAGTACGCAGATATCGCTGATGGCCTTCTTGATCCTTGACAGGTAGCTCTGGAACTGGCCGTGTCCGGTCAGAACCTGAGTCGTCCAGTAGGAAAGCTCCCCGTGTCGGCGGTCATACCATGCCCTGAGGTCCGGTATCAGACTCTTGGTCCAGCTCCCTGTGGTCACACCGGGTCTTACCTGCGCCCATCATCATCATCATCATTGATTATGAGATATATTGCCTAATAGTTGTATCATTAAATTAATAAAATATAGACTTTTTTCATAGTGTTGTATATACTCCTTAAACATTCGAATAGAATGAAAATGCGCTTCTTTTAATCAATATATTTGTTTTTGGTTAATATATTGATGTGCGCTACAGCCTCCTTGCACAGGAGGACCACATGCGCTTGGATAAACTTAACTTGAACAAAATGTATGGTGTTTTGAAAGTAAATTAAAGCAAGTGTACCTTGAGTACCCGTTCATACCCGTCTATCTTGTACCCTTATCCATGCCCACGACTGTTATGTTTGCAGTACATATTGCAACCTAGTAACTTGACAATATGGATCTCATACGCGACAAGAGTTGTACTACTAATATGTGTATAAGAGAGCAATACCATATCAAGTGTCAAAGTGGTCCCTGTTTCGAATCAGTTTTAATAGCGAGTACAACAATGTAATGTTATTGTAACGCGACGTTTACTTTTAGGTAAAGTTACATGGAACAAATGGTATCAATTTTGACGAATAGCATGGCTCTTACATTAGCTTTGTTCCACGCATAAGTAAAGCACCTCATCAGAGCTTCTGTGGGCAATTTCTAAGCAAAGTCAATTCTAAGTAATTTACTTCAACGCGATGATTTTCACGCAAATTTATAACTTTGCTATAAGAGTAAGTACCTGCGTTTAACAGATTTAGATGTTACAAGGACGGAAAAAACGAATTATTGTAGAGCTTGTAAAAAGCTAACAATGTATAATGCTGAATTTGGTATTATGTTTACTAAGGAAACACCTTTAAAAAACAACGTATTGTTTAATGATGTTTGCAATTGGTTTGAGTAATATGCAGCGCCGCCATTTGGAAAATTAGTAGTATGTGCCCTCTATTAAACGACTCGTCCATGTTGCACTCAGGCTGAGTGAGCCAGGACAGCCTGCTCAACCAGTGTTAGACAAATTGTTACGGCGATAAATAACCGTATTTCTAACCCCCGCGGCTTCTACAAAATAGACCGATGACGAACGGCGCGAAGACTTGAACTCCAAGGGCATAGGAAAAGCTACGTGACACCGATAGTATCACTGTCATAAAAAAAACCAACACCAAACAACCCCATAAGACTTGTTTGGCTTTAGTGATAGACCTGTTTGTTCATAAACGTTTGTAATAATAATAGTAGTAATAATAATAATAATAATAATAATAATAATAATAATAATAATAATAATAATAATAATAATAATAATAATAATAATAATAATAATAATAATAATAATAATAATAATAATAATAATCATAATAATAAAAAGCTAGACGTATGCAAAGCTATATACCCTCACAAGCACGTTTTGGTGCAAAAGGCGCTTGCGCCTGAAAAAAGGAGAATGGTTGGAACGGTACAAGTGAGGCGTGACACACTGTGTCGTACAGTTAAACAAAATGTCCGAATTATTTATTAAACACCGCGAAAGTACATTGAATATAATATATTGCTGCTATCAAAGGTTCGCCAATGCTAACATATTTACACACCTAACTCAATTCTCATGTTTACACCTAAATTGACAGGTGCTGGAGTGTGGCTGGGATCGCCAGGTCGAACTCATATTTTGATAAGTACAGTCTAATTACCCATCACGTTGGATTAGAGTGTTTCGCTAGCTCCTAGTAGAAAAAAATATTTATATACTAAAAAAAATATATATATATATACGAAACCTAGTTGTAGTACGCAATACTAACGGTTTTTGCACTAATGACGTAAGTAAGAGGTCTCTAAGTTGCTCTAAAGTTTGCCTAGGCAAATTTCCAGCGACAGTTGGATCACCACCACCACCTGTTCCGGGCGCTATGATAGCCAAAAGCGTAAGCCCGCACACGTACGGCAGTCACGTCTGCACAGCAGAGCAATCTTCTTGCAAATGCATAAACTTTACGAATACGTGTAGACAGATGCGGCTGTCTGATGGCAGGCCTCGATCTGCTGCTAACAAACAAAGGCGGTTTCTGACCGTCGTGAGGTTCTTCTTCTCTTCCTTCTACTACACGGAGGGAGGAAGCGAGTTCTTTTCTGTTTTCAGGGAACGCAGCCTAGAACATTCATTCCTCTCACGACGCCCTCTATCCTAGCAGCCGTTTACGATCCTTATGCTCTTTCTCCTCCTCGCCGAGATCTCATGGCGTGCACGTACTCTTTCGCAAAATGTAATATCGCCTAGCTAGCCCCTTTGACGAGGAGATATATGCCTTAAGTAAATTTCCGCCTGGAGATATCCAAATACATAGAGATTTATGGCATTTCACAAGTTCTTCTTTTTGCGAGATTACAGGGAACTGTAGTAGAGGTTGAAGCTTTGTACGCCATGCTACTAGTATTCTGGAATTTGCTCTAATACAACTAGTACTTAGGAATTTTGTTCTACTAGGTTCGATTGTCCTATCCTACACGTCACTGCATTCCACGTCAAGGTCACGTACAAAGAGACATCTAGTGCGTTCCACAGTGTCAAGTACAAAAAGATAATCTTCATACAAAAAAGAAGTGCGAAAAAAAAGAAATATCAAAACCGAGTGGTGGCTCACTGGTGGCAATGGATGTAAAATCAAGTTGTCCTCGTGCTCGGTTATATTTAGGGCCCCATTTACCTTGCTCGTACATCCAACTATCCACACTAGTACCTTACCGATTTTAGTCAATTAGGGTGTGTGACTTTCGCCCTGAAACGCCTAATGTTTCAACAGCAAGCAAGTAAAACTGGTGCGACTTTGCAAACTGATGAGCGATTTCTAAACTTGCGAACTTCGGCATGTCTAGCCGCACAGCCCGCTTTCAACGCACAGCCACCGACCATTGGCTTAGGCTTAGGGAGCCGGTGACTGTAGCGAGCATCTGACCGCGGTCACTGGGCTTAAGGATCATATTTTAGATTATTTTAATTAGACGTTTTGTGGATACTGTTTAAAATCCTTACTTTTAGATACGCTCTTAGCACTCTACTTAAAATGCTATAGATTCTTAAGAAATAATACATTGCCGCGAAATGAGTCGGTTTCCGAAAAAAGGCGCCGTTTTTATTTGGCATGTTCTAAAACGAGTCGACATAGAGCTTACAGATGCTGTAACGGGTCACTATGCTGTCATCTTCCCGCGAATATTTGTCTCCATAAATTATATCCGACTCTGCCCGCTACGTGTTCCCGTGCCATGATCAACCGAAAGCCGACCACTGCAGTAATCTTTCTACGACTGCTATAGCATTAAGTGTGGTACTTGTTGTGATAAAGCGAGGTACACTTTGGTGGGCAAGTGGATGCTCCGCTGCAAAACGGCAGTAACAGAAACTCGTAAGATTAGCATCGTAGTAAGTAATTAAGCGTTCAAGGCTGACGACTCCATAAAAGCAAGGCTTGCAAAGAGCGCTTGCAAAAGGAGGGGGAGGACAAGCTAGCACGTCCAATAAGGCTCTCTGAGGGGCTAGCTGGAGGTGAGTGGCGCCGTGGTCTAGGGGACAAGTGCGTCAGTCATGGTTGTCATCTACCGTGGTGTCGCCGGTTGAATCCCTGTTGTTGATTCTGCCTCATATAGCAAAGCCGAGAGTCTCAACCCTGTCGGGAAGGAAAAACCGCAGGATTTCATCGTAGGGTTAAGCTCCAAAGAACAGAACGATTTGTAATCTAGTATTGTGCATTCTACTGCATGATACTTGACATACCTCTGCGGGTAGAACCGGCAGATGCACAACTCATAAACCTTTCAAGTAGTGATAGCCATGCACCATGTACCTGGTGTATATGCGGGAACTGTCACATGCAGGGCCAGACCAAAGATACAAGGCACTGAAAACCTGTAATGCCTCCCGTCTGGCCTCTTCGGCTTTAAATTCCCACTCCGAAATAACATTCGTGAGGTACTGTACAACGCATCTTAAAAATTGATTCAGTAGATGGTGGACAGTCTGACATGAGATCGGCTTCTCACTAAGATAGACAAGCAAAGCACTTGCTTCATATATAATGAAAAACATCTCTCAAGCTTGCTATTTGTAAATTCATATTATAAATTTGCGCCCATACCCAGTCAAGACTATACATTAACCCAGGAGCAATCTTAAGCTTAAAAAGCCTCACGGCTAAGAAGACCGACAGTCTTCCAACATTGCCTACTTTCCCGAAAGAAAGACAGGTGTCTTCCGTACTGTTTCGTTTACATTTGCTGTGAACGTCATTTCTGTGTAATAAACCCCAAGGCCAAAATACTCAAACGCAAACTTTAATGGTAGGCCACAGCAATGCATAACGTCCCTGCATTCTTTCTCCCCTTCTATGGTTGGTGGCGGCGCATCCGAAGCTGGTTATGCAGATCACGTTGCGGAGACTAGCAAGTTGAGAAAATACTCATTAATCGGGTACCCCCACGAATTCTGCCCTCTTGTGTTTAAAACCCTGGGTGCTCCTGGCGTTCGGTCCAAGCAGCTAATCCGCAAAGTCGGCACCTTGCTAAGCCTGTCGTCCGGTGATAACAGGTCGTCGACCTTTTTCAAACAGCATCTTGTACATAATGTATTATACGGAAAATAAATTTGATCCTATAAATATATGGCAGTAAAAACTATGCTACATATGTATAACAAAAATAATATTTATCTTTCAAAATGTTTTTACACGTACACAGGACTTTAACTCGAGTCCTTTTATGAACGACAATATCGCCTTAATAACCTTGAGGTTTACATTGTACCAAACAAACTATTTTGCTGCCCGATTTGGGAGCCTCGGCTCAAGAAGTACAAGTAACTGGTTGAGGGGGTACATACCAAATTTTTAAAATGGTTGTGCTGAAAATCTTATTTTCAAGTTAGTTGACAACCCCGCTATCCTAGGGGTTGTCAAGCTTTCCGGCCTTATCGGTGTCACTTCAGATTTTATTTTGCAACTCAAGTATCCTGTTACACGATTGTCTTTTTTTCGATGAGCCGTTGACAACCCAAGTGTGGACTAACCTATGAGTCTCGCATAACTGCATGCGACACAGTAATTTGCATTTGTTTTCGCAGTTATTCGTAGAAACAGTAATGTTGCTTAGAGACATATGTCTGATGGCAAGCAGCTTGACTTTTTGTTGTGGTTTAACACTTTTTATGGTTTGAGTCGCCCTTTTAAGTCTTATTATCAATACGTAGGGCCAGCTATTGTTTATTTATCTATTGACGTGACATTAGATACGAGGTTCATATATATATATATATATATATATCACCGAGCAAGATGGCTTAACGGCAAAGTCTTTGCCTTGCATTCGGGAGGCCTGGGTTCGAGATCCAGGCCGGCCATTCTTAAATTGGCTTGCATGGTTTCCAATTTAGACAAGGTAAATGGCGAAGTGGATTTAAAATCACCCATGACGTGAAAAAACCGTACACGGACATTAGCCTTATGCAAACAATATATATATATACCTGGCTCATTAGCCCGCTTCGATGGTCGGTGCAGGTGCGAAAAATACTCTGGCGTTGGTTATCCGCACCAATTTGGTCCGTTGGCTTTCGAAACATTGGGAGGACCAGGCCCGCACATTGAAATTGATCCAGCGCGTGGGTAGAAGTCTTAACCTGTCCACGGGAGACTCCAGAGCATCAGCATTTTTGCGTCAGAGGCTGTCGTTCGACATTCAACGAGGAAACGCAGCATCTGTTCTGGGCACATTGTCGAACCGGGCTAATCCCATGTTAGAGAACCCGTAACTATACGTTAACGCGGAGACAATTATTCACTCCAAAGTGCTAACACAAAAAAGTTATGTAATAAAACTATATAAGTATATATATATATATATATATATATATATATATATATATATATATATATAGTTCAAACTGTAAGGAATCATTTTGAATTATTTTTAAAGCCATTCCGGACCTACTTTGTTGAAAAAGTAAGTCTTTATAAACAAGACAACACTGACAGTCCCGGCATACTCCAAAAAGACATTTATTTACTAAGGATTTTTATCATTTCATCATTAAACACTTAGTAGGTGCCTCAATTGAATGCAATGAAAAACTCGATCGCGATCGAGTTAGTGAATCTCCTTTTACAGCTCTGGAATGTGCAATCCTTTATCTGAAATCTTTGCATTTGACTACCGGATTGTTTCTTTAGGCTGCGCGGAAGAAGTGTCGTATGAAACATCTGATCTAAGGGGTTACACAATAGAACCTTAACAAAGTTAGCAGACTATTAAAGCCAGTATATACTTACTTGCCCACTCTATATTTTCTGGGTTAATCGAGTAGCCAAGCAGTTTTGATATGTAGTTCGGTGTTGAAAAATATACAACTACCACAATAATTAAAAACACATTATAAGCCTAAAACACAGATATTTTCAAAAGAGACGTACTTTTATGATAGGTTCTGTATACTTGTATGTACATATACAAACCCCTTTATGCTAGAATGAGTAACAAAAAAACGTGTTGTTACACCCCGACGCTTTTATGCTTGTCCAGCTCCACCGGGTAGAACTCGGTGGTAGCAAATTAAGCTGCCTGTTTATATTTGACAACGACGTGCATCTGACGTAGGAAAATGTAGTGGCGTGCTCAAATGATTCGAACGTCTGGTGCTATCTGTCTATTTAATCTAGTATATTTCCAAATGCTGGTAGCTTTTTCCAACAAATTGTGCAAACATTGACTCTGTTAATAACAATAATAATAGTAGTAGTAGCAGCAATAATAATAATAATAACGAGCACGAATGAATTCAGCGCAATTCATTTAGCAGAGAGTGTTGGTCTCTTTGGGAAACGAAACAGCACGGGCGGGCCGGTTCGGGCCGGGCCAGACGAGCGTACGGGTGCGCGGGGGATCCTTTTCTACGAGTTTGGCGTCGAAGTGGTCCGGAAACGACTTCCTTCTCTAAATTCCCCTAGTCGTTTAGGTTATGCCGGAGATGCGCGAGTCGAGTTCCTTATTGACAAATTCGACGTATTGAGAAAGAAGGAAAAAACGATTCAATCGCCTCCATTGGGCGGACAGAGAAAGATCTACGGAATGGCGGGTGGTGGCGAGGGGGTGCGGGCGTGGAAGGGCAACGGAAAAGTAAGTAGAAGCGTCGTCGTCGTCGTCGTCATCGTCATCATCTATGGCCCCACCGGGGGTCCAAAAATGGGATCGGCGTGAAGGCAGAGCGAAGATAGCCCGATCGGAGTCCGGCTAAAGTCAGCAGACGCTGGTGCGGTGCTGCTGCTGTCCGCGGTTGTCGTCCCCACATGATGTCTAGGCGCTACCCCCGCTTGGCTCAACTCGAGGAGTTGCCGACCGTAATGCCTCTTAGTTCCAGCAGCGAAAGCAGTAGTAGCTCCAGTCAGTGCCCGTCGTAGGCCGTCGTGCAGCGGATTTCCGGTAATTTTAACTTTTGAAGTTGAAGGCCAAAGTCAACTCCCCCTGAGTGTGGGTGTTGCGGGGGGGGGGCACACAATCGACGTCTACATACACTAAATCATATATATATATATATATGTGTGTTTATTTATTTTTGTGTACGCCAAAAAGGTTTGTTTTCCGGTTTCCATTAAGGTTGCATAGACAAAAGCAAGAAAAGGTAATCAGCATTTTTCCGTTATCATGAAATTTTTCTATGTAAGTGTTTTGATGTTGCAAACATTGTTTTTACCTAAGCAGCATAGTATTCCCAATTTTTTTTTTTATATCTTCAAGTGAATTAGCTCGTCATTGTAGGGCCTTGCAGCTAGTATATTTTATTATATTGCATGTGAATGTATATATATATATATATATACAGGCATATGCAGGTTACCCGGACATAGTCTTGGCTCACTGTCCCTATGCTGTTAAAGTGATGTATTTGTGGTTTTAATCGCTACTCAACCTGAGTGAATAACTATGAAATGTATATAATAGTTCTTTGAAAATCTGTAAGCCATGATCACTTATTTTGACTTAAATATAGAGCTCGTATCGAACTTACCTACCAAACCACTGGGCTTCAATCTCGACGTTGTCCTTACGGTATTGTAAGAAGCTTAGCCAGACGGGTGTACTTATGTGACGTAACCACATACATAGCGGGAGTCCATTCACTAAGACAAACTAAGTGGAACAGCTAGCAGGGTTAGATAATAAATGTCATAGACATATATACATCTTGCGTCGCTCAAAGTAATGCCCTTAAGATCATAGTGTATTGTCAGACCTGTAGACCGATAGACAGAGATCACCAAAAATGTAATCTTCATCTCTCTCTCTCTATATATATATATATCTATATATATATATATATATAGAGAGAGAGAGAGAGAGAGAGAGAGAGACATAAGGATTTTGTTATATACTAATGATACTGCTGAAGACATTCATACACTGGGCAAATTCATCGGGAATAACTGACGTCGTGTTCAAATGCAGTATCCAAGTGAAAATAAGTGTTTTTGCATGTGCCGGTAGGGCTAGTCCCAACAAGCGTATAACGTAACCTCGGCTTTTATTCGATACCCAAACCGCTTGCAGGCATGCTGAAAACCTGCTTATTTTAAATTGTAAATTAATTTTGGCCAACCAACGGTTAATCCACAGGGTAGCCTTTGCATCTGCGGTTATTATATCTTTTCGACAGAGAAGCATCCAACACGAACTGCTGCTTTGTGCTCAAGGAAACCCAAGAGAATCGGTCATTAAGCAAGCTTGTTTGCCTTACCGTCCTCATAGTTAATCTGTTTCACTTTTTTAGTATAAGACTGACACCCGAGGTCCTCGCGGACAAATTGACGAATATTTCACAATTACATCTTAAATCTGATACTCACATCGCGCACTTATAATCTACTTCAAACACACTAGTTCGATACCAGATATTAGGCATAAGCGCATACCGGATACGTCCAACACAGGGATACGGCAACCCGTATTTCTTTTCATGGATGTAATATATCCAAGTTAATAGATAACGTGCAGCAGCATTACCAAGCCATATATTGAATGTGTACTACTTCGGGCTATACAGACCACTCAATTAATTATTTATTTATACTGTTAAAATGATATGCATGTTGATGCAATAGGTTTGGACACGTCGCAAAAAAATGCGGGCAGACAGAGGAAGTCTGCCGCCAGTGCGCCAACCCCGGCCACCTGTCCTACGCGTGCTCGAACTAAACCTGTCGCATCAACCGCAAGGGCCCCCACTCGGCAAAATATGGTTTATGCTTATTATTTAAGTATTACTCCTTCGCGGAACACTCGAGCAGCCACATTTCTCGTACGCCCTCCGGTGGCTACGGCTGCAACAGCTGCGCCACCCCGGCTTAGGACGTTAAAACTCTTACTGCTTCAATCACGGCCCAAGTGCTGGAGATGGTCACTGCTCAGCTGAACAAGATGGTGACCAGAATAATCTCACAGAACATTTCGAGCGCGATCCCGCAGACAATACGAGCGGTTGTCGCATCGCTCCGGAATTCACCGATCCTACCCACAGACCTTCCGGCGCTGAACCGGCCAGTTTTTCCCATTTTTTTGTTCCCTGTTATCCCGTTCACAAAAGTGTTGATTGACGACAACCAGCCAGCCAAGAGTTTTCCTTAGGGTCCGGACCTCTCTTCACAAGCGTCGCCCTATTAGCTCATTTTGCGGTTACGAAGTCAGGAGCCAAAGCTGCCGTTCACGCAGGAACGCCATTCATTCTCATCGCGAAGCCCAATGCTTTTTCAGACCCGCGTGAGCTGCCACTTCTGAACAACAAGAAGGACGCGCCTAAACTTTACAAGGTCGCATACTTCTTGCATACTCTTCTAGCCAAACCTTCTCCGGCAAAAAAACGTCTCGTTGTATAACACCTAGACGACCCCACCTTAGCCGACCCATACTCAGACGTAGTTAGGTTAATGCCAGTTATGCGCTTTATGTCAACTATTGATTCCCCGAGAAGGGTCAAGGTTCCTTTGTACGAAAATTGCAAGCAATCTTTGCTAGCATGCTCTCAGACGCTAAGACGCCCTTCTTCAGGGAGTATCTAGCCTTGTCTGCCGTATGACTCTCGCGAATGCACGCTTATGTATCCGTGGTTAGCGTTTAAGTCGCTTTCTTCGTGCTGCGCTATTCGCTTGGTATGCAAATGGTTATGTACCTCTTGACAGTAAATCCAGTCGTTCGCAGAAACGCGCAGACCTCCAACAGTTTCGGTTCTGCTGGGATGTGCGGAGGTGTGTCTAAACACTCCCTTCGTTACGTTTGCGCACTCAGCTCCGGTTGCCAGTTAACCTCGGTGGCCTTGGCCTAGAAGCCCTTTAAGCTTTGCTCTACCCGGATTTCTTTTGTTAACGTTTGCCTGCTAGGAATTGTGTGAGCCCTCCTGGCGCAGGCTCTTCAGAAGCTCACCAAAGCCAAGTTTTCAGGATTGGCAGCCACTTTCTGGCGATGAGTCCTCGGGGTCTCGTTCGAGAGGCCCTGTACTTAGCAAGTTGAGATTTGGCTCGAGCAATGGTTTCTCTTATCATGCTCTCGTCTTCCCCCCTATTTTATCTTCTGGCTATCCAACTTTAAGCCCTTGTGCATGCCCGGTTGTGTCTGTTACATACCTGTCTCTCCTCCGCGATTTTATTGTTGCACCAATACTTCGGCGTATGGTGGCCCCGTCCGCGTACATTCGAGAGTCCCGCTTTTCTTGGCTCTGACATCAGGCATAGGCCTATGCCTAGCCTTTGAGCCGTCTTCTCGAGCACGTCATGCGCGACCCTGCAGCGGTTGAGGCTTTAGCCTATATCCCCTTCGTTATGGTTATATATTTCGCCATATAAGAAGCCAGGCTGAAGTAAAGGAGTTCTGGCAAATAAAATGGCTGGTACAAATTCGCGCAGCAATCCGGAGTTTTTAAAATAAAGTATCTAAACATGGGATTATATAATTGTAAAGCAGAAGTGACGGTGGCAGTAATATTCAGTTGAATTGAAAAAAAATATATTCAACAAACGGTATTGCGTCGTACCGTATGTACACAGTGCCGAACAGTGTGACACCACAGCACAATTGGGCACAGATATTTGCGTCCTATTCTCACAACACCAGCTTACAAAATGTTAATTGCTAGCTTTGACGGTAAATGTTTGACCTGTAAGTTATGTTGGCATCCATTGACGTATTGTGGAATTAATGACAAACTATTCAGTGGAAAATATACAGCAATGGTTCAACAATAAAATTCTAAGTGTCTTTCTTAAAACAATGGTGGTATGTCATCTGGTGTGAAGCTGCACAATATTTAATTAAACGATGTCTGTTTTTGAATCGTTTTTTTTTGTGAGGTGTGATCGCACTCAGAACGAGAGTGCGATTAGTTTATTTAATGTTTTATATGCTAAAAGTCAAATATATCTAAATTGGTTGGTTGTGACGACTTTGTGCGCGTTTGCGTTTGACGACGCCTGATCATCCGAAGGGACATATACAGAAAAAAAAACAATTTGGAGGGTACCGCTGCTTCACATTAGCTATTGTCAATGAGCGAATAGTATCGCCTTTTGGTAAAAATCCTTTTTACGGCCTCGAGATTGATCAATCGCGTAGCAATAAGAGTATGTGGAATCGTTATGTAGAATTCTAATTGTGACTCTTCGAGAATCCTCAACCTTGTCGAGGCCTTCTTAGCTTTCATTAAGAAGCCATTCTAATGGATTCCGCAGCCATAAGCTCCTCTAACCACCAAACATTGTTTCGAAGACTCATCATATTTGTATTGGTATAATTTTTTCGTTGATGCGTAAATACATCGATACGAGGATGTTTGTAATTGATAAATCTATTTTACACATATTAAATGTCAACATTTTACAAGGGACGCTGTCCAATTTACGCACGCATTATTTGCACATATTGCCTCATAATCAGCCTTCTATAAACTGAACCCGTTACCCGACTCCAAGAGGTGTGAGAAAAGGGTCAAAACTGATCACTCCTCTCGGCCATAAAGCAAGTGGTTACGAAAGCTACCGGCAACCAAGGCAGGTAACTATTACACCAAGTACGTATCGTATTTCCACGCACATTTCTAAAAGCCAGGCACAGAATAGGAGAGAAGCGAATGGTAAAATTGGGGAGTGGTAATGTGGGTCTTAAAAAGATATAGTTTAGACGATATTTTTCTTGGACGACAATGCATGTACCAGGGCTGACCTTTGCAAATGCGGTTTTACTACACTGTTTAGGCTTATGGAGGAAATAGAAGGGGTTCAGAGAAAAGTATTTAGGTTTTCATTGGGGTGCCTTCTCAATTGTAGCAGACAGTTTTTAAAGGAGAAGGCGGAATGCCAAAATTTATAGAAAGGGAAGTACAAAGTAAGCTGACATATAATAGTAGACTTAGAGCATTAAATAACGGACGATGGGTTAAAACGATACAGTAAGTAAAAAGGGCAATAGTACTAAAAACGAAAGAATAAGAACGATGATGCGTCGGATATGTGGGAAGAGAGAGGGAGTATAAATGATTTAAAGGGACCAGGAATTTCGAATTAAGGAAGAGGTTAGGATCGGGCAAGGATGCAGAAAAGTAACAGGTCGGAATTACGAAGTAGGTGCTATCCCAATGGAAGGTGCTTAACACATAAGCAAGGAAAACGGACAATCGAGGTAATTACTATGCATAATGCAACCCTGATATAAAAAGGTGACCTATCAAGCCAATATAAAATTATTCGATCAATCGATGCGAAGGTCGTGCAACAGTCCCCGCTTTGGACAGGAGGCTCGCTACTGATTGTCCTGCTGGAGCTTTGGCTGGTTTAACACTGGCGCCGAAAAAGCGAGTGTATCCTTATAATTGGGCTGAAAAAGTGCCCTCCTTTAAAACTAACTCTAGATGGACAAGACTTGAAGCTTGTCAATAACGCCCGCTCTTTTGAAATGCACCGCGACATGGGACTACGAAGCATCACATGCGTTGCAGCATAAAAAGCTACTATGGTCTCGCACAAATTGCCCGGCTGATGCCAAACGACTACGGCAAGAGTCAACAAGAAACCTCATTATGTCGATGGCTGAGTCAGTAGTTTTTTTCGAAGCCTCTGCGTGGCCGTCAACTACACTGCCCTAGCCAGCAACAGAACGACGCGCTCCGCAAAGCTCAACGAGTGGCCGCTTTGAGGATCACAATGGCCTATAGAACAGTGTCTGCACAGCGGCCGTCGTCGTCTTGGACAGTACAGTCTCCTGGGACTTGATGAGCAAATGAGCAATACCGCTTGCGGGAAGACCCGAGAAAGGACAAAATGGAAGACAGGAATATTTGTTTCCGTTGGCGGGCCGATTGGGACTCTATTTAAGACGGAACGCCCGGGTACCAGGTAAGGACTTAGATACAGGATATCAGGGCCTGGATGAACCGGCCAGGTGGTGAGTTGACGTTCTGCATAAGTCAGGTCCTCACCGTGCATAGTGAGTTCCAATCGTACTTGTTCAGAGTTGGAAAAACCTTATCTTCGTTCTGCAAGCACTGCCAAAGCGAAGTCGAGGACACGCCTGAACCTACAATACTGTGGTGCCTGGCTTAGGCCTACCTAGGGCTAACGACGGCTTACTTGGAACGCTAATTTAACTTACAATTACGTCACGTGATGACTGGACCAGTCTCCCTTATACTATTAAAAATATCCTCGTTGTACTATTAAGAATATTGAAGCCGAAGAGAACTTTCGTGAGCAGAATTATGAAAACCGTATGAAAATCCTATCTGGGCATTATACCCTATCTGGGCTTTATATTCTAAGCTCGTTGCCGAATTTTTTTGTTATTAGCTTAATTTTGGCGGTGGTGACAACCTATTCCTCAGAGCCAAACTAATTTCCTTCTTAATATAACCACATTTTTTGTGATTTGGGGCTTGTTGTCTACAATACTTCGCAATACTAAGAAGTATAGAAATCTTTACTCTCTTTTTGGAGTTCTCTGTGGCCCTCTTGGGCCACAAATGGCACTTTGGCTTGACTCAAGATTAGGGCGTACACACAAATGATTACCTTGTGACTGATAGGCGGAGGGAAAAAATTATGACGTGAGAAGGTTTAGGCCGTTAAACGCATGTCTTGCCCAGTCATTGCCTAACTTTTGACTGAGTTATGGATTGTCGTTGTATCTTACAAAACTACGTAGATATGTAAGTATACGGCATCTTCACGTTGTTTACGACATTTTCACATAGCGTGTCCCTACCAGGCTCTGTGATATTCTTGGTTATTTGGCAGTTTTCACAAATGCACAATATATCGCTTAATCAACAGTATTTTTATAACGGTGTTCATGGAGGGGAAGCGTTTCTAACTGTCCGTTGGTTGGTCTCAGGCGATCCAACAAAGTTACGTATTGTTGACTAACAAATTGTTAACCAGAAACTTGAGCTGGAGAAAGGTTTAAGCTTGAATTTTGAATATAAACGGCAGAAATATTTTTGGTCTTGAGACACCTATGGCAAACTTTTTAAACTATTAATTTGCTTTTTCAGAGAGAAAAAAACTCAAATGTCTTTTTTTCATCATATGAATAAGATGTAATTCTATAAAGTTGCGGACAAAGAATCGGTGCAAAATTTAGCACAGAGTAAAGGCTTTGAACCTGTAGAGGACGAAACGTTCAGGTCTTGCCTGGCGTGTGTTTTGTCGTTAGCGTCGATGGCTGAGTCATAGCGATACCGTTCTCCGTATTTGTGATCTGGAAATTGCTTAATGGACGGACACACGAAACGCTTTCTATATATATATGTAATTTTCTCATCGCTGTTCATACTACGTATTTGAATCTTCATTGAGAAGTTGGAAGAAGCACGCATATATATATATATATATATATATATATATATATATATATATATATATATATATATATATACATATATATATATATATATATGTATATATATTATTTTAAGGAATTCCGTTCTGTTTAACCAAACACACCGATACGCTTGCGTATAGATGCAGATCCAGCGCAGGTTTGCGACAGCTATTGCGTCGTCGACGCATGATTATGATGCAAATGGTTTGCGTGGCGCGTCTACCGAGTAATGGCATCCGATCGTATCCCGGATTCATAACTGCAGGCTGCAACCAATTGTGCTTTCTCTGCGGCAACTCGATGCAACAAGAAGAACAGCAACAACAATACCGCCAGATGACAGCCGATATTGTTGTCCTATGGACGTCGACGCGGAGCTCGACTGCGACCACAGCCATGACTATGATCAATGGGGCAGCTAACGGTCGGAGAACGAACGGTCTCCTGCCGATGACAAATATGGCTATTGTCGATGGAAGAACGGACAAACGGCTTCAACGAAACAGATACACTGTACGTTTCGTGATTCTATAAGTTTCGCAGTAGTAGCCAGCCCTTCGACTGCATTGGACCCGACTGCAGAGAAGGAAGCCTCCGCTGCAAAGGCACGCTGCCCCCCCCCCCCCCCCGCCACGGACCCCAAAGTGCAGGGCAGGTCTTCACTTCGAGTGGTCGAAGTGGTTCGCTTCCCCGATCGGCCTCGGTAGTGGGTCGTTCTCTCTCATCATTGCGTCTATCTTTGCTGCCGCTTTTTCGGCCGAACGGTGCAAGGAAGCGTACCGCAGCCAAAATGGTTGTGCCTAGTCGATTTTCGGACGAATCGGTTGCGACATAGTTCTACATCTCAGAAGTATGTCTTTTCGTTTTTCGTTTCTTTTTTTGTTTGTTTTTTAGATTTGTAGAACACATCAGCCCCTGCATGCTGCAATGACTACGTAGATCAATGCAACTGTACCATGGTAATTTTTATAGCATGATGCGTCTATAATGGGTGCAACGGCATGCATCTTCGAGTTTGTTTGATAGATCTATTGCCAAACTAGACGGCAGAAAATGCAAAAATTGCTTCTGGCGCAGTCCAGGCACACGGGGACTAATGCAAGGATGCTAAAGGAAAGAACTCGACGGAAGAAAGCGATACTCGCTTACGTAGAAACTCTCTCGCCGTTTCTTTTGCTCATGGTATAGTGTCATGGAATATGCACTTGGTAATGAAAGATAGCAAAAGACACGCTGATTGTCTTTGGTCCAATTGACGGTTTACCTATATGCATAAGATAACATTTGTATATATATACACATACACCGGCCATTTGGAGAGTCAAAACAGTTTCTATATTATATGTGCCGTTTCATTTCGAAGTGTTTTGTTCTTCTCTCTCTCTCTCTCTCTCTCTCTCTATATATATATATATATATATATATATATATATATATATAGAAGAGCAAAACACTACGAAATGAAACAGCATATATAAAATAAAATTGGTTTTGACTCTCTAAATGGCCGGTGAAATGTTCCCCCCAATCAGTTATTTCTGATAGCGCTCGCTGTTGCGTTGTCCCACTATCACAATTTCTCAACTGCTTGTCGTACATAGTGAAGCTAGGTTATAAACAATCCTATAGTTACTCAAATTTAGACCTACAAATACAAAATTCAAGCATTTTGCATCGGTTAAGCATTAAATGTATCGTATGTAATAGTAAAAATAATAAAACGAGATAGACTTTAGTGTAAACAATCTTCTTTGGACGAACGTGTAATTACATGTTGTCTAATCACGAGGTAATCAATAAGAAAATATTCCAATTCATTAGTGTCCCCTAGCGGATGCTATATTTCCTCGTTGTACATCAATTGATAGCTTCTGATAAAAAAGACCCTAATGAGTCCAAGTCTCATTTCAAAAGATTAGGACTTTACCCTGCACCCTGGATAAACTTATATGTCAAAATGCTTCCCATCTTCTTGAACGCTGACGGACAACATTTCTACGTAAGACGGATAATTGCTTTTCCTGAGTATTTCCTGCACTTGTTGGCATCTGCTATTCTGGAAGCATGATTTGCCAAGTTCACACCTGCACTAACCATCAAGGGCGCTAATAAGTCTGCTACAGTTGCAAACAACCATGCGGTCACGTCCAAAGTGGTGAAAACGAGACCACCAGGTCACATTTTTACAACGTCTCTAGAGAGACCTGCTGGCTTCAGTATACACGGAAAACCGCCAGACCTCAATGCCTGACTAAACGTGTCATTCAAAGCGGACAGACGTGCTCGCCGAACTGCACTCAGCGGGAGCATGAAAGGCTGATCATAGGCTGATGAGTCTACATAACCATCGCAGCGACATCCGTGGAAACAACTTTGTTAACACTTAGTCGTAGCTCTCTGCTAAGCGTGTTGTCTCATCGTCTGAAAGCGTTCCAATTCGTGCACAGGTTAGAGACTACTAACAGCTTTATGACTAGTATTCTCAACTATGGAGGGACAAAACTGATCACATTTCTGAATTTGCTTTCTTGCTAGAAGTTATCCAACCAGTTTGGCTAGCTAGGGACGACAATCTTTCAATCAGCCTTTTTACTTCCGCGCTATAGACATCCCGCTGATCATATCCAATTAAGTCGTAACAGCAGTGACAGCATGAGTCATAAATGACGCAATTGAAGAGGCCGCAGTGAGTGAGTGAATAGAGGTAATCCAACGGTAAAATCCAACGGCGCGGCTCCGTAGTGAGCTATGACATTTACCTCGAATTTTGTGTATAGAGGAGTAACTGGAATATGCGGTTTGCATACACGGACACGACTGCAGGTAGCTCATTTGTAAGTGTGGGCCGGTACTGTTAGATGTCAACCAACTAAAACCCAGTCGTATCCCCCATCTTCCCACCAAGCGGGAACTGCCTACGGAAATAATTTAATCAGTCGGGGGTGGGAAGAAAGAGACCTTTCGTGTCTAGCTTTTCCCCGGAGGCCTGAGGTGTGCGCATAGTGCGACGATTCTTTGTCATATACTGTGACGTAAGGATGTCTTTAAATCTTCGTCGCTTAATGCCACTGGGGTAGAGCTTTCTGCTTTGACGTGCAGATGCTGGGCAAGTTCGTATCATCATGTTTGGTGTTAATCTTAACAGAAAACGGCCTGCTTGATAGCAGGGGGGCTAAGTATAGAGCCTTGTGGCATTGATATTGAAGATAATTCGTTGGAACTGAATCGCCTTGTCATGTAGGTAGTCAGATATGACTCTAAGAAGGTAAAACCTGGTTGTTTTTTGTGGAGAATCTATCGAGAAGTATGACTATTTGTGGTTGGCTGTTAATAGTAGTGACTCTTGACGTCGAAGCAAACGGCCTGCAAAATAGCTTTTTCTTGACACAGACCTGTGGAGAAGCTTGGCCTTCGATTGAAACCGCTGAATGGCGCGAATTGTTGAGCGTTATCTTTAAAATTCTAAAAAATATTTAGTATTTTCATAGGAGGTTATTTTAAAGCCTCACAACGTCTCGGAGACGTGTCTCCACAATGGGTTCGAAACCTCTGGCCATGGTTCCAAGCAAGCACATTGGGCGGTACGAGGTGCGGCCCTTCGGGATCAAAACGAGATCTGCGGCCCTCCATTTGATAGAAAACGAATGAGAAGTAATCTCTCCATCACCCCAGCGACCAATGCTTGCGTATAGTCCTTCATCAGTAGCTTGGATGCAGAAACAGGGATACCGCCTGAGCCCAGTGTCTTTTCCGGCGTGACCCGTTTCGATGCTTCGTCTACGTCCTACAGTGTTACCTCCGAAGTTGACGCTTCCTCAGCCCCTGCTGTGGGAACCGCTTCTTTGGTGCCCTCGGGCTTTGGGTGTGCCTCCTCGTTAGAGCACGGCTGGATGCAGTTTCTCCTGAGGCGCGTAGTCGACCGTGCACCAGTGTTTAGGTGTGACTGTGCGGTGGCGTCTTTAGTAAATAGCGTGATCTGAGTATGCTTTGCACGCTGCCTTCAGAAACTTATGCAGGCCCGTCGCGGTCTTAGGCGGGTCGTTCGATCACAGATGGTAGCAGTTAAAGCTCCGACTTTGACTAAAAATGAAATATTACTCTACTTAAAATAGGAAGATAAGTCATCTAAAATATTTGTTTAAAACGTCGAGCGAAACGTTAGGGCTGCACTACCAAGAGTAAAAATGCCCGGTGTTAGCCACGTCGATCCAGGGAAAGCCGTGCCTGTTGCCGTGTCTAGAGATCTTAAAGCGGGAGCGGTTGTTAAGCGATGCCGCGTGCAACGCCATCCGGTGGGCGATTATCTTACATTTGCGTGGGTACCTTAGAGCCAATTACTTTACGAATATTACTGATAGTGTCCAGGAGGCTCCCGCCAGGAACATAATCGTCTAGATACCAAGCATTGGACTCATACCAAGGGACATTGAACCAACCTACGGTTTAGTACGTAAGTAAGGTATTGGAGGTCCTAAAGGGTCACTCTGCTAAAGGCCTGTGTGTGACAATGTATCGTTCTGGGGCATTACTAGATGTAATAGCTGTCCACAAGCTAGGCTCATCTAATAAAACAGGAAAGGTGCCTCACTGGCAAAACTAACCGGCTACTAGTAAATGGTCTCTCCTGGCGCTACTAAAAGTGTTTTGGAAGTCTAATCTGACTATCACCGTCAAAGTTGCGAGCTTTCAAAAAGACTCTGGTAAAGTAGATCGCTACCTTGTTCCGCCCGGAGTGGCAAAAACCCAGCTGGTACAGCCACAATTGCATTTCAATGGTAGCCAATTTGGATGCTAATCTGCACACATCTGAACAAAATATGTGTATTTTGTAGGTGATAGGTCTGCCTCTTTTAATGCCAACGACCTCGCTCCAAAAATTATTCATAGGAAACTGGAGGGAGAAAGTCCTATCAAATTGTATCTACTGCTTTAGCATCAGCTAGTTTTCAAATATTCAATCTAACGCAGCCTAATGCACTAGATTGCAGATCCAGTATCACACGGGCTCTATAAGGCTTAGGCCTGCCGCAGAACTCCTGCGAAAAGTCTTCATGGCGTTTGGTATCTCATTCCGCGGTTGAAGGTAGTAGCATAACCGCAGGGAGTGTCGACATTAAGATATCCCGAGGGGTCTTTTTTTGCTCATCTTCAGGAAGATATATATGCAGACACTGCTATATACATATGTAGGGTTTAATGGGTTTTGCCTTAATCTTACGGCTCGAGTCCTGCCAATCGCCAAAGCTTGCCTGCATGACTTGCCATTAGATGGCTATGTCCCACACATTGATGACGGTCGGGAGGCAGCGGACGGCCGGCGGAAGAGACAACGCAATAGACCGACTAGAGAGGAGATCCCGGGGGCGGGGGGGGGACGGGGTAGACGATAAAAACCAGGCAGGTTCACAGGGCCAAATAAACAAACGAAACCGGCCGGTGGTGGACTCGTCGAAAAGGAATAATTCACAGTGAAAAGGTGCCAGAGTCTGAAAAAGAAATAAACTTTTCAGAGGCAATCCGGGAGATGCGATAATGCCTTTACCAGGTGGCCACGCTACTCAAAGCCAAATTAATTTACAAAAAACAACAGCAACGCAGTGTCTTGTCTGCAGACTGGCAGATACAAACAAAAAAATGTCCTGTGTGCATACATGAACCTTGAAATCTATAATATGGGTTCGACCTTCACACAGCAAATTGGTGATAGAGACGTTAGGCAACTGTCACAGCGTGTTGCTTTAAACTTTTGAGCTGCGGAGTGTATCACTACGGAATCTTGGTGGCGTGTGGACACACATCTCGGTGGCAAACCTTAGAACAGATGTTTTACCACATAGAAAAAGCCTATTTTCTATCTTTCTTGGACGGCAGGTACTTGGTTCTTCTACTCGTTCGCCGGCTGTAGACCGGCAGTAGAGCCAATCAGAATCGGGCAGAGGTCACCGATTGCGTAGCCATTCAAGCCCTTTTTGCAGGAGTGGATAAGAAAAAATGCCGAAGCCTCGGCTGAGATTGGATAACTTGACATCTATAGCTCTCGGTATCCTTATGAGGGAACCGCATGTTCTAGCCGTCACTTATACACAACATATATCGTGCGCGGCTTGTACACTTTACTTCAGGTTTACCAGCCATGCAGCTTATTGCCAAATTTTACTTGCATGTGACGGTCGGCCAAAAATGCCCTCATCCATCATACTATACGGATGTGGACACCTAGATTTGAAGAGCAGGGCAGATTTATCTGCTCCGTCAAACGCGCTAGTCGGGTCAAAATAAGCACAGTGAAACGTCCGAGTATTTATGGTTATGACCCAGTCATCGCCAAAGGCTGCGTATGTAATACCGCTATCCTGTGCAGGGTCAAGTAAGGGGCTTAAAATAAAACAGATGTAAGTGGTTAAGTAAAACTTTTTAAAGACGCCACAACGTCTATAGCATTGCGACAGGTCGGTAGTTCTCAGCATTCGTTTTCGAGCCCTTCGTGTGGAGTACTCATCATCATCATATCTATTTCACTCATAATGAGTATGCATATAACATAGATAATTATATAGATTATACAGTCAGCTGCTCGCGGCGTGTTATTCGAGAGAGGCAGTGCAGTGATCTCTTCGCAAGGGCCAGGCAGGCAGACGCATGAAACTTCGTACACGCTTGAGAGCACAGTCGACAGATGCACTCAGTGTACTCCTCGTGGAAGCTCGTGTTTGAACAGACCAGGTGATGATATCCATGAACTATGTATCTGGTATAGACATGGCGATTGTCACATGCAAGTCCAGACCAGAGGTGAGAGGCACTGAAAATATCGAGGTCTCCAACCTCTCGTCGGGCTTGTTTAACTTTATCTTCCCATTCCGAGATAAAGTTCTCAAATGGTACTGTACGCGGCGTCTTCAATCTCAATTGAATTATCGCAACAACCGGTGCACATCCAGACATTAGGTACACAAAGGAAGTGGGGACATTAGGTACACAAAGGAAGGAAAGGGAGTATTCGTGTGGAATACTGAGTCTAAAAAGGTCGGGAACAACTCCGTCGTTGTGAAATATTTCAATGATGAACCTTAGAGGCTAAGCTAAAAATAGTGCTAACTACCTGGTGTATGGCTAATCTTCGAATTGAGACCAGATATAAATTAATACATTGCAGACTCAGACGTCATCATAATGTGAAATGTGGCGTGGGTTACTTGCACTATTTTCTGATCTGGACTAGAGCATAATAGGAAGTCTTTTAGTCACTTGCATGCACTTTATTTGGAGAAACTGAAATACAAAGCGGCTTATTACCCCCTATTGACAAGCTTGCGGTAAGTATCATTAAGCTGTCTGTACATATATATATATATATATATATTATTAAATGCGCATTCTAAAACCGCGTGCAACTCAAGCACAGTGGAACGGTTGGATCGCGTGCGTAGCAATAATTTTGATGTGATACTACGAATAGACCCGCCTTCCAGTGTAGATATAACTGAGATATCTTCTCTCTAGTAGGCTCACTGAAAACGCTAAAAAGACTATGCTGTATGCCTGGTGAAAACAGGAAGATGTGACGCACTTGAGTAAAAGTTTTTTTAGAATCAGGAGAATATGGCGAGTAAGTGTGCTGCCAGTAGCTTATAACTTAGAACGACTGTCGAAGAGCGCCCTGAACCGTGGAATCGCAGTAGCGTCGTATTTCATTATTACACCGCCTGCCTCGCTTAGATCCATCTGGGGCAACCTGTCATAAGTTGCTCAAATTTGCATGGGATATTTTACCGCAGCCACCTTACACTCCTGACCTTACTTTCAACGATTATCACCTTGTTTCGCTTACTTTTGAATTCTTTGTGCGAAGAAGACTAAATAGTTTAAGTGCATTAAAAGCAACCTTGACTATATCATCACATGATTTATTTACACACCAGATTAGGTAAAATATACGATCGATATCACTACAGTCTCGTAATGATATTAATATTAAAAATCGCCCAGTGCCAGCTTTGTAAGAGAGGGGATTGCATTGCACTCACTGCCCTGATATCTTACACATATACCATAACAATATTTACAAACACATGTGTCACAGGGTGTATGGCAAGCGGCTTTCTGACATAGAAGGTGGTGAAAACCGTGCACAGCAAAGCGGGCGGTTATGTACCTGTTTGTCCTGCAGGTGCCCTTCCATTCTGACCTAACCACTGCATCTGTCATATAAAAACGTGGGTCGATCTCTGCCATTTTCTCTTCATATCGCCGTATGAACTCGCTGTATGTAGGGGTGTCTGGAAGCGCAAACTGTTTTTTTTTATCTGTTCCACGAATAATGGAGTATCGCACAGCAAATACGTGAGGCGGTTGTATGCTGACGTATGTAAACCTAGTACCCGTTTCAGATAAGCTGGTTTCACCCGATCGAGTGCACCAAGTTGAGTCGAGCTTAGCTTTGTCCACACAAGCTGGATCCCGTATGATGCAATTGGCGCTAGTTTCATATCAAATAGAGCTAGCGCTGCCTTAATCGATAGCATCTGGGGCTTCTTAAGAGTTGTCGCCGCAAGTCAAGCGGCGACAACCCTTGACTATATTATAGAAACCAATAACATTTGGTGTTGACAAGGTACATGCATCTGTACTTTGTATGTATATATATATATAAAGTGCGTTGCAAAAAATTAGCAACTCATGTTTCTTTGTGATAATTTCGGCTCGATTTATTTGAATGGCTTGAAATTTTAAGGGCATGGTGTACACGACGAACCGCGAGTATAGTGTTAATTTCACAATCTCACAATCAACTCATACAAAAAATAAAAAAATGTGAAAACACAGTGTTGCAAAATATTAGTTATGTGATACTACATAATCTATTCTAGAAACGGGTTTTTCGTCCCTTCTTCTGATTCAAATCGTAAACTCGGTCTTTCATGGAGTAATTGAGCGGTTGTAAGTACGAAAGTGGAATATCAGAAATGGGCTTCTAACTGGACGATACGCTGGTACTTGTCGGAATTGTTTCGGCCCGCAATCGCGACTAGATCAGACTTCCCATTATATCCAAACGCGGCCCAATATTTTACAGAACCACCACCGGCCACGCCTTTCGAGAACCATTTAGGTTCATTCGTAAGTCATGCCAATAGTACTGTCAGCCGTCGGGGCCATTGATATTGATACATGTTTTTCCACTTGTTATCCCAAGTTTGATATCTATGCAAAAATTCACGCCGTGCGACAACGTGCTTCGGTTGCGGTTACGGCATACGCTTTCCTTTCGCGTATCGCACGTTTTTGTCAGAACTTAACACTCGATACCCTGTGGATCGGTGCACTGGCACTCCCAAACTGGTCCATTTATGGAAGAAGACATTTAGTCATGAGTGGCCAACTGTATGATCCTACGCCTATCTCGAATACTCAAAACTGGCTTACGACCACTGTTAGATCTGCACCTTTCGTTCACTCCAGGGTGTAAAAATCTGCTGATAGTGCTCTTATGCCGTTCTAATCTGGTTGCTATAACAGTTACTGTATGACCGAGCTCAGCATATGTCTCAATTCTTGTATTTTCGTTATCTGAGAGATCCTTTGTACGACCCATGGTTTAAACAGGAGCTTTGTCGTTGACTCGGAACAACGACTGAGCTGTAGAATATTTTGCAGCTATCAAACGATTGATTTAGCTAGACAGTATTTCTGACATTTGATTCTCGGGATCGTATATCAGCTGTAGTATCGACTCTCGTTTACAAACAAGAGCTGTGTTGTTAGCACGTTATTGTTGCTAATATTTTGCAAGACTGTTTTTCACACTTTTTATTTTTTGTATGAACCGATTGTGAGATTGCAACGAAATTAACACCATACTCGTGGCTCGCCATGTACATCATGCCCGTAAAATCAAGCCATTAAAATAAATCAAGCCGAAATTATCACCAAAAAACATGAGTCACCACTATTTTTTTGCAACGTTCTTTATATATATATATATATATATATATATATAAGCGTATATACGCTTGTACCTGTATATGACAAGGGTTACAGAGGACAACTGGATTTTAGTGGGTTTGTAAGTCCCACGCTACCTTGGCGTGAGCAAAAATGTCCGGTGTGCATCATGCATATCTAATAAAAAAAAAAATATATATATACACAACTTTTTTCGATGCTGGCACATAATGTTGTTACAGGACCTTGTACTAACTACTGATTATAAGATAAATGAGAGTTTTTGTGCAATACCCTGTTGCACAAAGTTGTTATCTTCTCGGTAGCAGTTGATTCTTGCATAAAGTCTATTTGTTAAGAGACTACAAATATAAGGAGTTGAAACCAATTGTTGCCCAATATGACATTATTGTTGGTATACGATCTCCTTTCATGCGTGTGAGTCTGTGAATGATATCATGTAGTCAAAGTTCGTCACTTGCTCAATAACTTACTCAATAACTATGTGCACTTTGTGTTATGACGCGTCTCGACTCAGACAAAAAAGATTCTGAACTACACTCCAAGCTTAAAAAGTCAACTGCCGTCGATCCCCCCTCGCGTATATTCACCGTTTCAAAGAAGCAGCCAAATGACACAGAGCGTCACTACGCTTTAAATTGGTCTAAAAAATATTCGTGCTTTTCTTCGCTGTGCCCGCCCTCGACTAGAAGCGGCGCTGAGTCGCTTCCTGTAACTAAATACGACTCTACATACGCCATACATTAATTGGAGACATGCTAACCTGTTTGCATGTTCGCAGATCGCGTCTCTATATCGAGATCGCACCTACGGAATTTTCTTGCGCAAACAAAGCTGCTCGATTTAGCTCAACACGGCTTCAGTGCTCATTGGTCAACGCGTATTCAACTTCTCAAAATGTGACAGAATTAGGTTATGTTCATAAAGTCTTGATCCTCGTTCCACTACGGATATATTAACTAGAAGAGTACTTTTACGGTGAACTGGGATTAAGAACGACTGAATGTTAGTAGGCTTGTGAGCCTCCACTACAGTGGCTTTAACAGTGACGTCGGGTGTGCATAATTCATTTTACCAGTTAATCTCTATAAATAAACGATGTCAATTATAATGAGATATCTTGAATACGCAGGTGATTTCAAGTTGTACTGCAATTTTTTTGAAAATCAAGGTGATGACATAAAACCTCAACAAGCTGATAATGGTATCGGGTGCCGGTGTGGGAAAAATGAATTGTTAACACAGCTGTTAAAGTCTAAACATTTAGATCATGACTATGTAATTGATGGTGTCATACTACCGACCTCAATTGTAACTCGCAAGTTTTGTGTTTAAACGTCTGCTGAGCTCTATTTTAGCCTTTTTGTAAGACGACTAGGCAAATCATTTCTCAGAGGGATTTTACCAGCAGCGAGGGTTGAGCCACAGGCCGTTCTACCCAATCCAAAACCTATACCAAAGATTTAGAGGAAAAAACGTGGCTACAGGTCACTTACGGTCAGGTCCCACCGCTCCCGCCGCCCGAAAAAGACCACGAGAACTAGTAAGTCTCGCCAGAGCGCCGATACCGGTTTGTCGCTCTCGGGACTGGCTGATCTTCTGCAGGGAATTAGACCAGAATTGTCTGCCGTGATGAGGTCTCTAGAGGAGGCGTTGCGACCTCTGATGGGGCTGCTCTCCGTAGTGGGCAAGTTAAAAGGTCTGGCCTTATTATGACAGATCACGGAGACAACAGGCCTTACCCCGGTCCGGGCAGTCGCACCCTAACAAAGTCCTCTGTTCAACTGGCGGATTTATGTTTACACAAAAAGGTCTGCGTCGACACAGAACGATCAAAAACGGAGGGGGTGCCCATAACATAGTGGACGAGTCAGAGCCCTCGAACTCTCGGTTTACCGCGGATGAGTTAGTCAGTGTTACTAAGGTGTTGTGCTCAGTCGCAGATAACAACGACAATACAGCCTGGCTTTCTCTGTTCTCTTTTGCGCCCGTCGTCCTCCGCCTTCCCGATGGCGGGAAAGATGGCCGCTTGTTAGCGGTTATCGTCCGGAAGAACCTCCGCGACTTTACTGGTAGAAGACGGTTTGACCTTAGTAGTAACCCTGTCCCAAACCAATGTTACAAAACAACAGCGGACGGTCGATACCGTCCGGCTAGCTATTACCGAGCTCTCGGAAGGCGACGTTGTTCGGTGGCTAGGGTCTTGGTCTCAGGAAACACGCTAGTGCAGAAGCCCTGCGAGACAGCCGTGCTGCTGGATAGGCACCCCCGCGCCTTTACTCCTAACATGGCCTAGCCCTTCTTACGTGCCCTTGCCATGAACTACATTAGGCAAAAACATTTAGTCTGCCATAAAAACGAGTTCCCGTCGTTCAGCAGCTGGCCCAAATTTCATCAGACCGCGGCCCTTACAAGACCTGTTGTCCCCCGCTCTAGTGGCTGCCGCCGACCGGCTTGCGACCGCCCTGGCCAGGTCGCCGATCTTCTTTGCTGGGGATCGGCTCTCCCCGATTGGCGACCCCTCAGCTTCTGGTCCCGACTCTTTGCCCTCATGAAGGAGGATAGTTGTGTGGAGCCCATTTGCTCATTTGCAATCCGGAGGCTGGCGGCAAAGATCTGCATCTTTAAAAACAAAGCAAACGTCTCATGTGCTCTTGGTAGTCATCACCTCGAGTTTGCGGTACCAGGAGGATGCAAGGCCGCCGAGTATGTTCCACCAGGTAGAACTAGCTTATTAGGAGTCATCTTGCCTTCTTCTGCCACACGATACCATAATGTCGCAAACTAGGGTGCAGCAGGGCGACCCATTGGGTACCCCTCTGTTCCGCCTGGCGTCACCCTATTTCCGCAGGGAGGTTCGGCAACCGTTGGAAAGTAGCTGGAAAAGCTAGAGTATGCGATGTCACGTATGCAGAAGGATCTCACCGGGGTCTTTTTCTTCTGAGATCTTCATTTTCGGCTCTACGTCCTAATCACCTGTTCCGAAGTGCAGACTGTTTGCCTGCCTTTGGACTCTTTAAACGACTTAACGACAACGTGCTAACTACAGTAAAGGCGCTGTTAAACCTCAGCCTATCGGCAAAAGCACCTCAACAAGCTCTACTCCCCGTTCTTTGGGGGGGTTTAAGATTGCGTGATGCTTTTGTCCTATTGGAGATAGCTCTGGTAGTTTCCCTTTACAGTTTTTACAACAAGCTAAATCACTTTTTAATTCAGTCGCTCTTACGGACCTAGGAGCCCGATTAGAAACGAGCCGTCGTAGACCAGTTGCCCTGTGCGGCCACAAGCCCATTGAAGCTGGACGCCAGAGAGATTGCTTGGCAACTTTATATGAGCAAAGGGTTGAAAATCTCATCGCGGAAAACGACACGGACTCTGATAGGGCCAGGCTGCGTGCCTTGTCCTCCAAACGGATGGGTGCATGGCTCCACGCCATACCCTGTGCTCGAATTAGGAGGCTCTTAAATGACAAGTCGGTGAGAATCACGGTCGGACTTCGTTTGGAGACGGACCTTATTTACGCTCACACCTACGTCTGTGGAGACGCCGTCCAGTCGGACAGACGCCACGGGTTATCCTGTCAGCGTAGGTAGGCGAGCCTTAAACGAAACCTTCAGCAGAGTCTTACCATTAAGTGGCCTACCGTGCGTTCTGGAGCCCGTCGGACTAGACATGGAAGGCGGCAAGAGACCTGACGGTTTGACCTTAACCTCGTTCGAGAACGGTTGCATTCTGGTTTGAGACGCGACTGTTACTGACTCATTAGTCCCTTTAATGGTCAGCGCTGGCGCAACTCGGGCCGGATATTTTTTTAACGCTCTGACAACTACAATTTGACGCCCGTAATGACCTAAGTTGCCTGTGGCACGAAGTCGTCTAAATGCATCTATCGTCATCGCGTTCTCGTACTGGATTTATATAGGCTTTCTCCAGCAGAGGTATGTAGCAGCAGGGTAATGACAACTACGTTCAACAAATACAACCAGCAAGGCCGGGGCTCGAACTTGCGATTGTTTTTGCCAACCATGGTTGCCATGGCAACGCCCCGTTTCAAACGGTGCGTTAGCCGTTTAAGCCATCGCCGCTACAAATATGCTTCAGCTCTCGCCGAAGCAGGGAAGGTGAGAAAGTACTAGAACATCGGATACCTGTACGGGTTCCACCCACTTCCCTTCGAAACACTTGGCGGGCCGGGCCCGTTCACTCGTGGTTTGCTACAGAAGGCCAGAAAGCGGCTAGTTCTAGCCAGCGGTGATAGTCGAGCGGGCCATTTTCTCAGACAGCGCCTGTCGCTGGACCTGCAACGCGGTCTCGGTACGGGGAACCCTTCAGAGATGGTTAGTCCTTACGTTGACCTCTTCGTAAATGTGCACACGTTTGCAGCGGCCCAATTGTCATGCTCGCATCGTTGGTGATTGATTACAATAAATAAATTAAGATATATATTTGATAGGTGGCCATAGATGGCATAGTGACCTTTTCTGTTACATTCAGAGGCAGATACAGATGTCCATGAAGCTTGCATTTTACGTAAAATGCTAAAAATGGAAACTGGCATACCGCTGCGCTACATTGATGAAGTGACCGACCTTTGGACGTGCATGGCCAGTTTCTCCACAAACAAGCAGTTATTGGAATGGAATCTTGGAATGATACTACCGACCTCAGCCGCTCCTTTATCCTCCCACAACCTACTCTCTAATTTACTTTTCCTCGGTCCACTTGTTAAATCTCTTGGTCAGTTTCGTCTCTAGTTTACCGCTAAAGATATCCACTACTTCTTAAATCTACTTCTGCTATGAAATACCGTCTTCGTGCATTGCTTACTTCTGTTCGTTGTCATTTGTCGGTCACAAGATCGCTAGTTACTCCACATGCATGAATAGTTTTTTTCGAATACTCAATAAAGAACACAACGGCTTTCTCGAGGAACTTTCAAAATGCGTTCTAAATAATTTCGCCTACAATAATTTGGTCAACGAAGACTTATCATTATAATTGATATTAGAACTAAATAACTGACTTAATATTGAGGTCGAAGATGAGGGAGTGTGTGGATATATACATATCAGATAAAATATTAGACTCATTCACAGTCCGTCGTACGTCGGACCCACCAGGCAGAACGCTGGAATTCGAATACTAGTGCTGCACCGGTGGCTTGATAACGTGCTGTATGCAGATCAGAGGAAGGACTACGAAACACGAAGCGTGGAGACGTTAGGCGCTGGTGGACTATGAGACAGTGCCGTCGCTAATCACGAACATCGCTCCGCTGGGCTTCCCCCTCTACTTTGCCCTGTCCTGGCAACCAGACAGGGGCTTTAGCGACCGACGTACCATGACGGTGGACGCTTCCAGCCTAGCCGTTTCGCTTTGCCTAACTACGAAGCGGCTCCACTAGGCAAACCACTAGAGCAAGCAAAGAAGGCCGGTTCAATTGCCGCTAATTTTCCAAGTTGGCACTGTTCGCTACGGATCGGCTTGTATGTCTTGTATATATGTTCAGGTGTGTGTGTGAGAGAGACGGTCGGTGTGTATTGCTATGTATCTTGTCTTTACGAGCGCTTCGTACTCTTTTTCTAGACGACTCTTTTCAGTTCACGTTTCGATCGTTTATTCGCCAGCCCAGCGAGGCACCTTGGCTCAGTCTTACTCGTCGCCCCTGTCGTCGACTTCGGCGCCTCGGCGTGAAGCATCAACCCTTCTCGATTCTACCTCGATTCCAGCGAAGTGCAAGGCTTTGTACTTTGCTTATCTCCGCTTGTGTTATTCGTATGTTCTTTGTCTTCTGTCTATCTTAGAGCTAGCTGGTTCTTTTCGTTTCTGTTCGCACTTCTATGAATCTGAACTGGAAAACAAACGAACTTCAGTAGTCTTAATTTCAGTAAATATCGGTACGGTTGATTGTGGGCAAGAGACATGGCAGACATATAAATCATCACGAGCTACAGCAGTAACTGAGGTGTAACATTACATACAGGCAAACAAAACAACAATTACATACAGGCAAAAAATATATATATATATATATATATATTTATATATATATATATATATCTGTAGTATTTTCTGACAGTATGTTTCTATTTTATCCGGTGTCTTAGGGAGAATCAATTGAAATGCTATACCGCAATCGTGCAACGTTTTCAAACATACAAAGCGCATAACAGTGTGTACGCAAGGTTGTTTCTAGTTACGTGCGAGACAATGCCTTGTTGCCTACCTGCTAGCTATTCTTACGCACTACTTAGACACACAGTTTCGTACAAATAAACGTACATACACGTCGAAGCGTATATGGGCGCATTTATGTGATCTAGTAACAAAGTTCCTGAGAAGCCAAGCGTCTAGATAGTCGCAAAGCAATGCTGTGCAATCAGCCATACTTATCGGGGGCTCGTCTAGTGCGTAATTAGCGCATTATGCAGTGTTGTAAAAGCGACTGGACCACCGTCGGGTCGGCCCGGGACAGCTGTATACGTTTTACGTTTCGCGTAAACAGTATTGGCGCGGCAGAAACAAAAAGAACAGGCAAGCGAGCAAAGCCCGGCCCACCATTGCCGTAACGACTTCGTACTCGAAACAGTACAGTCCCGCACGGCGGAACAACAACAACGACAACAATAACTGTAGAAATGGCAACCACATCGCTCGTTGTGTACGCCGGGAATTGCTCTCTCGGGCCTCTCTCGGGAAACATGGTGTGGGGGCATTTTATGGATTTCTGCATAAGAATCGCATTCCGCCCACATTCGGATCGAATGTCGGTGTGCTTTGCTTGCCACTGCTTCTGCCAACGCAGACTCTTCGTAGGATTCTAGATAATACATAGATAATACACTAGATAAAACATAAAAAAAATGGGGGGGGGTTGATATCACAAATATTTATATCAAACGTTTTTCTGTATTTATTTAAACCTTAAAGGTGGAACATCACATTTGAGTCCCCGCCAGCGTTACGTGCATCGTTACGCGGCGTCCATAGTACGGACCAACCATATCTGACGCGTTCGCCGGACCAATGCCGCATTGCCCCGTTGCATATTCAGCGACAGACGCTGTCTAAAGAAATTGCCAGCTTCCCTATCTTTGCTGTCTAGAATCGGCCGCTTCTCACTCTATATATATATATATATATATATATACAGGGTCTCCCAGAGTTCGTCCAACAAACTCCGAGGTTAAGTACAACGATATTTATTTAGAACAGCAAAAAATCGAATATAACAAGGGGTGGAAATGTCAAATAAAATTTGCATCTGAGCGTAAAAGCCAAAATAAAAGAATTGCAATAAGTTTTGATTCTAGAAACTTATCTTCAATATGACATTTGTTCTGCTTTGAACTAATGGAGAATGAAATTAAACAGATGCAAAATTTTCCTTCAAATTGATTGGTCTGTCGGAAGGATGACTGGGGCACTCGCAATTGCAGATTTAGTAAAGATATGTCAGGATAAAAAGCACGATACAACCACTTTTGGTCATTTTGCTCTCACAAAAGAAGACATTTCCGCCCCCTGTCCCATTGGAAAAAAAGTGATTTCATTGCCGAGTGGTGCTAGAACCCAAACGACGGAACGAATCCTGGGGGATCCTGGGGGACCCTGTGTATGCTCTAAGCATGTAATTTTGTGAACAAGGTTATTTAGTTTTTATTGTTGAGCTACAGCCTCGGCCAGGTTGTGAAGCCATCTTTCAGCGGCAAATTTCGCGCAGCTAGAAATATGCTTCACAATATATATAAAGCGCGTTATTTGCTTTCCGCGGACGGCAAGGAACCTCTTTGTGTACCCGCTAGCGGGTTGCCGACCGGTAGTAGAAGCAATCAGAGTTAGGCTTAAGTCACCCATTACAGAATCACTTTAGCAATTTTTGTTCGAGTGGCAAGGAAAGGTAACCGAGGCCTCGGCTGAGGTAGCGCAGTTAGATGTGTACCTCGCCAGGGAGCTTTGGGATGAAATGGCATGCACTCGCCTGCACGTGTACACAAGGTACATGGCTATCATCACTTGGTGTGTTCGACTCAAGAATTTCACCAAGTTGGCGATCAATGTCGTTGCCGGTTCTGCTTGCAGATATGCGCTAAATACCGCGCAGCAAGCTGCCAGACGCATCGGCATTCTTTGCACTTTCTCACCCAGTGGGACGGTCGCTGAAGTGTTCAATTTGTATATAATGACGATTGTATTGTAATTATGTACCATCTTGAAACACAAAGCTATTGCAATATATATATATATATATATATAAACAGAGTTTTTTATAATGTACACATTGGCAACAATATGTCATTCCATATATGTACAAATATTGCAAGAAGTCGGTAGTAATTCAAACCTACTACAGTTACCATTGAGTGGGCAAATAGTTTGGGCCCGTCTAGTTGTGGTTCGGTTACCCCATGCTATGCTGGCTGCGTTAAAATCCCCGGTGATCACTACCCTCTTACCTGCATGTGCCCAAATAGGGCAAATAGTTGCAGCTGGAATGAAATTACATTTACAATTTTCTCTACGTGAAAGTCCATTTAAGCAGAATAGTGTATCCACCATTAACGGGATATAGGTGTGACTTTAAATTCCCCTTGAAGCGCAAGCTCATCGGGCTAGTGTTCCACTACACGACAGCTCGAATGCCAAATGTTTGACTGCTCTTGATGCTTGGTTCATGTAGATCAGTGTGACCGTGTTAGATGCCCTGGACTCTCTCGCCCTTCCAAGGCGGTTAAATTCTTTAGCCCTTAGTATTTTTAGGCCCAATCCCATAGATGTTCTAGAAAATACTATCAGGGTTAAATAGAGCATGCTATATTTATATCCAATATATTGAGTTTTTTTTCTCTCCTGACTGGCCGATCCTCGCAACATGTAAGGAAAGTGCCTCTGTGCCACACTCAGTCGCTCTGCTCAACCCTTCTGCAAGCAGTCCAAACATGAGCCCCTTCGATGGTTGGTGCAGATGCAGATCAAGCAAGTAATGCCTCGAGGTTAGCAGAGGCTAAAAATGTAGAAAATGCAATAGCGTTGATTATCCGCACGAATTTTGTCCGTTGGCGTTCGAGACTATGGGAGCTGCAGCCCCCTTACAGTTAAGCTGATTCAGTGCGTAAGTAGAAGCCTCAACCCTTCGACGGGATGCTCGAGAGCATCCGAGTTCTTGCGTCAGAGGCTGCCGCTCGACATTCAACGAGGCAATGCTGCATTTGTTCGGGGCACATTGTTGAACTGGGCTAACCTCTGGGTTAAAGAACCCGTGGCCACACGTTTGCGTGGAGACAAATGCTAATACCAAACTGCCAACATAGCAAAATCATATACATAAAGTGTCAAGTAATGATTTGTATCCATTAATACATTTTTTTTTGGTAAATGTTATTAAATTTGTACGTTTGCCGCGTTGTTTGTTATAACGGCACAATTGCTATTACGCGACGATTCTCAGCATTATATTGCTATTATTAATTCCATGCACACAAGGTATATACATAAAGATTGTGCCCGAAACAGGCTGAGCGACGTTTGCATAGGAAGAAGCCTGAAAAAGGGCATAAGAACCCTTGTCTTAAAATCACTGTAGTTTGGCAGTTATAAATTCAAGGTTCGTTGCAGTGTAACGTTATTCTATAACGCGCTAAAAATTGGGATTTTAGGTGTGAACCAAACACTATGCCTACATAGAACACTATGGTTGAACAAAACCTGCACAGAACACGATGGGTAAGCAG
This sequence comes from Dermanyssus gallinae, assembly GCA_003439945.1. Taxonomy (NCBI): domain Eukaryota; kingdom Metazoa; phylum Arthropoda; class Arachnida; order Mesostigmata; family Dermanyssidae; genus Dermanyssus; species Dermanyssus gallinae. Next base: position 196,518 of record QVRM01001982.1, on the reverse strand, counting down.
AGGCCTAAGCCCGTATAGAAAAATATGCATTTGAGTTTTTGAATTTGAGAAGTTGTGCCGCACTCGTGCATCCGTGTCTGTTGTAAAGTAAACGATCTCAAAGCGAGCTTACAAAATCTGCAACGCCTTTGCGACGATTTCTGAGTAACACCGTCTTATCCCGGGTATCAAAAAATCAACTATTTACGGTACGTATTTTATGGGGGTTCATAAACATTGGACGCCCCAGATCCTATGCACAAACATTTTGTTTACAAATTATCTGTAAAACAGCATGTATGCGCGGGCTAGCTCCGAAAAAGTTTTGTTTGTTCGCGGCAAACGATCAGATGGCACCTATGTAGGTATATATAAATATATATATATATATATATATATATATATATATATATATATATATATATATATATGGGTTCTGTTGTGCACAGCGTGCATTATTTAAACTTATTTAAATTTACAATAACATCAAATCCCCAAATTCGGCAAGCGTTATTAATGAAATATATGACTACATTTTTTAGCGCGCATCCACTTTGATATAGCAAGAAGGTTTCAAATTAAATACAATTTATAAAAGAAGATGAAGAGAAATAATATACATATATTTTATATATCTTCTATATATATATATATATATATTATATAGATACTAGTTATAAGTTGCAATCTAATCGTCTGCCACGTACAATAGATTTTCGGAGCTATCCAATGCGAGGCACATAGACGTATTATTTTAAAGAACATTTTGTAGAAAATAAAATGCGTACTTACACAGTTGATTTTTCGATGCTGATGATAAAACGATATTGTCCAGACAGCGTCGCAAAATATTTTGTAACCGTTTGAGATCTCGCTTACTTTAAAACAGACACGGATGCACGAATGCAGCACAACTTATCAAATTAAAAAAAAAAAATTATGCTTATTCTCATATATGGGCTTAGTGTTCTGTTCACCCCTAGTTTTCTGTGCCAGCATAGTCTTTGTTCATCCATAGTGTTCACCCATCTGTGTAGACATAGTATTCTGTTATCACATAAAATGTCAATTCTTAACGCCCTCAAACGCCCAGTCACAGAATAACGTAAAACGATGGCAAACCTTGCATTCCTAACTGTCAAGCAAGATTATTTTCGAGGCTAAAACAAATTTTTCTATGCTCTTCTAGAAATGTTGATCAAGTTGTTTTGTGCACAGTTTAAAAAAATATTCATATATATATATATATATATATATATATATATATATATATATATATATATATATATATATATATATATAAACCTTATATGAATGAGATCAACAACCGCATTGTGCTGACGACCGCCGCGAAAAAGAAAATATATTAATTAGTATAGATAAGTTTGCCCATCGACGTAAAACCCATGGAGTAATCCTCCGCAATAGGCGATATGTTTGCAATCTGCAAGGATTTATGAAAAAAGCACTCTGGCAAGTCACGTTTACCCACATATGGCTTTCCATTCGTGTAGAGTGGGTATATATATATATATATATATATATGCGTTGTTAAAAATAAAAGTTTCGCTCTTTTTTCACAAAATGTATATTCTTCTTCATCCTCTTCATAAAATGTATTTTACTTTCAACGTTCTTGCTACATTAAGGTAGATGCGTGTTTGAAAAATGTAGTCATAAATCTCCGTACAACCACGGTTGGACTCCTCCCGGTCTGTGCGTGGTGTGAGAGACCCCCGGGATTACATTTCAGCTAATTACCTCAGAGAGTCAGGAAATCATTTTTTCCCCAGATTTTGCCTATATAAAGCTTTCCACGTTATCTGTTCGGCTATTTATTTTAGATAGAACTTTTCTGGCAATGTTTGGCAATGTTACACTCTCGTGCTGCTTTTTCAACAACAAATTCTTGTGACAGTGTGGCGTGACGAAGCAAACACTTAAGTGCGCCACCAAGGAGAACATTTCTTGGAAAAATATGACAGCCAGCTTTAGGAATCTAAGAGTGGAGCAAGTCGCAAAAATGCCGCAAATCCGTCTCGCATTTTAGTTACCCTGGGCCTCGAAACATTTGCTAAGAACAAACGCTGCTGCATTTCTTAGCTATTGGTAGCCTTGCAGGAGCCCAGCTCATGGCAGGTAAATATACAGAAACCGCAATTGCCTATTCGCATGGCCAAAAACTACCCGGTATCTTAAAGTCGAAACTGGACTCAGTGAGTTAGACTCAGATATGTGATGAGCAAAACAACACGCCAACATCTGGTAGATTGGAGTCCCCAATTGCCGCTAGTATCACTGAGCAATTCGTAGAAACAACAGGTCTCTTTAAAAGCGCTGCGATACGCAATACAGTGTGTTCCGAGTTTGTCGCGTAACAACGAATTAAACGTACCTTGAACTACTCCGTTAACTGCAATGGATTTGCCGTAGCAGACTAAATCAAAAGCAACCACATTGTTGGAATTGTGCGCCAACCTGTCGAACCAAGTATTGCAGAAAATAGTCAGTTCAAGATAATGTATGTTACAACTGTATGATATAGCTATATATTAACGTATAAATACTATTTTATATTGTACAAACATATAAATATACAGAGACTTTTCATACTGGTACATTTTTTCCAATACATGGGGTGTGGAAATGTCTTCTTTGGGGAGTAAAGTGAGAACGCAATGTTTTTTGTTATATCGATGTGGCTGACCGGATATTACTTCATAAAATGTGCGATTGCCAGAGAACGAGACTGTTGATTCAGAAAGATACATAGTGGTACGATTCGTGATATAATTACCGGAAGCCGGTTTCCCCCACTTCCCACTTCCCGAACTCCCATAGGGTCCCGTGTTAACACGGGCAGGACGTTATCGACGGCCAGCTACAGGCCATGCATCAGCCGTCAATTAGCGTTTAAAAATGGGGGGGGGGGGGGGGCGGCAATTAAGTGCCGCTTGCAGATCTGCCTGTGGTTCGCCTTGCCACAAACGGTGAACCCGTCAAATTTGCTCGTTTTGCTTAGAGGAGAAGCTCAACAAGCGGCAAAATGAAAATGGACGCCGACACGTTTTTGGACGCATAAAACATTCATAAGCACAACGGATGGCGAAACGCCTGAACAACAGATAAGAACCTGCGCGCTGACCTGCAGGCTAGACGCAGATCCTGTGATTGCAAACGGTGTTGGTAACATAACGGCTATCGACGCTCGCCCCACGCCATCCCATCTGTGTGGTCGCCGTGTGCAAAGAACCTTATTACCGATGATGACGCCATGAATGCCCGTGCAGGCATATATATATATACATATATATATTGTATATATATATATTTATGTATATATATATATATATATATATATATATATATATATATATATGTATATATATATATATATGTTGTATATATATATATATATATATATATATAATAACGAATTAAACGTAGCTTGAACTACTCCGTTAACTGCAATGGAGACTCCATAGAAGACTAAGTCAAATGCAACAGCACTATAGAATTGTAGGCAAGCACGCACATGTTATTGCTACCCGTGGGGCGACCATACTTGCATATAAAAAACGTGATGTTCAAAGGTAGAGTTTATCATCACAAGCCAACCTGTCGAACCAAGTATTGCAGCGACAGGTATATGACAGGTATATATACATATTTACCTGTGTCGTTATCAGGTAAAAATGTCCGATCACCGGTCGGATGTGAGCCACAGTGTAGTGCATACAGAAATAACGAAAACAGCTTAGTCGAAAGAAACGGAATTTGCGTGAAGTGTGTCACGCGCCACCATCTCCCCTTCATTGTAGATGATGATAGACTTTGGGCGGTCAGACCTATCGCGGCGGCTGTGGCTTGGACAGCTAACGCACTGTTCGAAGCGGGACGTTCTCATAGCGAGCGTGGTCAAGAGACCGCCTATTGCCAATTCGAGCCCCGGCCTTGCTGGTTATCTCTGTTGGACGTCGTTGTCATTGGCTTGCTGCTACATGCCTTCGCTAAAGAAAGCCCGTACAAGTCCACTGAGGAGAACGTCATGAAGAAGGGTGCATTTAAACGCTATCGTTGCCATCAGCTTTCTCCGATACTCCACTCCTTTTCCCTTGACCCCTCCTTTTCCCTTGACCCCTCCTTTACCCTTGGACGTTTTTACGTGTATCGCCGGAGTCGTCGTGCTGCCATGAAGAGTAATCACTGGTGTAGCAGGAGTGGCGTTTAGAGTACTTGAAAAAAATCTTCCTCTTCTTTCACTGCCGCCGCTGCTGCTGGTGTTGTCGGAGGTGTACATAATATTTCTTGACGAAATATTATCAGATGACCGAATGTCATGCCGATGACCGATGTCAAACCAACTCGTTCGTACGGTAGACAATCTTGACGTGCTTTGTCTAGCCGTGTCGCCTAGTTAGTTAGTTAGCCCGGTTACAAACGGCAGAAGATCTAGCAGCTTTCCAGTAGTACCTATAAACGTCCTCAAGAAAATCCCTTCGCAGCGTTTTTACTATCGCCCGCCCGCTCGCCCGCCTGCTAACCCGTTCGGACCGAAAACAATCCGAGTCCAGTCATGCGTCCCTGAACGGGACGGTGCTTCGACGCTTTCGTACAACAGCAGCAGCAGCAACAGCAATCCGATAAAAACTTTTAACATTTCGCCAAACTACGATTTATAGCCAGACGTAGCAAATCCTATCAGACTAAAATTGTCTGCAGTCAAAGATAAAAGCACCTTGTGAGTGGCCAGCATGTGAGTGGTCGTACAATTGGTGGTGGCAATAAAATTATTCTCCACGAGCGCGCGTCCACTTAGCCAATTATATTCGGAGAGTCGAGAGCGATGAAGCTCCGTCAAGTCAGACTTCTCTCGTCGAAGGCCAATCCTATCTTAAGGTATCGGTTTCGTAGAGAAGGTCGTCGTATGGCGAAAATGTTCAGTCAGTCTAGAGGTTCACAGTAACTTCATGAAGCTTCATATGTCACGACTAATGTCAATAACTCGATGTTGAAAGCGTAGGCTAAATGCGACTGCGATTCACAGAAGTCTGTGTGTAGAGAGAAAAATCCCCAAGGGATCGAAATTAGTTTTGTCTTTCGTTTATAGCCGGCAGCTGTCTTTGATTTATATCTATAGTAATTAGACATGTGCTAGTCTCCTGTACTGTCTGACGGCCTTTATGTGTAACTTTATTTTTGACTTGTCGTCTTCATCCTTGCCTTTTTGTTGCATGATTGCCGTTAGACTAGCAGGTTAGTAGTACTTTTTTAAAATTACATTTGTACAAGTGAGTGGCAGAGCTTTTTTATCCGCCGGACTGTAGCGAGAATCGTAAATGTCACCGAGTAGCTTTTGACTTACTTTAAGGGAGTCCTCTGAACAAAAGATGCTCTAACAAAAGTTCCAACGTATGCGACCTACATGAGTACATTTACCTTTTAACTCCATTGCACGACGCAAATCACATAGTAATATACTTTTTTTTTGCAACGCCTTCTTACTGCGGTTTATTTTTTTGTACTGTATGTGCTCGAAATATGCTTATCTCGAATAGATACGCTGATTTTTGGGAGAACCACAAGGTTCCTGTCAGGAACCGCTGTTGTACACAACATTTACCTAGAACTGATCAAGTTGCCCTAGATCAAGCTTCGTAGCCAACGCGTCACATACAATAATATATGCTGACAGCTTTAGAATATACACAGAGATATGCAGTGACGACCGCAAGCCTCACACCGAAGGAAAATTGATCTACCGTCTAAACATTTGTAACACAAAACATTGAGTGTTTTCGCTTGGGTTTACTGGGCGTTTATTGTACCGAAATTGACGTACTACGTTCAAGTGTAAACCCTTCTATCGTTTGTTGTACCTTAGAAAGTCCATGGTCGTTTCATAAAGTGGGGGGAGCTGCAACTCCCCTCGCACCCCCGACGCTGCAACATACCCTGAAGCCAAGTTTTGCTTCCAACAATTGTCATTACACACAGTTGCCACATTGCCGCCATCGGCAATGCGGCAACTTGTTATAGCGTTGTTAATTTCCTTTCCACACAATTGTGTTATGTTTTATAAAAAAATACTTTGTGGCATGCAAATACTATTACATGTCGTACAATGTATGAACCACCAATACAGATTAAAGACGAAACCGCTCAAGCAGTCCTGCGTGCAAGGCAGTAAGCGACGCATATACGTAAGAAGTTAAGGTATGTGGGGGTTTCTCAGTGTCAACCGAAAAAGACACAGTTTGGCAGTAGGAACAGCATCTCGAAAGAAGCTGAAAGCTTTCCTTACAGCGCACGCGTGGCACAGCATGTATGAACGTCATTCATACTGCACAAATAGCACTTGTATGTACAAGTTCTTGTGCACAAATGTAAAAATAGTACAGTTTTCGTTCTGCAGTGCAAGAAAATTAATAAAGAAGTGGGAAACAAGACATGGGCAAGCTAGACACGATTGCGATGCAACACACGCATCGCGCAAATGTGTATAAGAACTATTGTTCCCCTGAAGCGCTCCCAAAAATCCGGCAATAAAACCACAGACGCCATGCTACCTCCAGACTGCAAGTTCTTTAGGCGTAGCGGTGTTTCACAAACTCGAGAGGGAACTAGGCTGAAGCGACAGCGTTGGAAATCTATGAAAGACCACAGCGCAAATAGATATGACGAACATCGGCGGTACGAATAGAAGCAGCATGGTGCGACGCAGCTTTCAAGGCACTCCTATAAAGCCGCCGTCAAATCATCACACTAGCAAAGAAGACGACCCGAGGTCTGAGACTGCCGAATGGAAGTCAGAAGACTCAACAGGCGGAGCCGGGAACTGAAGCAACAACCCATCGGTAATACGTGGCACACGATAAATATGGACGACGTTGCTTCACACCTGAGCGCAAGGGAACTAAATATACCTGCGACATAGCGGCGCAAGTTTTAGAGCACGTGACTCGCTATGGATCCAAGCAAAGCAAGAGACGAACTTGCTAAGGATAATTTAATCGAATTGCGAGTGCATCGATACTTTAGAAAAACTTTCTTGATTACTGAACTGCTAGCACAATACCCACTGATCCGACATAGTAAAACATAGAGCCCTGCCAGATTTCACTTTTCACAAAACTATACCGTGTACTTACTAACTTACTGGTTAATAGTCATATAGTTCTGGCCGGCGAGTTTAATGCAAAATGGAATAAACAAGCGGGCAGGCGAGTCATTGCGTTATTTGACACACTGCATTCCGCTGACCACGGAATCCGGTGGTAGAGACCAAGCTACGCCCAACATTTGTCAGCCAAATGGGAATCTCTATCATTAACGTTTGAATTTGTCTAGGCGGAGTGTCCGATTGGGCTTCGTGGGAGGAACATTTCAGTGTCATACTGGCGTTTTGTAATAGCATTTTTCGGGGCGCTTCATTATAATAAGCGTTTAGATGATGATAGAACTCTGCAGCTGGCATGACAGGTTGGGACGAGATTTCACCGTCCAAGAGCTTGTCCAGGTACCACAACGGTTGCCTACAAAAAAAATCGCCAGGCACTCAATTATATTGTCATGAGCATTTTAGACAAACCTTCATAGCAGTTCCGTGCTGGACAACGCCCTGTAGGTGCTTAGCGAATGGGGTAAAAGCTAGAACATAGAGGCAACATGTGCTAATTCCCCTGAGCAAACGGGTCTTATTAACCGAGCCGGCATTCAACGGCAGACATCGATTGCCACTCCGCAAAGTGTTTTCGTTTAATTAGCACTGCGCTTCTGTCAAACGAAGACAGAATTAGCCGTTTCTTACGGGACATAGCTGTTCTGGGCAACTCTATTGGTGTTCTACAAATGTTCTACGTGGAAAGTGTCAAACCGGCATTTTGATGATAATTATGGGTTTCATCATTTCACGAACCAACTGGTGTACCTGTTAGCAGATAATTATGGGTTTCATCATTTCACGAACCAACTGGTGTACCTGTTAGCAGATACAATGATGGTTATCAAAGATATATTGAACAATTTGGTTTGTCTGCAGCGCTGACAATCCAGCAATGAATTCTTAAGAAGACTATACAGTCAGTATAGATCAATATAGTATTTTGCCACAGAGGCCACAACATGTAGAAAATAAAAAGGTAAAGAACCACTAGATTAAAGTGTCACAACGTGACAAAGTTTGCAAATCATGGTTTTTGTTTTGCTCTTTGTCGAACAGAGGGCTATTACAAACCGAGCGATAACTGTATTTGTAAATATTGTTCTTACAATAGGAACAATTTTTAAATTTATTTAGAATAAAAATTGTTCCTATAGTAAGATACTGCCTTCCCGCAATAGCCCCTTATTTCACAATATCGGACCTTAAAAACATAGATAAAATAAGATCTTATTTCATAAAGCGCACTTTAGGCTTGCCAAAGAACGCATCGGCCACGTTCGCACTGGAACTATGCCACGAACGCACACTAGTAGAGGTTTAGTACTGGACAAGATACCGTTCAGTACACAAATCCTAGAAGCCTACAGAGAATTTAGAGAAACCCGCAACATGGCATTTATAATGGGTCTCTATGTCGAGGGTCCTGCTTTTTGCAGCAATAAGTGGAAACTGTCAGCACAAAAAAATAGATCTCTAATATGCCGAACAACATGGCACGGCTACCACCACCTTTTGTGCTTAAGAGGAAATTGTTATAAATGGACGAATGCGTATGTAAATACTGTGGCGAGTGCAATATCGGACGATACCACATACTCACTTGCTCGTTTATCGAAACACCGTCACTACAAACACGTGTTAACGATATTATTAGCCTACAAAATGATATGTGAACTTTTGTAATACACTACCAATTTATGGTGAATAAACTTGAAACAATAAATATTGTGATTTAACATGCTCAAGCTACAAACAACTGTCTAATTGTAAATAAAACAAACTGCATGCACTTACCACGATTAACTGTGTATTGCGCTTCTCTACATGTATATATTTATGTCTGTATGTTCAATACAGAGCAAATTAAATGACTTCGTATAAGCCACACAATATACCTGCTATATTGAAAAAGAGGGCTGCACAAGATGACCGCAGAATCAAGCCTTTGCTGGGCGGATTCACAATATCTGGTCTCGCCGTATTGTTAGGTAAAAGAGAACCTTTGATCTAAAGATTATTACGCTTGAGAATGAAATGGTCAGACAATTTCTCATATCGTTCTAAGAATTTTAAACATTCTAATATAGCCTTTCCGTTGAGTCTCGGAACGGCTGGAAGTACAACCTGGTGTCTGCATGTATTGCAGCGACTAGCAACCCGCTTTATGAAGCGGTCTTGCGTTCGTAGAGAGAATGAAACAGCTTTATCGTAGAGAGGCATCCAAACGTGGGCACAATTCACCCACGTAACTTTTTGATATCTGCCTTTTCTTTCTCATTGTAAATCTTCATATATAAGTTAGGTTCCTAAGCATAAATCCTATGGGTAGAGCGCAGAGTTTACGGCCGGACACCTAAATAGGTTACCGGTATAATACACACATACATACATAATAGCTTCAATACGCGATGCTTGGTTTACAATATTGCGCGTACAGAAAAAACACACATTCACATATACATATATTCATCACGGTTCTAAAAGTCGAGTCAACGGAACTGCTCTATCGCATTGTTGAAGGTGATATATATCAGACTGTCTTCTGCAGAGTTTGCACAAGCATAACGAGGAAATTTCATGGAATTTCTCTCGAATACAGATCTCTTAACTTAAATTGGTTACACATATTGTTCCGCTACTATACGGCACTCCATATGAGTTTCAAGTTTAATTAGATAGCCGGTCATAAGTAAATGGTACTTTGCGTCGCTTACTGTCTGCTTCTACACTCATAGTTGTTCTACTTGTTGATTAAGTACGCTAAACTCGCCTTATGCGAATAAATTAAATAACATAATCATGGCCATGTTAATGGCCAACTTTATAGCACGAAATCGTACAACATCCGTTTTGACTGCGTTGTTTAAATAACAATTACTTGATAAACGTACGACCTCTTACTAGAGTAGTAAAAACGGTTTGATCGGTTTAGGTCATCGTAGGCGATTCAAGCATTGTTTGTTTGCCACCGGTCAAACCCTACTCTTGCTGTATACACTATAAACAAATAGATATCGTGTTTAGGGGTAATTCAAGTCTGATGACGTTTATGTTTGCAATACTATTAGCTATTATTATACTATTGCAATACAATAGAAAGCAGTGTTAGTCAGCATAAGTCTTCACGCTTACGCCTAAAGTAATAGCGATAAGCGTTCAGAACTACAGCGCCAGCAGTTAACCGCAACAACAAACCCAAGAATTAGAACAACAAAAACCATGTAAATTACAATCAAGAGCAACCGTTACTGATTGTTTAGTCGCGTCAATTGTCAGTGCGGGAGCCGAACATGCTGGCCACGCGTATATGTTGGCAGAGGCGCATAAATGCAGAAAGTATGCCAGTAGTACCTACCCCCTCGACTTTCGCCCACTGGCATTCGAGACACTGGGAAGCCTGGCCCGAAGACGCACAAACTTACTCAACGTGTCGGTAAGGCGCTCAACCGTTCGACGGGGACACTAGAGCTGTTGAGTACCTGCACCAGAGACTATCGCTAGACATTCAGCGGGGTAACGCTGCCTCTGTCCATGGAACTCTGCTAGACGGGTCGCGCCCAAACCTGGAGGATATGTGACGTCTTCACTTATTTTATCCGGTGTACAGGTTCATAAGGAGACAATTGTTGCCTAAGCAAATAAAATGGATGATTTTATATTAATAATCATAATAATAATAATAAATTGAGATACATTTGCTGTCCGGAGAGGGCATATACAACAATATTAATAAAGACACCACCATTAACGATAAAAACAACAACATTATCATTCCATGCAGCAGCTCTATCTGGAGGGGCAGCATTTGTGGTGGTCGTAGTGGCGAAGCGATGACGATCATTATCCTTTACCCCAGACAGACAATTAGCAAAGATTGGTTTTGCGTCGTTGTCTTGTAGCGATGTCTGAAGTCGATCAAGTCTGACAAAGTATGGGCAATGCACACACTTATCGGTCGGGCCTGTTTCTCTATTTGTACGATGTCGTTCTCGACAGATGAATAGACAGACAGAACACGTCAAGCGGGTCGGCAAAAATGGGATATGTCTTTGAAGTTTTTACGTTACCGGCAGCGACTGTGCTGTTGCTGTTATTAAAGTTTTGGCGCGGCTTAGGAGGCAGGCCGGGACCTATGGCACTCATAATAAAATCCGCGTTTCCTCTATAAACAGCTAATGCATCTACCTCAGAAACGTTGGTGTGCGTCGGTCGCGCGTCATATCGTAAGTTTTGTAATTACTCTTGAAAACTTCGCACTACCGACACTTGTACAACCCAGTGTCTCCAACGCAATGGGCGCAAAGCGATAGCTTCTTAAAAGCTCGGAATATTTTCTTTGCATGTTCTGCGATCCATCCAATCTCAACAGAGCTGTTGCGAAGCTACCGTGCATTAAATAATTATTTCCCAGACACGGTATATGTCGTATGGCCATAGAATATAGTAACCCAATGAAGTTGTAATTCATTGCTTCTAGTGAGGAATTTTGGGCCTGAGTGTAGATGGTACAACTTAGTGCCCTTCTTCCATTGAGTTCTGCGTATCTTGTGAGCCTGCCGAGATTTTTTAGGTAGCTAAACGGATGTAGACTGTTAAATTCGTCCAGTCCATCGTCCATAATAATGGTCATACTGAAGTCCATCATAATAACGTGCATAAGAACTGCTCACCAATGTGGGCGTCTATCCTAACTTATAGCTGACATCATGCGGAAGAAGATAGGATTCATCATGGTGCCAAGCTGACGGCAGAGCAGGGCTTAAGAGTATCCCTTGTTGAAGGAATGCTGAACGCTAAACCACTGTCGCGTTTTCGCATTGATTTAGCGTCCTTTATGATGTTCCTTGTTGATTTCTCACATTTACATACGATAAATTGTTGGTTCACGTGCTCTTTCGAAGGTCCGAGTCAAGTCGGCTTCTAATCGTCGCATCTGTCAACATGGTTGTTTTCTTTAATTTGATTTTTGCATATTTATTTACAAGTAGCTCTGCTAGAGAATTAAATTGAGTTAGTAAAGCATAGAAGGCTGCGGGGCCCTAAAGCCTATTGTAAGGCCTGCTTTTTTCTATATGCTACTTTCTAAAGTAATGTTCAACGCCTTGCCTTTCATAACCCTAATAGTCTCGTCGTAAGCAGCAAGACTTTTGGTACCAGCAAGTATTGTATCATCCATGTACGAGACGTTAGAGGAGCTGTGCAGACTTGACATTAGATCAGAAATGCCATAACAAAACAACGCTAGCCCTAGTAGATTTCCCTGTTAAATAAAGGCTTTGGGCATTATGGTTACATTTCATGTGCAGGCAAGAATTAAGGGTAGTAGATTTATGCAGGTCTGCCGTACCATCGGTAGGAGTCTTGACGCCTTCGTTTGCACTTCGTCGAAAATGTTGTATCTTCTTATTATATTAAACGCATTTCGGGTGTCTCGTTTAACTGGCACTATTGTCGGGCCCCTTGCTTGCAAGACGGCACGCGTAACAGACACGGTGGTTTCTGCTTCTCCTCTTATGGCAGCCCCAATATTTCGAGGAGAAAGTGCTGCCTTGTAGTTGTCGAGGCCGCAGACCATACAAACTAGCTCTACTTGTGAAGAAAGAGATCTGACGGCCTAATGCACCTGAAGCCCTTCGATCTTGTCGAGGCTTAAGATGGTTGGTTGAGGGAGCTATAAACGCTCAGGGCAACCGGGCGAAGAAAACTGAAAGAAAATGTTTGTTCCGCGGTTCGGACTCCAGGTGCGCATTGTGTGGTTCGGGCGGCAGAGCGAATATTTATCTCTGCTAGTTGCATCTACGGTTGACGTACACTGTTTTCATCTCTATTTAAGTGACGGATCTAGTCGATTGTGCTGAAAGCGGTCGAGTTGAGGACGCCTTAAGAAAACATCACGATCAGAGTCCTGGAATCTTATTCACCTACATTATTCTATTAGCCAGCTGCACTTCTTGAACTCTCTGGCGAAATAATACGAATATAAGGGACAGGAGCATCATGATATGGTGCCAGCTCGTGAGGTAAAACCTCGAGCTAAACTTGCTCAGTGCTGTGGTAATGCTGCGATATTCCCTTGCTCTACGAACTATAACTCCAGCACGTCCTGAATACTTGCGGGTACATGTCAGAACCCGTACCAATGAACTCGGATCAACTTACGGGTCAGGATCTGAACTAAAGGGTATTTTATTACGCGATTCTGGACGATTACCGATAGGTATACTCCGAGGAGGAATCATGGAGTGGAGGCGAGTGATGTGGGCTCGTAATTTTTTAGATGTTGTTACACGAGAACCACACTGCGTGCAAACATATGTGTCCTAAGAAAGAGAGGAGAAGCCGTTGCTAGGCTGACATAGGTGGATTCACTGGTAGTGTGTGATTGTTGGCTGGCCAACCGCGGTGCTAATGTGAAAAGCGAATAGTTATTTGTTGATCTGTTCTTATTTTGGGCTGTTTTTGTAGTTTTGCATTTTCTGCAAACTCTGATTTTGCTTGTCTTAGCAGCTCTCGGTCTCTTCGGTGCAACCGGCGGCGAAAAGTTACAAATAATAGTTCCGCCGTTTTTGTGCAACCCTTGCTTAGGTTTTTGTACCGCTGGTAAAGTTACATCCGTATAAGAATTCTATTTTTTGACAGAGTTTAGAGTTGTGTGGATCCTTTACCATCCATGGAAAATAATCTACGACAGAAAGACTTAGCGCGGATACCTAAGCGGAGACTTTAGATTGTTTGGCTTCCCTAACTTCTAAGACTCAACTTGTCCGTATACTTCTCTAACTTCGCAATCGTTACCACTAGATATTACTGCACCTCCGCAGTTGACGCAGTTAACCTTCGCAATAAATCCCAATCTCGTATCTGAGGCAGCCATGTTTCCTAAAGACAGAATCATGTCGTTTTTGACACGCTCAGACTGTATGTCCATACTTACTACATCGTATGCACTGTAGCGGGGATTCTGCGGCCCATGTAACCTAAATATATCACTGGCCATGCGCACTTCCAAGATAACCAGGCGGTGCGGGCTCCTCATGGAAGATGCCGCTATAAGGGCTTTCCTGCATCTCTCCATAACATGCACCGAGAACCCTACCCCATTCGACGGCATAATTAGTCCCAGATAAGGGAACTTATTGACGTAGGCGAGAGAAAAGCTACCGATATGAAGAGAGTCGTCACGTGCGACCCTGCCCCCTCTACGGAACTTTAGTGCCTCCGTCTTACGAAGATTAATTGTTAACCCCAACTCTGTAACGGCTGTGTTGAGCCTGGCCAGCGCCTGTTGGACCTGGAAACGGCTACTTCCATAGATGGCTAAATCGTCTGCGTATAATAAAACTTTAACGAGATCTCTACAACCCCGAATTTGTTTTGGCAGGCCCTTCAAGAGGGCAGAAAAGAGAAGTAGACTCAAATTGTCCCCCTGGGCAAACCCGGTTGTTTGCGAAAACGCCGGCAGTTCCGACACTCCATCGTCGATTGTCACCTGGTTTTTCTGTGGGGCCTCTCTTATGAGGTTCAGCATCTTCGAGGGAACGCCGACTCCTGCCAGAATGTTGAGCACACGATCGCGTGGAGCGGAGTCAAAGGCGGCTTTGAAGTCGACAAATACCGCGTACAGAAACTGCCCTGGCCGGGAGAGGGTTTCTTTGACGTCATCCAGGAGAATTCTGCAAGCTGTTTGCGTGGAACGTCCCTTCCGAAATCCATGTTGTTCTTCAGGAATAACGTTCGTGGCCTCCAAAAAGGCGCTTAGTCTTTTCGTGATCAAGCACGACAGCAGCTTATAGCACACGCTCTTCTTTGCAATGCCTCTCCAGGCCGAGGGGTGGGTAAGGTCACCTTTGCCTTTCGGGATCACCAATAGAGAGAATAATAATAATAATAATAATTTGAGAGCGACTCGGAAAAGACTCAGGCAGAGTTCCGGAAAAGAGTTCTACGAGCATTCGTAAAATACTAAGAGTTTATAGTGCCTCAGGATTATTCGGACAGGGGTACGATAGTTCCGACTGGGCCTATCGATAGAAGTAGCCCTTCGTAAACAAGGTGGATTGCACTCTCCTTAGCTACTTTCTTTGTACCGCCTTCTCCTACTGAGTTCGAACTTGGCTACATCTCTTGTCATCTCCACAACCGTAAGACGAACCGACAATTGTTTTAGACGGCTCATTGTCAGACCTGCTCTCACCACCAATCGGACCATTCCCCGTCGCCCTCTCCATTCTCTCCGATAGCCTGGCTTCTAGGTGCTGGCGTTCCCTTGCTGCTGCCGTTTCCCTTGATGACGTGACCTGCTTAAGGTTTTATGAGTCTTGTCAAGTAAAATCTGTGTAAGAATTCTGTCTTTTGACAGGCTCAAAGCTGACATTGTGTTGGTCCTTTATTAGCGATGCAAAATCATCTGAGACAAAAAGACGTCTCTGTACTTTCTTAACTTCGCAAATGTTTTTTTTTATTTATTTAAAATTCACCCTGTTTGGGTATGTAAATACGAACTGGTATATATAACAAACATGGTAAAATGAGTTATGAGCATTCTCGCTCAAGCTGAAAAAGTGACACGTATTCCGTACAATCAGGTAGATGGTAGAGGGGACATGGGCCGCCACAACGACGGCATCTGCAGTCCTCCTTGGGTTCATGAAACCCAGCAGACCGGCATAGTAGATGATGAAATCCGTGAACACTGTAGCGAGTAGTGAGGTGACGACATGGCCGGAGAGCGTCCTTCCAGGCCTGGTTAGTCATAGCTGGTGATAGATAAAACTCTCTGGGAATTAGAGACACTTTTTGAGAATACTCATGTCGAAACGTTTCCAGAGCGACTGTCTGCGGCAAATTAAAGCGGTCTACGAGTTCATCAATAAATGATACTGAACCCGCGAGCATGTACACTAATCTGTTGCGCGAATTTGATGGGAGGCCAAGTACTCGCTTCAAGAAGGCTGGCTTCACCCTATCCAACTGCCATAACTGCGAAGTGCTAAGGTGTTTCCATGTCACTTGAATTCCGTAAGCAGCTACGGATGCCACTTTGAGCGTAAATAATGTCATGGCCGTTTGGACGGACAACTGTGTTGGGTTTCTGATACCCGCTGCCGCGATAAGTGCTTTTCTACAACGCTCAGTTACATGCTGTGAAAAAGTTGTACCTCGAGACGAGAAAATTACCCCGAGATAGCAAAAGGTCTCTACAAACTGCACTTGCTCACCGTGAAATCGCAGTTTATCTGCGCGGGCTCGTTGCCCGCCACGCCGAAACTTAACAGCCTTGGTTTTTGACACGTTTACTATGAGGCCATTCTGCGAGAAATATTCATCCAGTGTGCAAAGAGCAGCCTGCAGGTCAGTACGGATTCTGCTGAATATTACCAGATCATCTGCGTAGAGCAGGGTCATGACCGTTGAGTGCCGCTCTTTCATGATGCGTGGCAGATCACTGAGTAACGTTATAAATAGCAATGGGCTGAGATTATCGCCTTGCGGATACCCAGTCGTCTGATCAAACGTGTTATGCTCGCACACACCATCATCGAGAATAATTTGGTTAGCCCTCAGAAGTGCGCAGAGTAGAGTGAGCATTCGCGGTCCGACTCCGGCCTGTCCCAACTTCTTTAAGACAATGTTACGGGGTGCGATGTCGAAGGCAGATTTTAAATCAATAAAAACCGCAAACAACGGGAGTTTTTTTCGGTTTAATGAGATTGTGATCTGCTCGAGAAGTACTTCGCAGGCTGAGATAGTGGAACGCCCGGTCCTGAAGCCATGCTGCTCATCTGGAAGAAACCCCAGTGCTGTCAGAAAATCCGTGAGACGTCTTGTCAGTATGCTTGAGAGTAGTTTGTAGACACAACTTCTTTTTGACTTCGCAAATGTTGCTATTTGATGCGTGGGCACCTCCGCAAATGACGCAACGAGCCTTTCCTGACATTCCCACTATTCGTGCCCGGGACAACCGCATTTTCTATGTGCGGATCATTTTGTTTTCAATAGCAAAAGAGGTTTGTGTCTATATATATGGCATCATAAGCACTGCAGCGAGCGCAATACAAACATTTATATTGCATTATATTAACAATATTTTATTACACGTTAAACAACGTTACAGTTTTGAGGTCTGCACGTATTATTCGTGAAAGCGTTTATATAATTATATGGCTTTAATTAGTCGCCCAACAAAACCTCGAGTATACTTCTGCTGGGTCAGTAACCTACGGCGGACATGTGCAAAAAAATAATTTCGACGGAGATAGGTTAGCTGCGCCTCCCCCCCCCTCCCGAGTAATGCGCCCATGATGGAGGCGGTAACGCTAGATAGTGGCACTGCTTTAGTAACTGCGCCACAAGATACAAGCAATCTGCCTGTCGTCGGTAGAGCGAGTCGATCGCTTCAAAGGAAGCGGGCCTCAAGTCCATGACAACGCCTCCACCGCCGTGAACGGCTACCGCTGTGGTGTCGTCGGACGCATTGACCCGGTCGTTGGGGAAAGTTTGCAGACGAAAGTTTCGCTTTTGAACCTTTCAAGACGCACCTCTTTGAGCAGTCGACTGGACCGGCGCTGCTACATCATCGCCATTTCACGCTCGACGATGCCGTAGAGCTTTCTGCGGCCGCTCGACCGACCTCGAAGGCATCTATTTACGAGTGAGCCTGTATCGATCTAGTTGTCCGTTCATCTCGTTCGTTTATCACCAAACTTTGAACATCGCCACGTTACGAAAAATACAGACAGAAGAAAGGTTGAAGACAGGAAACAGAAGAAGAGTTAGTCTTCTGGTAAACGCTCAACATTGGATCGTTTCCGGAACGAAGAAGCAGAACGGGATGGAACGGCGAGATGAATGTGGCAGACACACCACACCACGACCTGAAGACATGTCGCTCACTGTCCGCACTTCTAAGTAAAAAGTTTGCCCTCGTGGACAATTCATGTACTTGAACCGACCGGATAATCGCTGCGCATGACCTCCACGAGATCAGTGAGAGCACTAGAGCACGGTGGTAATTAGCGTATTGAAAATAGAAAAATCGAATCAATATAACCTAACGCTAAAGAATAGAGTAGACAGAGTTCAACATTGTTTTGCAACGCAGTTGTAATACAGCTTCATACACAATTCTGGTGTAACACTTAAGTTTTTTTCTTTATTGATAAATATGCACTATGTAAGTTAAGGTTAATTAAGCAACGGTTAGCTGCCTTGGCACCTTTCATGGTAGACAAAAATATACAATAGGAAAAAATAGCAGGCATTTTTGATGGCAGTCACGGCAAAGTAGGTTAACGTACTCCCGGTTTTGACCGTGACAGGTTGGAACGGTTTTAGCTAAGCCACAATTTTGCGCTGTATTGTCGTTGACCATGCGGATACTCGAAAACCTGCGATGCTCCGCTTTCTGCACAAAAACTGTACTACGCTTTTGTCTGTGTTTTTAATAATGAGAGCAGTAAAACTTTATGGCGCTTTCTTGGCTAGCAAGGCGTTATACAGAGTGAATCTAACAATACTAGACTGCAAGGCCGTGACTGCTGCATCTCAGGTTTCGCACAACCTTGAAATGGATTCTTGACATCAACGTGCACGTAAATGTTGCCTGATGAAATGTTGAATCTATTCAGCACGATAAATTAGCTTTTGCTAGCTAATTTTGAATATGTATTTAGGCAAAGCTAAAGTTTGTTCCGAATATATTGGTATGTTCGGTTCCCCCATGAAATAACTCTCGCAGCCTATGTCGGTCACATCTACGTAACAAATCTTAGGGCTTTCTGTGTCCCTATCTCTTTTTATTTGCCTTTCTCTCTCTCTCTCTATATATATATATATATATATATATATATATGCGCTTGGGAAGTTTGGTTGGTAACCCCATTTTTTTATATAGATACGGGGGGGCAAAAGTCCGCTCAGCAGGTAGTCAATATACGAGTCGTACACGTTTAACGCAGCGTCGTACCATTTTTATACGCTAGTGAGCAAGCCGTGGCGCGCGAACGGATAAAGGAATGTTCAGCCCTGTCTGGTGTTCGGTCTTGTCCCGCGTTAGTTAGACAGCAAGCGGTTAGTTGACCACGCTAGACCTCGCACTGGCAGGAATTCATCACCTCGCTGCCCGCCCTCCACTGTGCTATCGCTGCCAATGCCAAGGCCATGAGAGCACACAGGCTAAGAAGTGAAAAAAAAGCCTCTCAAGTCGAACTACACACACAAACACGTTCTTGCATGCATCTGACCATATGCGTGCAATCTGATCTCAGCGGCAAAGACAGCCTCCAGATCTCACGGTAGTAGAAATCACCCATAAGCAACTCGGTTTAGGTAAAACATAGCAGCTGACCAGTAAATGTGATCAATCCGTACCAGTAAATGTGATCTCAAAAGTAATGTCCCTACTGTCTCGAATAGGTTCAGCCGGCTTCACCGGTTAGTTAGTCAGCAGTGGCGGTAGATAAAAGCACCAATGAATTAGCAGGCATTAAATGGAAATTGCCCAAAATGAAAAACATACATATTTTGGAGTCACGACTTCCTGCAAAGTCCTTAGATATGTTATCTTCGGTTAAAGAAAAAAGTAGTGTAGTAAGACAGCAACTTCTGGAGTCAACTACACATCGGCCAGACGTTACCAGGAGATGGCGTGCAGTAGACTCATCGACTCCTTACAGAAGCCACAGGTGTTCGCTGCAGCGACGGGTATTCCGCACGAACCCCCCACGTCGATTTCCTCTACACAGGGGAGCTAGGGAAAGTCCTGCATTAGACATTAAGAGCGTGCGCGTCTAAACGTGCTATGTAGGCTTTAAACAAATAAAATGTGCGTGTTAAAAACAGCTATCAGCTATCGGTCCGTCAAGCGATTAGCCGCCCCACAAAGAATGCGGTCAGCGTGCAACATAAGCATCAGAACAATATTGCCTACCACATATGACTCGATGACTGCTTTATCTTAGTCACGACGGCCATATCATTTAGGCACTTTGTGAAAATTACTTTCTTTGTTGACCCCAGACCCCAGCGTCGCTAGGTCTGGCCACTGTAAGGCCTATACGGTCCGATGCTGTGTGAACTTTAGTTAGGGCGGCCGATCTGGTCTGTAGCCTCGGCTGCAGGCCGCCAACCATAAAACTCTTGCTGCTGGTTGTCTAACAGCATACCGAGCGAAGCCGATCGCGAAATTTAAACCGATGCGGTTTGGTACGTCTATGAGAAAATGGCACTTACGAAAACCTATTTGCGTGGAATTACACTTCTAAATTTCTCACTACGGCGATGAGCCAAATGCGATGGACTGTGCGCAATTGTATCACAAGGCGATGTTCCGATCTCCTTTGTAGGGAACTATATTGATCAGACAGATCGATCAACGTTGGGCCGGCGGCCTTCACCGGTGGGTGTTGATTAGTTTATTTATTTAGTTGAATATCGCGCACATGCTAAAAGCGTTGCGTAAGTCAGCTAATTTGCAGTAACTAGCCGCTGCTAAGTGAAATATGCTGATCTCTGGTTGTCGAGCCCGGTGGCGTGGTGGCATGCGTCTGCGCCTCGCGACCGGAGGAGACACATAGGTGCGCGGATTCGAGCCCCACCGTTGCACATTTGTATTTATGGGAGTCCGTCTTTGAAGCAATGCGAAAAGCAGTCCCATGGACGTTAATTCTTGGCTGAGAGTCAGCCCCAAAATGATTTTTTTTTGGTTGTCGCTTCGACTTTCGAAAGCGACATAATGAAGCGCCAAAACGCCTGCGTTCTTTGAATAAAATAATACAAAAACAGATTATTTGTTTCAGCAGCGTTAATTTCTGATAGACTTGATGATAGCATCTTGCTCACCTATTGCACCTTGAAAAACGAGCCAAGCTTCTACAAAGGAAATGTTTTAACTGAAAGAACGTTGGACAAATATTAAAGAATCGATCTAACTTTCTCTGACTTAACAAGTATGCATGGCCGACCAAAATTCGACCCACAAAAACCCATAGTCGGTACAGTGCTCCGTCTGCTGTTGTGGCAAACGAACGTGTTCTTCAAAGTGCGCCTCACTCGGACCGGCCTTTCTTTCAATCGACTATTCTGCGTAACTTCTCGCTCGTCGTGTTGTGCGGTCACGGGTTGTGAATTGCGCCGAAGTGAGCCGTAAGGTGATCGAAGATTCAATCAGGTTCGATCCCAGCTCCCGATCTTTGGCTGAGTGCATGCTATCTGTGACGCTCTCCGAGCTACCAAAATTGGATTGCCATCAATTGTGCTCTCTGCAGCGACACCACATCAGGCGGCACCAGATCGTATGCTGCTCGCCTGGGGCTGTGGCTCAAATCGGTCACGGCAAATGCTTTGGCGAAGACGCCGCGAACACGCAAAACTTGCCTGGCATGCACCACCTGCAAAGCCGGCCAAAATCAACCGCCAGTAGCTAACTGAGCAACGGTTATACGCACCGCATTGCAGAGCTCACAACAACATTGTGCTAAGTCAGCGTCTCGAGATTGTTTCGGTCCGTCCAGTGTGCTGCTTTTGGAGTGTAGAGCTCTCGAACTCAGGGACCAGACCCGTTCCGAGTCAGCCGCACTTCGATTGCACGATAGCCCAAGTCTGACAAGCCGAACAATCCTGCTCAGTTGTTTTTAAATCAGCGCGCGCTCGACTGCGTGCAGAAATCGGGCTCAATAACCGATCGTATGCTGCAGGTCGTGAAGCCGCCCCGTGTTGACAACCAACACCACCGGTGGAGAGCCGTCGCCCGCATTCGGTCAAACGCTTGCGCACCGTGAGTCATCATCGGACTGTTTCATAATTGACACAGCCTTGTCAGCTGACAATATCTCGTCCCTGTTATTGCCAGGAGTAACAGAAAAAAGAAATCTTTGTCTCTAGAATCGCTCTACCGGCATCGTAGTCTCCAGGGACATCCATAAGTGAATTGCGCCCAAACTGAAATCATCATCACTACCTGTATGGGAATTTCAATCACAACACAGCATGCGCTCGTCATTCTGGATTTAGTTAATTGTGTAACATTAATGTGTCATTATATTGTCTTATTGCAACGAAAGAAAAGCGCTAGCTCCTAATTTGGGAGCTCCCAAACTGAGCGTCCGAGGCTGTTATGAAGTTCCCCTCTCCCGCGAAAGAGCGTGATCGAAATGTGCGACGGTGCACCTTGTGATGGCGCTGGCCCAGCTGGTGGCTCTCTATTGGACCCCTAAACGGGGAAGCGCCGGTCCTAATGCAGGACGTTGCGTTTAGATATATGCCTAAACTGCGTATATCTAAAGGCACGCTGAGCGGCAAAGCAAGGTGTCGAGGACTGCATTTTTTACCACAGTATAATTGACAACATTGATCTACTTTTTTGTAAAATCTTAGTTTCTGTGTGAAACCTGGTTCAATCAGGCCATAAAAAAACGCCGAAATAACAATGATTTCCGTTGTTTCCGACTAAACCGTGATTTCAGAGAAGAAGGTGCACATCCATTTAAAACGTTGTACATGTCTCGTGCGACTTACCTAGCGATCACATTGCAGTTGAACTGCTCATTCCACATACAAGGTTTCGTTTCTGGTGTTTCTGCGTATCGAATGCCGGTGACATTCTTGGACACACGAGTCGTATTCGTGAATACTGTGACGTCATTAATTGAAAATCGAATCCCATCATTAGATCGGATTACAAAATCCAAATAGTCCCCTTGTTTCACTAGACTCTGAATCGTCCTCTTTGCTTCACTGGATGGTCGCGAAGGCAACAAAGTGACTTCGCATCCGGAAGAAGATGCATCGAAGGATGAGGATAAAACTAAGCTTCTCGCATCGCAGTTCTGCTCTCCGTACAGCAGTGTTCCAGTAACCAGCGCATCATCCACGACTTCGTTCGATAGTCCTCCGCGATTGACCAATCAAGTTCAACGAGCTTTACATTCACTCGCAATTGCTGCATTTAAATTTTTTAAAAGTCTAAAGAGCTATTAAAAAAAAATGCTGGTCATATTTCTACCGAGGCCCCTAAACTTGATCTTATATTAACTCCAAGATATCTCTTTTTTGCAGCAAAGTATTGTGACCCCGAGAAGGGGCCCCGCGAAAACGCGTCGTGAATTATCGTTCCGTATCGTAGTGCTCCGTCGCCTGTGCTATTTTTGAGAGGATGCAAGTCAGACACATTACCAGTTATATAAACGTAAACAGGTTATTCGATGCGGCATAACATGAATTTATGCAGCGTCAATCTGAAAAAAATCCTTTCGGGGCTGACTCTCAGCCAAGATTTAACGTCCATGAGACTGCTTTGCGCATTGCTTTACAGACGGACCCCCATAAATACAAATGTGCAACGGTGGGGCTCGAACCCGCGCATCTATGTGTCTCCTCCGGTCGCGAGGCGCAGACTCTGCTCGACATCCAGCGTTATTCTACGTATACGCAACTACCAGAGATGACGTACGACTGGGTGTTGTATATGAAAGACAAGTGTTTCCATTGCATGTATTTTGATCAGACAAGTGCGTTCGACAACTTCAAGCATAGCACTGTAGTCAAGAAACTAAGAGCGCTGTGGACAGTGTCAGGCGGTGGTGCATTTGTAACGGCTCTTTGCTCGTAAGTGTCTCGTTCTAAAACTCGCCTCGTTCGAGCTAAACTACTTACTCAATGGGCCAACACACTGCCAATGTGCGGAATCTTGAGGTGTTAGTCTCATCGGACATCGCTTTTAACGCTCACATCAAAGAACTGGTCAAAGAAAGCATCCATGTTTGTGAATACATTGTTTCTCTGTTTTCTTGTTAAAAAGCCTACGGTGTATCTTCGTTTGTGCAGATCATTTGGGTTGTCCAATCTACTCACACATCAATACTACTCACCAGTATGGAATCTACATTTGTGTGGATGCAGAAGTATGATTGAGGTTCTACAAAGATGATGATGATGCTGATGCTTAAAAAGACTCCTTAAAAATGCAACCTCGAGCCAAATGGCATTGTTTTACCACCCTTATAGGATACACTCAGGTATAACTCAGACAGGACAAATGAATTCCAGCATATCTTGTAGGTGCAAACCGTTTTGATAACTTTTTTTTGGTGTGCGGTTGAGCAATCGCAGATGCCAAATAACGTACAAACCTAGATTCAGACTTCCCTCACCCTTTATTTGGTGAGGTACTAAGAAGTTTCTATTCTACATGAGCGCAATATTTCATCATACATCCGTGTTATTTCCATAGATAAGATGCTCTATAAGGCGCGAGATCGAAACATTAATGCATACTCCTTTCTTGCATATTTTCACAATGTTTATATAATTTTAAAAAAGTCGCACAGAGCCATCACTTTGCTAGCCAGTCGTTCCTGCTTCACGTTTGTGGGTGTGGCCACTGCAAGCTCTGGGACCTGAGTAGAGGGTAATAAAATATTATGCAACCTATCACTTGTAGCGTGTCCCAAAAACAAAGAAGAATGGCGCTCGTCGAATTTCATCAGAAATTATTAAGCCGAATAGGCCCGCGGGACTTTACATCCAAGGCTGGTCTAACGCATATGTTACGTTTCGTCAATCGCAGCCTTTTCATGAGCCACATTTTCGTCTTCCTTTGCTGTTTTTGAGCGTCCTTTACAGGATTTATTGTGCAGATGGAACTGTTCTTACAAATGTTCAATTATTTCCAATGGTAGATCGACTCATTACTTCTTTAAAGAACTTTTGTGCACTTAATCCTCTTTAGAAAGTATGCACAAAAGCGATACGCCGGATTTTGGATAAGGCTGTTGCGCCGCCGACATGTTTGTGTTCGTTATGTTCTCACGTTGTTGACTGTTTGAAAATCGACTCGAGTGTTCCACCCAAACATCGTTAGAGATGACAGAATCCGCCAGTGGATTCGACTCTAACTTACTTTCCACTATGCGGGAATCGTCAAAAACTTTCTTAGATCCCTACGTATCTTGATTTCTGCGACCACAGAAGCGTGCTGCATCTGTGAGCCGTGTGAGTGGGGACATTGATGTCGTTCAGGAACTACCGCCGGAAATCTCCTGGGGTGTCGCCTCCTTGCTCTAAGGGCTGAGTGCCCATCTCTGACGGTCTTCACAAAATGTCGAATGTAACGGACATGTTGTCTGTAGGTCTACGTCGAATCTTGAGACACACAATGTGCAATTGTGAAGTAAAATTCAATGCAAGAAGTTATGTTTCGTTTAGAGAGTTATATGTACTATTTACCGTTTTTTTTCAGATTCTGCATTTTCGTCCTTGATTGCTGTTTTGAGACGTCTCCTATAAAGTTAATTTTTATGGTTTTAAATTTCTACAGGAACTTTCGGTACTAGCAAAATACACTCAACCTTTTAGGGGGTTTAACTCTAGTGGTGTAGTTCGTGTGTTCTATTTTTATTTAAAACACGTATGTGGCAAGTATCACTAAAATTATGGAGCTGTCAAACATGGGGTTCTTCCACTGCTGCTATCTTGGCTGTCCGCACATGTATGCATATGTATTGCGTAGGTATATATATATATATATATATATATATATCTATATGCACATTTTTGAATCTTTTTATAAGGCTACATATACCTCATACTTTAACACATCTATAAATTGTATAAAAGACAGGCTTTTTGTTAACTTGTGCAGAATCCTATTACATACATGTAGCCCCCCCCCCTCTATATATATACATCTGGAACGTTGAATAGTATTTTTTGAGGCCACGGACGCAGTCGAAAAGATGTGATGCCTACAATGAGGACGACAGCGACAACAATGATGACAGTGACTGCCGCAGAAGCAGCAGCAGCACCAACAACAAAAATGTGAATAGCAACAATAAAGAAACTGACAACAGAGCGGGCCCCGGCAAGTTCTCTGCTGATCGGATAGACCACCGTGTGCTTGAAAACCTAAAGGACCTAAGTGTAAAGGCGTTGCGACGTCACTGAGACGAGACGTGCGAACCCACAGTTCCAGTAGCCATGGAGCCTCGAAAAGTCAGACACAACGTGTAGCACTCAGCAAACTGAGAGATAATGCAAAAAAAGAGGCAGTAGAAAGAATGAGAACGCGCGTGGAATATGATGAGAAAGGAATAGAGTTAACTCTGGTAGGTTGTTGGCCTGCTCGCGGCCGGCCAAGAGCATGCCGTCTGTGGTGACGTCGACTATGACGACGTCCATGACGGCAGCTGGACAATGACAGTAATGACGATACCCCCGTCTCCGCCTCTTCCCCCGCCAAGGTCAACCTCCCAGATACCCCTCCCCGTACTCTGGGCCCTATACCTGCTGGTTTTTATGGTGCCTTTCTGTTCATTTGGACACTCACTAGGTATTTGCTAGTCTCGTTCTTTTCTCCCTTCTCGTTGCGCTCCCCTTATTATGTGATCTCACAGCCATGTTTGCCTCGATTCGGTGTGCAACGCCCTTGGGGTCATCGACGTTGTGAAGCCGATAAGGCCCACATATGAGTTCGCTTAAATATATATATATATATATATATATATATATATATATATATATACATTAAACGTTAGTTCGCTATGTAAGTAGAATATTATTTACGTGTGACGCACGCGTACCATTGACTACTGGCGCTGAATTCATAAAACCGCACACTTGTGGTTGCGAGAGTATTGTGCTCTCAGAGTGCAAGTTAACCTCCGAGGCACGCAGTTATCAACAATATCGGGCCCCCTAACTCTATCTAATGCCGGTTGCGCTGCATTTCAGCCTGGGTACGCAGCTATGCAGACGCAGCCGAATAAGCTAAGGGAATACTTCTAACACGAGCTTAGAATTTCATGTTGTAGCCACATGAAACGCTGTGTGGTTCAGGCCCACTCACCGCGCAGTTTGGAATAGAGCATGTTTCCTGCTTGCTGTTATGAATTGATATCCAGCAAAGGAACGCCGTTGTAGCACTAAGCACAATGACAGAGCGGTCCTAACAACGGTTTGTGACTTGGCATTAGTGGCGCAGGGCAGGGAGAAGCTACGAGGGTGGCCCCACCTTTTTTTAAGGGAGGTTTCGGGAATGCATGATGCACATGCGTCACTAGCAGCCTGCGTGACTAGTGTGAGACTCGCAAACCCACAAAACCCGGACTCCTCCCCCCCCCCCCCAGGCTCGGTATTACTTTGGCATTACTTCGAAGCCGTGGGAAGGGTGGCCCTACCTAAGAGACAATTGTCTCACCCTCATTCTACAATACTTGATAAAACGTCAAGTGAGTTTTTACATGTAGTTATTTATCAGAAAGATATTGGCTAATCGACGGAGGAAACGTGCCCATCTAGTGCCCATTTAGTACTAATACCGAAGCCAAACGCCTCATTCGGCTCGTCGTCAACGCACCGCCCCATATGTTTACTTGACGCGGTTAGCGAGCTAGTCGAAAACGTGCTCGCTCATCGCCTGAATACTGAACTGGACTCGAGGGATGCTTCCTCAAGTAAACAATACGGATTCTGCAGGGGCCGCTCCACCCTTGATGCCATGAAGCAAGTCATACAGGCAACTCGCGCCGAGCACCGGCGGTCACTCTAGTCACGAGCTCACGTGCTATTGATACTACTGGACGTCCGCAATGCGTTTAACACCGCTAACTGGTCGATAATAATGAGTGCACTTGAGCAGAAGGAGATCTCCCTGTACCTGCGGCGCATACTATTATCGTACCTGAAAGAGCGTACATTCTTGGCGCAAGGTGAAACTCATCCAATTACGGCGGGGGTGTTGCAGGGCTCGGTACTCGGCTCAGTTCTATGGAACGTGGCAGACGACGGTGTCTTACGGCTCGAAAACCTGCCGTATGGAGTGAAGACAATCGCTTACGTAGATGATCTTGCACTGGTGGTCACCGCTCGTACATGGACAATCCTGAAAGCCAGGGCGAACACGGTCCTTGATCGGATAAACAGGTGGATAACTGAGCATTACCTGGCGTTGGCATCAGGTAATGTTCACATGCACCACATAATGCACCACAAAAAGCCGATGCCCCGTACCTAACTGCCGCAAGCAAACCGGGCCTATATTTCTGGAGCTCAACGAGCACAATCTCACGCCGTCCGGCCACGCCAAGTACCTAGGGGTGACCCTGAATCCAAGTCTAACTGGTATACCACACATCAGGCAGGTAACGCAAAAGGTGACAAGAGTATCGGCCTAACCTGGCACCCGTCTACTACCCCGGGAGGGAGGCGCGACGAATCCCAAACGGCGCCCACTATTTGCTGTTGCGGAAGCGGTCGCGCTCTATGCCGTACCAGTGTAGGCGGACTTGGCACTCAGAACGGTCACGGCCCGCCACGCTCTCTATCGCTCCCAACAAGGTGTGGCAAAACGGGTTAGCTGTGCGTACCGGACGGTCTCCACGGACATCTCGCTATTTCTCGCATATATATATATATAGCACTACCCTGTTCGACGCAACGACACGATTGGCAACTAGATTCATGACAAAATCACCTGCTGGCCCCGGGTAGAGAACGAAGGCACATGAAAGAAGGAAAAGCAACGAAAGACCTATTGCCAAAATGAGCTATCAGAAACACTTTCAGGTGGCCTCAAACAAATGACCACGTCTGTAGCGATTTGCCAGCACCAAGAAAGGAAACAGACGCGGGATTACTTTAGTTCTTAATTCCATAGTCAGTTTACACGCGTGAATCAAACGCCTTTGAAGGGTTGGTCTATTTATTCACCACAGAACCGCAGGCAAACTTATCGTAGTCTCACAAACAGAAGCAGCAGCGCCAGCCACGGCAACATCAGCCATTTTTCAAAAGTATGTGTTTTGCAACTCATAATGTATAGCTTCTGGAATACATCCACGGGTCCACGATTGCAATGCTGGGATCATTCTACAGGCTCCAATCGGCTGCCGAATATCAGACGCGGTTGTCTTGAGGACAAGATTCAACGGCTGTCGTTACCGACTCAGGGGCCGCCTCCGACGATCGTTGGAAAACAACAATAAAACAACAACAACAACAATAATAACACCAACAACAAAAACTACGCCGATAAACCACAACAAGATATACATTATACATTAGTCAGCACAATCGTCACGATTAAACTGATGATCGCGCTGGTAGCTTTTATTTTGACGCCAGTGGTAAAGCTTAAGCTTATAATGACGTCTGAAAGAGACAGAGACCAAAGTAAAAACAAAAAAACGGGCGAAAATCGTGTTGTCGTCCTGTGCTTTGTCCGGAGGAAGTTTCTTCGTCCTGTCTTTCCGATCTGTTCTCTCGCTGCCAGGTAAACCTTTGTGCTACGTGTGCTGGTGCTGTTGCAACATTTCGATTCATAGTTCCTCACCCCCTAGCCCAGTCGTTAGAAACATAGCCCCGGTCGACAAATGTCGTGAGCAGACAAACAGCCCAAAGACGCTCGAAATTGATTCAACCGTATTATCTGCATCCGGCTGGCAATGGCTGATGGTCTCAATGAAGGTCTCTCGGTCGTGACGGTTTTATAACCACGCAGAATCGCGCGTGATCGCATGAACTGCGAACGATGCTCTCACTTCTGCTAGTAAAATAATGCTAATAATGAATAATAATAAAATAATGCCCTAGCAACCGATTTTGCTGCGACGACGACGATAGGTGACAAGCAATAACATTTCAAAGAGAAAACAAAGAAATAAAATTGCTAATGGAACAATTAAAATCGAATACGGGGCTGAGCTTTGAAATTCACCATCTAATAGGGGCACTTGAGGTGCTGATCATGTCGCGTCTTTTGTCATTTTGTCGTTATTTGCACTGTGTTGCAGTCGACATTGATGTTACTGTTGACAGCTATTGACGTACGCCTTCGACATGGTGTGTAAGCAAGTGTGACTCACGATTACTAGATTTAGAGCGCTCGTTAAGTACTTTTGCTAAGCGCTTGAAGCTGACCGTTTCCTTGTTATTCATATATATGTACTTTCATTAATATTGGTAAGAATGCAAGTGGAGCGACATGTGTTTTCTTTGGTATATGCCCATATACCTGTATCAGTGCTGCTTTTAGTGCTGCTAAATATTCATTTCAAGCACACGTCAGCTGTATCACAACAATGTGCTGTAGCAAAGTCGCGTATGCATGCGGTAAATATATACATATATAAATATATATATATATATATATATATATATATATATATATATATATATATATATATTTACCGCATGCATACGCGACTTTGCTACAGCACATTGACTCCATCCTAAAATATGCAGCAGACGGCAAATACTGACTGCAACGGAATTAAAGGATATCTAAGAAATATAGAGCGGAAGAAATAATCAAAAGAAACTCGTAGTTTGCGTCGCTTAGATCCGTTTTCCTTTAGTCCTTCATACATACATATAAACATACCCCCCTCCCCCCCCAAGTGGACACTAGCCGAGCGGGCAGATAAACTGAATGCAAAATAAAGCGTGAGGGAAACAGAGATGCTGGGCTGAATCTTTGAAGAACGCAGCGTAAAGTTGCCTTTTGTGGGCGAATCCTTGCTTGGGGCAGGTGAGACGAGGGAAGCGTGTGTGAACCCCGCGGAAAAAATCTGAGTTCTTTTCGCTCAACTACACTGCCTGCTGCTTCTAATGCTTTGCTGCGCGGCGACTGAATGCGGCGAACTCTCTTGTATGTTGATTTATTAACGCGATGTCTATTTTACGTTTTCTGTGCCCATCGAGTGCAGGCCCTTTACACGACCAGCACTAACACGGCTACGCCGCAATGTGCTCTGCGTGCAGCCGTGCGACAGCCTCAAAGTAGATCTAGCCGCCACTTAGAAACTACACCACTCGAGTTCTGCTAGGCTGACTAACGGGTATCCGTGCGGCAATGGCGAACACTCTTGTCTTGCTTGTAGTTCTCCTCTGGTCTAGTCGTTCGAGCAAGGCTAAAATGAGAATCACCTCACTGAGAACATCCGATTTTTGTTGGGACAAGTCTCCATTGCATAGAGCACGCTGCAGCCTGTTATCGTTTAGATCAGCTATCGTGGTTGCTCATTGCCAATAATGAACGCGAATATGCCAAAGAATATCTATATATATATATATATATATATATATATATAATTCGTTTTTATTAAGAATGTAAGTGGAGCGACAATTGTCTTCTGGGAACGTGTGCACGGGAAATATTACTCCATTTCGTGAACAGTGGGCTGGAACCACTTCAACAGCGTGCTCCGGAAAGATGCCGCGTTCCCGCGTTGAACGTCGAGATCGAGGCGCCGCTGCCTCAGATAAGCCGCAGATCTCTTATCTCCGGTTGCGAGGTTCAGCTACTCACCGATCTAATGGAGAAGCTTGCAAGTGACGTCGCCTGGGCCGCCCAAGTTCTCGAACGCTAGCGGTTGGAACTTATGTGGGTACTCTATTAATGCGTACTTCGCGAGCTTCTTTGTCTCGGCAAGGATATCAGCGTAACTGGATAAGGCCGCTCCGCCACCGATCATTGAAGGTGCTAATGAGTCGGTAACTGTGGCGTCCTAGACAAGCATCCTGCCCCGGTAAAAGGGGGTTAGAGTCAAGCCGTCCGGGCGCGTGCCATCGTCGGCAGAGAGACCCTGGGGCTCTAGAATACAGGGAAATCCGCTAGATCCGAGCGCTCGGCTAAAGGTGTCATTAATATTGGCATGTCTGGCACGCCGTCCGCCACTCATGATGCACGATAACCCCGTAATAGGTGAATAACGTGATGGGCCAACTTGTCAACAGGCTGACCACATTTGCACTGGTGAGGGGATACAAGATTACAGCCAAGGCGAAGCTCTGCCCCGATTCGGGTCGTTTCGTCGTCCAAAAGGGTGCCCAGTGTCCTGAAACTTGACGCACGAGAAAACACAACATCGTGTCGCTTTTGGCTCAAGAATTTTCACTCAGCATTCAGCCAATTTCGAAACTGGTCAGCTGTGACGAAACAAAAATAAAATACGACGCTTGATGACGCGCTATTGCTCTTCCCGAATAATAGAGAGTAATGGTCTGATTGCTGAATATGCGGTTTTTGCTATACTCACGAGGCGCCAAAAAACGACGGAAAAGCGATTGTTGCCAGCTTCATCAACAACAGGACTGAGCAATTCACGTTGATAGAAAAAAAAATCGCTTGCAAGAAAATGCTTTGCAAAACGTAAAAAATCCTAACTGCCGTAAAATCAAAATTTGGTGGTGTGATGTAAAGTTTGGATTTCATGACCTATGCAATTACATTGAAGTGTGTGCGTTCTGATATTACGATGTTTTATGCATACAAAATAATTTGATCTGTGCGGACTATTTACCACGACTATTTACGATACACACATACCTTTAGCAGAGCCGTATGCATATGTACAGTGAACTTGTATATCAGCATTTTGTACAATTTTTTATTCTGCGAGCCGTGGTGAACCATGTACGTGTTTCCATTTCACGAGGTATTGTCTCTTGAGTGCTGTGCAACTGGCCTAGCCACCAAAAGAGTCGTGCCTAGGTATAACGGCACACACTGATATTGCAGCCGTAAGTAAAGGAAACCTTACGAGACGACGACAACGAAAGCTGGACAGCCCGCCTAAGTATCAAGCTAAGCGGCTTACAGTTTAGAACAGAGGTAGGGACGAAGTGCAATAGCGATGGCTCAGACGACGGCTCGACGCTCGCCGCAAGGTTGCCGAAAAGCCAGCATCAAGATAGAACAAAGACAAAAATACGACAAGGTCTGTAACGACAGGACGAATTAGATGTGCGGTTTAATGTAGGCTGCTGCAAGCCTAAGGCTCGAAGATCAGGCAGCGGTCGGCGCAAAGCATCGGACGGACGTATCGAAAACGGTAGCTGTGTGTACCGCCGTGGGAATTTCCGTGGGAAGATCCGCCCTATAAGATGGGACACAAGCGTACCAGCGCAAAGTCGAAGTCTGATCGATACACCGATATCGCCATGGTGGTGGTGTTTGCGCAGCGAACTTCGCCCTCTTTGTGGCATCAGCCTTTGTGGCGGCCGCCAGGCGCCACTTGCCAGCCCCTCGATTTGGATCATTTGCGAGCACGTCAGGGAGAGAGTGTGTGTGGAGATCACAGAGTCATTGTGGAGCGGGGTAATCAAATTTTGCGTAAATAAGATACAGTAACTTCGAGAGCTAGTCGAAAAGACATGTTGTACTGCTTTCAGCGAATTCAGCGAACCGCTATTCACGCCGTGAATCGTATCGGCGGCGGCGGCCGCTCCTGCTGCTGCAGTAGAACAGCCCCGTTTTATTTAGCATTAAAATACGAATGTTTGCCGTACCTGTAAAAAGGTGTGGTAAACGATGGGTAGCTGCACTCCGTTCAAATGAGTTACAATACTAGTGACGGTTGCCTTTTTAATGTGTATGATTTATTTTAGAGTTCTGTAGAGAAACAGCAGCGGAAGAGTCCGGAAGGCGCAAAGAATACTAGAGTTGCAAATCGCCTGCAGTGCACACTGACCCGTTAAGATAAGTAAAGCATCACCGAATGTACCAGCAAACTATATATTGATTCTAAAAAAGTGGTTTTAATAGCGGCCTTGACTTCGGTGGTGCAATAAGCTGTAAGTCGAGTCGCTGTTAAAGGATATCGGTAATACTAAGACTAATGTAGCTAATTCATACAAAAATGCCGCAATTATTTTGCGCCACACCTGCAAAGACAGTGATATTCTGTGAGTATATTGCGCTACACCAACAAAAACAGTTACTTCCACACCAAACAATGCATCACGTAACTGCAAGATACACCATGCACAAGTTTCACCGCGAAATGCGGTGAGCAATGCCTTTTTTACATTACATTTGAGCACATTCTGAGCGTCAGGGAAGCATCACTTAACTGAGCTGAGAACTCTAGTGTGCGATTTTTAATAGGATTTTTTTCATACATTTCTTTAGTGTTGAATAAATATGAATCTATTAAACTACTGGCTAGAACGTGCTGGAACTGTCAAGTCGACCAGCTTATGTCATTGTAACAAACACTGGTAAAGTTATATTGATAGCAGTCTTAAGTTGTGCATTTTTATCTAATTAGATATTTGTAATAACATAATCGCAAAATTGGAGACTTCAGGAGCGGTTGCTTTAAAGATAGGTGCCACATATGGTGCTAGGATCGAGCCAGCGATTGCTAGTGTCAAACTAAATGCCAGCCGTTTACACGCATTTCGTGTCGACGACGATGACGACGAATCCTAATGATTATAGCAAAGCTAATAACTATAAGACAGATCTGCTTTATTAAATAAAGGATCGGAACTCTGTTAGATGAGCAGTCGGTGAGGATGGCAGTAGGATTTTGTTTGTGGACAGACTTGATGAAGACGCTCACATCTCCGTCTGTGGAGTCGTAATCCAGCCGAGCGGGAGCCGCAAGCTGTCCTGTCTCGTCTGCCCAAGCAGGCGAGCAAGGCTCCAGGCCTTAAATTGCATTTTCAGTAGAGCTTTACGACGAAGGTGGCCTACCGTGCGCACTGAAACCCATCGGATTTGACAGGGAGGGCGGGAAGAGATCTGACGGTCTGACCCTAACCCCGATCGAGAGCAATTGCATTCTGGTTGGGGACGCAACAGTTACTGACTCATTTTCAGCCCGTTCAGTGGTCAGTGGTGGCGGGGCCCGGGACGGTCATGCTTCAACTTTCGCCGAGGCAGGTAGGGTGAGGAAGTACCAGAACATCGGGCACCCGTACGGGTTTTACCCACTTGTCTTCCCTAGGAGACCTTGGGAAGACGGGCCCGTCCGGTCGCGGATTGCTGCAGAAGGT
Source organism: Dermanyssus gallinae (assembly GCA_003439945.1). Taxonomy (NCBI): domain Eukaryota; kingdom Metazoa; phylum Arthropoda; class Arachnida; order Mesostigmata; family Dermanyssidae; genus Dermanyssus; species Dermanyssus gallinae. The sequence goes on along the minus strand of QVRM01001982.1, from coordinate 161,594 downwards.
CGGGAAGCGGTTGATTTTGGGTAGAGGAGATAGGAGAGTGGGCGATTTTCTCAGACAGCACCTGTCGCTGTATCTGCAACGAGGCATATGGTCTCGGTCCGGGGAACCTTCTAGAGGTGAGCGGTCCCGACACTGCACTCCCTGTAACGGTGCATACGTTCGTGTCCCACATTTGAAGTTAAATAAAAAAAAAAAAAAAAAAAAATATATATATATATATATCTAGTAGACGGTAATGCTTGAAAATGAGCTCGTCTAAATAAGATATTTAAATAAGATAATACAGCGCTATCACGCCGTGAATTGCGGGGTAAATAAACGAAAAATGAATTAGATGATAAGAAAAAAATCGAAGTTGTTAAAATTAAGTATTTTCCTGTTTCTTTTCATCATGCTTTAAATTAAGGACATTGGACGGTAAGCAGGATGTGAGTACGCGTCCGCCTTAGTCTCGGCCTTGAATCGTTACACACTATAATGAATTTTATTCCCGTCCCGGAGAACAGCGAAAACGTCCGCAGAATAGGAAAGCTTTACGCGCATTACCGCCCCCGCTCGCCTATGTATGAACAAGCCAATTAAGCCGGCCTGGCGAAGCAAGAGCTAAGAAAATAGACGGTCCGTAGACCGTGGGGATGTAGCTTAATGCTCCTAAGAGGTTTATTGGCTGTTCGCGCTAATAGGGGAGTTTCTTCGAATGTTTTGCACCATCGGGGTTGCAGACATCGGTGTCGACGGCTACTGCTTCGAGCGCAAAATATAAGAAATGTTAAGCTATTGTTTGCTACTGCGAGACACGTCTATTACTAACTAAAGCGATACATATCTTTATTATTAGAACAGCCATAGACACTAAACTGGTATAAGCTATATATACAAATATATACTAGACAGAACAAAATCGTTACACCGGTTGCCTTTAAAATTGGTAGCTGTCTTAGTTCCTATATGCGGCGCTAGTAGATAGAAGAAGCAAACTGCTAATAAAATAGTACTTAAAGTACACTAGAAAGACACCAACAGCTTGTAACTCTGGAGTCTGCATTTCTAGAGCATTGTACCGCTACAATTTCAAGCAATTTACCCGTCAGTAGAACTGAAGTAATAATAATAATTTTATAGTATTATTATTATTATTATTATTATTAGTATTGTTGTTATTGATACTATCGCTATTTTCACAATTGTTACGGGCACAGTAGGGATGTGCAGTTGGGCTGGTCGTCGCGAAGCGAGTAGCATTGGCAAAAACGGCAATAATTTATCATGCTGTTGTTATTGTCGACCTTCCTTGGGTCAGTCCGTGCCCCGTCTAGCAGGGAAAGCAATATAAAGAAGATAATAGCGCTAACAACGACCGCAATAGACTTCACAATGCTAGCAGTATTGAGACTGCAATCGGAGCTTGTGGCACCGTATATATATATATATATATATATATATATGGTCACACAGCAAAAGCCTTGTCTGGGATGTAACTGTCTCATGCACGACGGCGTTATTATACCTTCAGCACGGCTTTGTCGAGTGTGGATATGGACCGCAGAACACGCAGATTTGCAAAAGCAAACGAAGTATCTCGAGCAGTCAAAGAGCTGCCATTTCATGCGTATTGTTTTAGCGACACTAGATCATATAAGTATCGGCATCGCGAAGTTTCTGAAGGGTATCAAAAACTTCCAGTGTTGAACACGCGTTACAGCTATTTCCGTTACAACTTTTCTGTTTGACTTCACTAAAAATTAATGTTCTTTTTGCACTCCATTTATTATTCCCTTCTAATATTGTTCTTTCTATCTCGTTGCCAGCTTGTCTCTTTATTTGTTTTCCTTCTAATACTTTTCACCAGCCTGATACCTTGCTATCATTTGCACTAATTTTTGAGCACGGTGGTGACTAGGTCTGTCATCGTCATATCCTGCGACGCTATAGTTCGTGAATTCTTTAGAACGTCTTCAAGTGCTGTAAATACGAAAATTGCGTAGATCACATCATCCTCCTCATCTGCCTCGCATATGAAACACTTAGTTGTTCTTGCTAACCCTATGCAGGTATTTTTCAACAATTTCTTCAGGGTAAGTATGTTTGGGCTAATCCAGGCTCTTGCTTCTTTTAGTTCCTGCGCACAGAAGAGGAGGCTGCTTCGAGTCCTGCCTGGTTGGGCGACCGAGGACGGGACGGGCGACGCGGTGTTAGGCTAAAGTCCGCTACCAGGTGTAGGCATCTCGCTGTCTTATATACTAGGTGCTCGGAGCACGCCTGTCTGACAAGGGCCACTGCAGCTCCCCGGCAAAAAAGCGAGAGTTGTGGTTTAACCTCTTTTTTGTTATATGGGAGGTGTGAGAACGCTAATGCATTATCGGTACCGGCAACCAACAGCGCCTAGTGTGGAATTTTCGCCCACTCAAAACCTCAATCCTCCCCACCCACCAGAATTCAGAAATGCCTGTCATTACTTCGAGCCCGTGGGGGGGGGGGCCTCGTGCTTCTCTGGCTATCAGGGATCTCGTCGCGCCCTCAGTTCACGAACCCGACGAGATGCGTCAAGCCGTTCAACGGTGAACTGGGTTGCCATATCCCCTACAAGACACCTTCATCTCCACCCCCCAATGGCACCCGCGTGCCTCCGAAACGCACGCGGCAAACGTCTTCTAGTCTCATCCTTTCGCGCATGATAGCGTCTACGAAATAAACGCCTGCAGTTCATGTGGCGGCATTCGCGATCGTATGATCGACAAGATTCTGTGTAACAATACGTCGAGTTTCTGCGGACCTGGGCCAGGGCGGAGCAGGACGAAACCGTATGGTCAATACCGTCCAGCTGCCTCGACGTGCAAAGTGTGCACGGGTCCTTTCGCGACTTCCCAATCCTCACCATTTAGGTTTGGAATTTGCCGTGCCCCGTGAGAACCTGGACCAAGAAGTACGTAAATGGCTTTCGGCCCGGCCCGTCATACCAACGTCGGAGATCCGGTAAAAGCGACCGCATCCAGTTCGTCCGAGGTACTCCTGAGCCGGGCGTGTCCCTTTTGTGAGCCCACGGATTATTAAGCCTAAAAGAGGCACTGACGCAATCACGGCTTACGCACAAGCGCTTGTGATCCTCAGAGGATACGTATGAATGATCTTTTACAAGGCAAAAACACTAACACGAAGCTTAAGAATGGTTCTCAGAGGCGCGATCTAGCGCTCTGCAGAGTCGACTCGACGGCTGTTACGTTCCGGGCGGAATTAAAAATTGCTTTTATAGTTTGCGTAGTGGGAGGCGGAAGAGCTCCAGAGAGCTCGCTTGAGGCGACGCGGAGGGAAAGAGACGAGATGCTGGCAAGACCTCCTCCTCAAACTTCGAATATTCTTGTCATATGACTGCGGTGCGTCCCAGCTGACCCCAAGGCAGCCCGAGTGTTTTTGAACTCCCGCATGTCGGCAACCACGGCCGTCATGGAGCCTAACGAGGCTTTTCTGGCCCGCAGAGCCCTCCAGCGGCTGCCTTCGACAGCTGAGATCATTACTGCTCCTCGACCCCTGAGAAACCTGCTGGTGGTTTCTGGGGCCGCGACAGAGTCGAAAAATCTACAGAATCTGTTTATGCAGATTCCCGCCCTACCGAAGTCTTTTAACGCCCTGACAACTACATTTTAGATGCTCGTAATGGGCGAAGTTGCCTGTGGCACGATATCGTCTAAGTGCATCTATCGTCATCGCGTTCTCGTACTGGATTTTATATAGGTTTTCTCCAGCAGAGGTATGTAGCAGCAGGACAATGACAATGACGTCCAACAAATAGAACCAGCAAGACCGGGGCTCGAACTTGCGATTGTTTTGCTAACCATGGTTGCCATGGCAACGTCCTGTTTCGAACGGTGCATTAGCCGCCTTAGCCAGCGCCGTTACTCACACAAGTTACTCACACAGCCTTCTGGCATGGCAGCCGTGCTGCGCACCACTAAACCCGATGCGACATAAGTGCAAGAAGCGTTCTATAAAACAGCGGCAATGTTGGACAATGCATGGATGAAACCGCTCTTTAAGCAGCGTCACTCTCTCACCTGTCCCGCCGTCGATGGGTTCCACCACAAACTATGCCATCGGTCTAAGTTTCATAACCGTCCCGATAAGCCTCGCTGCACATTTTGGAACTTCATTTGCACCAAATATCATAATGGAACATATCGGTACAATATAAGTATACAACATATTCTATTTATGTTCCTGACTATTGGAAAAAATGCCGTTTTCGAGACTTAATATACATGTGTACGTAATGTAATTAGCATTACCGAAAGATGATGTAATAATAATGTATATATGTATATATATATATATATATATATATATATATATATATTGCCACGAATACTCGAACGATTGTGAGTATACAAACGATAGTTACGCAAAATTTAGGCCTGTGGTTAATGCGCCTGTCTGCCGACTGAGCCGGTTTGTGCCAGCATAATATGAATTTGCAAGTTCGCTAGTCATTTTTCACGCTATATGTCAAAGTAAATAGAAAAGTCTGGAGCTCCTCCAGGGCAAATGTTTTATCGGGACCGTTGATGAAGGTTGGCAATCATAAACACTTTCTGAAGCCATATTGAAGGAACTACACGGCTTCTGTAAGGACCTGCTTACTATTACGATCTGCAATGTTTTACCAGCGTAAATTCGTGCAACGGTGACTGGGAACGGTATTCCTTTTTACGCAATCTTGATTGACTACAAGACTGCGTCTGAGTCTGCCCCGAGATGGAAGGTCTAAAGAACCCTGGATTCTACTGTTGCAATAATACAGGCCAATTGAGTCAGTCTTGATGACGGTGTCTGCAAGCACCCGCTGTTCTAGCAGACCGCCGGCTGTACGAAGGGGGATACCATCAAACGTTTCTCTTCTCTGTGCTACTGAGTGTGTGAGTGGCCTATCCGCTCTGATTCGAAATGAACACGGCATGATTAGCATCACTCTCTATGCTAATAGTGCGGTGACTTTTAGCCGTAGCCGGCCAGAGCTTCAAAGGTGCTTGCGGGACATAGAAGCGTATGGTGTAAACATGGGTCAGATAATCAATGTGAAAACACAAAATCAGTGAAGATCCAACACAGGGGCAAGCCAACTTTAGCCAAGCATCTGCATTTTACGCATTCACTCCTGGATTATATACAATTACCAATTCGTTAAAAATAACTAGGGCGGTCCTAGTGGCGGCAAACTTCAATTTGTCAAAATAATGCGAGGATACCAGTACAAAACGCGACTGTCTGTAATGTTGATAGATCGGCTTTAATTTGATTAAGAAGCACGTTAATTGTCAAGTCTTTATAATCACGTTAAGTGCATTTAGTAGCCAGGTCAGACGTTTTTCTATTAGGCTAATAGAATAGAAGCGAAATAAATGGCAAGAAAGGACTGCTCGCAGGAGGGACCCAGGCGCAGTCGCCCTGTTGTGAATATATCTGGCTAGAATTAAAACCATTTTTTAAGGAGATTGTTTTCAATTCTAGACTATCCTCCGTCCCCTACGGGCTTCGAACTTAACCTGAGGTATATCTTCAATGCACCGAGGGCCGGACATGTTAAGATATCTAGGGTTTCCCCAACAGTCCTTGTGGCAGCATGGCCACTGACTCTCAGCGGTAAGGTTTATCATCTATTCTCAATGAGCATCGCTCAAAGAAAATTCGATCAACAACAAGGATCGAACCGGCGACACCCCGGTAGATGGCAACCATGACTAGCGCACTAGTCCCCTAGACCACGCCGCCACACGTGGCTACACGCCACATTTATATATTATTGATGTGCGCCATTCTTGCAACGCATTTGGGTACATACATGATTTGGCTTCTACAATTGTAAAGCCGCCCTTCAAAGAAGCTAGAACACGTTTGTTATTAATTCATTAAGAGCGGAAAAAACAATCAGCATTTGGCTTGTGATCGCATTTTCTCCGGAGTCTTTTTAAGAATCTCCTTTGCACACCTTTAAACATACCTGTGTATTTACACGAATGTAGATGCCATACGTCTAAACAGTAGGAAACGTTGGACCACCAAATCGATTTGTACAAGCGAAGATACGCCGTACGCCGTACTAGTTCCCTAATATGTGCGAAGAACGTGAGGTCCGCGGAGATTAAAGCTCCGAGATCCCGTGGTAAATTGGCAGTTAGCAGTGTTGACCCACTGAACAGGTAGCCTGGCTCGGAGGAGCCGTGTTTTATAGCGAGACTTATGAGCGGAGAGTAGTATACCGTTGCCAATCTGAATACCACCCACCAGCTGACCCCTTTCACAGTGGCCTGCATGCTGTGTTCGTTGATAAGGAGCCAGAGGCACTTCATATTTCAAGATCGCCTGCGTGCAAAATATACTTAACACTCGGAGCTATATAGAGTTTCATATTTTGATCAAACATAGTGTACAAAAGCGAAGATACGCCACTCCGCTGCGGCACGCCAGACGATCTCTAGTAGTAGCGGGCTCGTAGATCGACGAGGCACAACACTATGTTGCGCCGCATCGAACAACTTATTTGCGATCGTATAACGGGCAATGTATCTAACCAGAACCCTCTCATGAACAGTGCAGTCGACAGAGCCCTGAGACACGGGGAGGTATTTTTTGGCCCACTTCTTGGGTCCCTTCTTATGTATCAGAGTCACAATACTATGTTTGAAAAAATTGGATTTTTTTTAAACAACTTATTGTGTCGGAGTTATTATACGATCGCTCGAAAATCGGCTTTAGATATTCCATAAAAAATAAATTCATTTTAAAGAAAGAAGCGACTAATTAATTAATTCACCCTGGAATTAGACTAATTGCAGGGTTGGAATGGCGTTGTAGTCTTGTGGTTCTGGTGGTCATCATGCATGTTGGCGTATTGAAACAGAGCCCTGCTATCTTTGACGTTAATATTCAACTCCGTCGGGATGCGGAGTCGCTTTGTTGTCTTCCTGGGTTTCCGGTGAAGCCAAGAGGATGACTCGGAGTCCTACGACGGAACGAGAGTTGGTCGAGACGCGATACGTAAGCACGTTTGGTCACAATAGCATTATATAATATTACACAATAATACTTCGTATCATCATCAGGTTGTTTTATTGATATGCTCTTTTACAGGCAATCTATCACAATTTATGTCAAAGTCATATTTCATTAAAATACCTATCGTTGGATCACCTGCATCTGTCAAGTGTAATCACAATATTATATACACACACAAACCTATATAATCTAATCTTGCACAATGTCGACATTTTACTGATTTAAAAACTAAGAACAATTGTTTTTAGCATTTAGTTCCTTCGTTACACGTCTTCTAAAAACACCGACCCGCTCCGTATTTCGGAGGTCCTGCGAGAGCTCGTTCCATACTTTTGGCAGCATGCAGGCTAGAGAATGCTGCGTTAAGGTCAACCTGCATCTGAGAACCCTGAGTTGGCCCTCATATCGCTGAGACCTGAAGGGGGTGAGTTGAAATTCGAAATCGCAACCTGAAGGTAGTTTGCCTTTAACCACCTTATGGGCAAGCACGGCTAAATTTAATTGTGCCAGCTGATCGAGTTTGAGTAGTCCGAGTCTGCCGTACCATGGCGACACGTCGTCCCGTCGAGACAGACCAGTAATGGCTCGCACCGCATTGTTCTGGATCACTCGCAACGAGTGCAGGGTTCCCGAGTAGGTTGCGCCCCAAATCGTGATTCCGTAGGTGAGAATCGATTCCAGGAGCGCCCTGTATACAAGGACCAGAACAATGCGGGAGACCTTGGCCTTCCTCAGACGGGCCAGCGATGCCACCACAGCACAGCAGACCCTGACGCTCGACCGAACGTGACTTTCCCATTTCATGTTCTCATGAAGCGTGATACCGAGACATTTTACTTCTCGACTTAGAGGGACGGCTGCACCGCCCACTTGAAGGAATATATTACCTGTGTCCAGTTTCAGCCTCGATGCCCGCTGAGGTGTGTGAAACAAGACGCGTTTCGTCTTAGTCGGATTCACGACAAGGCCAAACCGTAAAATATGAAATTGCCGTTTCGATACCGGTTTCCACATGCCTAAGATTAACTTGACCGTTTGATAGCTGAGCAGGTGAGATGCGGAACAGCAGAGTTGTATCATCCGCATATACCACTGGTCGACACTCTATATCCCTTTCAATGCCACGCAAGGCGAAATTTATGTAGATTATGAAGATGAAGGGGCCAAGAACCGACCCCTGGGGAGTCCCAATCGAGACAGTCCCAGGGGTGGAGCTCAAACCCCCCACCGACACAAACTGCTTACGTCCGCCTAGGTACGATTTAAACCAGGCAGTTACACCTGGTGCGCAACCGATTTCTCGCAGCATCTTAAAAATATAGAGTGGTCAAGACAGTCAAAGGCCTTCGCTACGTCAAGGAATGCGCCGAGACACATTTTCCCGTCTTCAGCAGCTTTGACTATTTCTCACCAGATATGGTTTTGAGCCAACTCCGCTGATCGCGACTCCCTGAAACCAAATTGGTTTTTAGAAAGAAAATTGGTCGCGTTTAGGTGTTCCTCGAGCTGCTTCGTAATAAGTCTCTCAAAGACCTTAGATATGAATGACACCAGCGATATCGGTCGATAGTTTCCAGGTTCGTTCTTATCGCCCTTCCCTTTGTAAAGCGGGATTACCGCTGATGTCTTTAGGCGTTCTGGGAACACCCCGGTCCTGATCGACATGTTGAAGATCGCAGCTAGAGGGCCTGATAACGCGTCGATTAAATTCAACTGTAATCGACCAGGCACGTTTCCCCCGGCTTCAAATAGATCCGATTTCACATTTTTTGCAGCGCAGTGCAGCTCCTGAGCTGTGATATCACTAAAGGAAAATGAATTGGGCTCGGAGCTCCCTATGCCAGAAATGGCGTCGTCTACCGCCTCCCGTTGGGAAAGTCCAGCCGCGGTTTTAGCACCGATTGAGGTGAAAAACTCGTTTAGTGCGTCTATTACTTCCTGGGCCTCTTCAAGCTCTTGGCCGTCGACAAGCAGACGCTTGGGTATCGTGGCCTTTCTTTTACCACGGCCGCAAATTTCTTTAAGAGACGCCCACAGTTTTGCAGGCCGATTACTGACAGCTACAAACTGTTTCTCGAAGTAGGCGTCCCTTTTTCTCGGAGCCTCTTCCTATAATTTGCCTGCCACCGCTGCAGCGTCTCCCTGTCATCTACGGTCCGTTTGTGAAGCCACCGACGACGTGCTCTGTCAACCACACGTCTTAGCTCAGCCAATTCATGGCCAAACCAAGGAGCACGATTTACCTTTTTTGGAGCCCTACGCTGCCTTAACGGGAAACTTTCGTCGAACAGATGTCGAAGCTCCCTATTGTACGATTCGTAAGCCGCATTGGGGTCATCTGAGGCAAGAACTGAGGACCAGTCCACCCTGGAGACACCGTCCTCAAAACGCCCCAGGCCCTCATCATTGAGCTTTCGATAGGCAGGGCAAGCCTCAGGTTTTGCCACACACTGTGGCAATAGTGTCGTGCTGCCCGCTAACATGATTCCTACTGGGCAGTGATCGGAAAATACCGTATTAACAACGAAAGGAGTAATCTGTAGATATCGTTCACAGTTTGCAATAAAAACGTGATCAATGCACGAGCCTAAAGAGACAGCATTGGACCTGAGGTTTGGACGTGTTATCATATTGACTGCATACTCAAAACCCTTGCTGGCAAGAGCAGTACAATATTCAACAGAGATAGGGTCCCCTTCTAGTAGGTCAATGTTGGTGTCCCCCATAAGAACACAAGGCAAATCTCCAGTCGCTGGCAGAATATCGTCAAGTATCTCCATAAGAGTGTTCGACGATCGTATGTCATTAGAGTATACTCCAACGACATAGCCGTCAAAGCCAGGGCGGCGTAGACGTAGCCTTATGGCCTGTACATTGCCGTCATCGCGCACAATGCGAATAAATTGTAAGGCTTCCTCCTCCACCCCCAGGTCTGCAGGCAGATATGGAATTGTAGCCCTGTAAATTGTAAAGAAGTTTGTCGGCCTCCCCAAACCAAGTTTCTCCCACTACGACAACATCCCAATCAACGTGTGAGCCGTCCATAAGGGCCGTGAGCTCGTCGAACCTCGTCCCGGAACGGAGGTCCCTTGCGTTCACATGTAGACCTGCAAAACTCGTATAACCGTTGGACACGTCGTCAAGCGGCACCAGTCTACAGAGACGGGATACCTCTAATAGCTCAACGTCCTCAGGTAGTTTGGTCATTGCATTGCGAGGTGTGCCCAATACCGACGGGTCCTACAGGCGGCAAGCCCTCAGCGCCTGCCTGCCTACGGCCTCGGTAGTCAGCATAGAAAGGACGCACCCTGAGCCCGTTCTCTTCCCAATAACCATGGGATCTCAGTCGTCCAATGTCAGCAGCAGGAACCTGGATTTTAAAAGAGCAGGATATCTGCTCTTCCCCATGCCCTCTCAGCTGCCAGCAACGGGCTTCCGGGAACCCCATCGATTTGACAAACCCGCGGAGGTCCGTGAGGGAGTACCCGGGTCTGCAACCACCTAGGTATACTGAGGCAGTTTCAGGGGCGTCCTCTCTGTAGCGTTTCCTCCGCACCGTCTCGTATGGGGCAGTCGCATCAGGCAAGCCGCCGGCATTCCCGTCTGGCGGGACTACAATGACCGGCTTAGGCGATCGCTGCTCCTCTTGAGATAGTTGGTCGTTCGTCTCCGTAGACTCTTCTTCCACTGTATGTATCTGGTTGCTGCCGTTCATCTTCTTTGTCTCCTTGTTTCTTGTCTTTTTCTTCTTCTTTTTGTTTTTCTTTGCCTTCTCACCATTGCCGATTTCTTTTTCACCTTTGCCTACAGCAGCGTCCGTAGCAGCAGGAACAGTGGCATCCGAAGCTGCGTTAGCAGCAACAGTAGCCTCAGCAACAGCGGCAACAGGAGCCTCAGCAACAGCGGCAACAGAAGCCTCAGCAACAGCACCAACAGGAGCCTCAGCAACAACGGCAACAGGAGCCTCAGCAACAGCGGCAACAGTGACAACCGCATCCTCAGAGATAGCAGAGCCGGCAGCATCAGCTGTAATGGCATCGTTTTCGACGTCCTCCGCCGAGAGGCCCAATCGTGCCATCAGTTGGGCTATCTGTAGCTGGAGATGGCTGATGGCAAGATGGTTTTTTGCCGACGCCAGTCGCACCGTTCTCAGCGCTTCCACCTCCGCATACCGGCCTCTGTCACACTCCACTTCTGCCCACTTATCACAGTTTCTACAAACGAAATCCGTGATAACCTCGCCTGGTCTCGTCGGCGCAATCATTGCGCGGCAGACTCGACATCGGTGCGGTTTGATAAGGTAGGCCGCAACGTCCGCCTCCTCAATACCGTGGCCTGTCGTGCCGCTTTCGCCCTCCGTTAGCTCCAACCGGGAGTCCAACAAACTCTCATCATGGTCAGAACAGTGCGTCGCTGACGCTTTGGGCGTGAGGCGTAGTTGCAGGCTGCGCCGGTCTCTGACAATTGTCAGTAGCGTATGCAGTGTCCGACGTCGGTGCGACTTGGGTGCTGCCGGCGTCTGTAGAGGCAGCCGGTTTCCACAGTCCATCGTTTCAGCCGTCACCTCCTCCGTTTTCTTCCCTTTCTGTCCTTCTGTCCTTCTCTCCGCCCACTATGCAGCAACCTCCAATTGTCTCCAGCCGCTTACGTTCACGGCGCAGTCCCTCGCTAGGGTTCATAGGGGGGGCTACTCTAGACTAGAAAATCTGAGTCCAGATGCGTGCGATCCAAGTCAGTGCCGATCTGGTGGTGGCGTTAGTTTGGATCGGAATTCTAGTCCGCTAGTCCAATGTTTGGACTAGATGAACTAGAAGATTCGATCAGCTAGGTGGATTTGTCTTAGCGGCCTCTTCTACTCATCCCGTCCGGAGGCCTAGGCCACCTAGTCCAAAATGGTCTAGAATGAACTAGAATGACCGGAGTAGGCTAGTTGGATTGGGCTTGAGCTGCTGATCAGAACGGTGGGTCGCACTCCTGTGCTTTTGCTGATCAGTAGGCTCATGGCGGGCGGACTAGAACGAACTAGCGTGCCGTTCAGTTGGCTGATCGCCTGCCGGCTTACCGCCTTGGCCATGTAACAACACCGCCAGGTCGTCGTCGTCGTCTTGAGCTTGCTGAATCCAAGATGGCGGCCTTTTTTGCACGACCACCTCTCTGCCGCCTGCTTGCACCACTATCCCCACTACTCCGCTGCAGCAACCAGCTGCATAATCGTGTAGCCGTAGATCACGGCTCCGTATGCAGTAAAATAGAGATATTTTAAGAATCAAGAGTTTGTCTTGTGTATGGCCAAACTCGTTCGTCCTCTTCTTCCTGAGTGTCAGGTGTGCACTACCACTTGGGGCACTTCTTTTCACTCTCGAATCCAAAACATTTTACAAACACAAACGGGGGTCGGCCATGGCAGATTCATGCTGAAGATCAGCTGATTTGCTACCTCTCATAGAACAGTACACTGAAATGGCCGAAAAATACTAGGTTTCCGCGGGGCACTGATGGTTTCACTTCACTGGAGCATGCTGAAGGGTTCTCAGTATCTCGTCGGAGTTGTTAACCGGTTTCGAGCTTAGATGGGCACCTGGAACTGGAAAACTAGTAGTATTTTTCAGGACCGATGTTCATGTGCATCCGATAGTCACGGAGCCGCGGTCTGTCCAGGTCCTGTATAGAAGACATTTGGGGTGAAACGTTCGATTATGAAACGGCAGCACCAGCTGAGTTTGTTATACATCTCGACAACGTCGTAGCAATCGGAGAAGAAATAGTTCTAGGCAAGCAGGTTCAAGTGCGTGGCTATTGCCTCAACGTTTCTCTTCTGCAATTTAGCCCTGCTGGGCAATTGGACCGCCTCCGTGACGTCGATGCTTTGAAGACGTGTGTGCGTTTAGACACCACAATGGTATCAATGGTGTCAGGGTCTGTCGTTAAAGTAACATCAAGGGTGGAACCAGATTGATGCCGGATTGATACCGTCAAACTGACAGTGGGAAATGATGGCGCCGCAGCATTCATGAATGCGGAGTGAGCAGTTCAATGGCAAGTTGTTCGCCAGGTAAGTCGCACGAGATATGTACGACGTGTGATTGAGCTGTCGGGCTCGGTGGCGTGGTGCATTCGCCTGCGCCTTGCGACCGGAGGATAGAACACATAGGTGCGCGGGTTCGAGCCCCACCGCTGCACATTTGTATTTATGGGGGTCCGTGTATAAAGCAATGGGAAAAGCAGTCCCGTGGACGTTAAATCTTGGCTCAGTGAGAGTGCGGCTAACTCGAAGCGTGTGTCTCTGAATTTAAATTTACACTCTAACTGCTCAGAACTGATCGAAGCAATCTCGAGACGCCAACTGAGTACAATGCTAGTAAGACCAGCAATGCGCCGTATGCTCGTTGAATAGTTACCGGAAAATGGCTTTTGTCTACAGGTGGTACACACACCAAGTTTTGCTTGTTCGCAGCGTCTTCAACAAAATATTGTGACAAAGCCGACCGAGCAGCATACGATCTCGCCACCTGATGTAACGTCGCTGCGTGGAGCACACTTAATAGCAATCGTATTGTAAATATCTTATTAGAGCGTCGCATTTGATTGCTTTGCAATAAGAGGCAAATAATTATATTGATTTGAGGTGGCACCACTATTACTACCCTTAAGAAAGCCGAGATAAGAACAGTACAAGTCTGACGGCATGGCTCGCCTAGAGGTAAAAACGAAGCAATGGAATGTGTGTTTATATATATATATATATATATATATATATATTTATATATGTATATATATATATATATATATATATATATATATATATATATATATTGTTTATTTCGCAATGAGTTTACATTTCAATCTGACACACAATTATGACATAATCGCCATTATATACAATTAAAACACTTTAGCGACCGTCCCATCAGGCGAAAAAGGTGCTGAGAGATTGCCGATGTGTCCGGCGACTCACTGCACGGTATTTAGCGCACGTCTGCTAGAAGACCCGACAACGACATTGATTGCCAACGTGGTGAAATCCTTGGGCCAAACAACCAGGTGTTATTGGCATTTGACACCCTAGTAGTCTCGTTGTAAGCAGCATTGCTGTAATTATATCTGAAAGTCTGAAAGAATGTGCTCCTAACATGCAGTTCAATCTAGGCAGTTAAATCAAGACTGGGGCCTCCCTAGACAGAGGTGGCCGACTGCAGGTACATAGTTGTCAAACGTAAGCGGAAGACCCTTACAAGGGCTGCTCGTTTTGCACGAAGAACTCGTCGGAACTCCGTCACACATGTCGGCACACAGCACTCAGAACATCTAGGTCATCTCGGTTTGTGTGAATTATTTCGCAAAGTACTTGCATGCTCGCGAGGATGGCTTTCTCTTCCCCTCGTGATTGTCGCTATCTCTCTCTCTCTCTTTCTTCCTCATTGCCATTCACACTTAAGGGAGTGGTGTGTTAGCCCTCCCGGTCTTTGTCGAAGCGAAGAACGAACGAACGGCCTGCAGATCCTCCGCCACAAATTTAATACAATTATTCAAACAACTCCGCAGGGTGCCCCTATATTGTGCGGTATGTTTACTACTTCCAAGCCTACAAAATGCCACCATATAACATTCGGCCCGCACCTTATCTATCTATCTGCTCTGCTCTGTTCTGGTTCGTAGGTGTCAAATCGTTTATTTAGCTGTCATGCGATAAATAAGCACTTCGATATCGTGTAGTACACCTCGCGCAGTACTTGCAGCTTGCAACACGTTTAATATTGCTTCATCTGTATCGCGGTTGAAGTCTGTCCACTTTATGGCGCTCGTCACTGTATTTTAGCCAGCCAATAGACTTCGTCGTAGACGGACTGGCGCCTCGCCAAGTAATACGCCTTAGTACTCATGGCGTCGAGACGGGTGTTGCGACCCTGGCAACGACGATGGGACATTCGTTAGAAGAGTATTCCAGTAGAGTACGCATATATGTATGTATGTACGTTTATATATATATATATATATATATATATATATATATATATATATATATATATATATATATATATATGTGTGTGTATACAAGAAGATTCAACACAATAATGCTCAATGTTGTAGTGTGTGCGGGACTGGGGCGCACAAGCAGCCTTACAGTCCATTAAAAATCTACTCCCCCCTCGTCTACCCAAGCAAAGCATTCGTCTATCACCATCGGCAACGTAACAAACAATGTATTATGCTGCATGTATTAAGCGAGAACGTCGGTGGACGAGCAGACACCATGCCGCGCGTACTCATGCAAGGCTGCTCCGTTTTTCGCACCGTCAAAACGTCGTTTTTCATGTCCTTGGACGACTCGTCTGTCGGTGACAAGAACAATAACAACGTCAGCTACAGCAGTAGTAACAGCAGCAAAACAGCAACAACAACAACAACAACAACAATGACAGCGTCTGCAGTAACAATAGCAACAGCAAGAACAATAAGAACAACAACAACAGTGAGGGCAGCACCAAGAACAACAACAACAACAAGCAACAACCACGAGCAACTCTGCGCTAAAAACGACGGTGTGTCCAAGAGGACAGAGAACGTAGAAGCATGAAACTGTCTGTATAGGGTCTGCGAACCAGCCACTTCAGTAGCTAGAGAAGACGCGGCGTAGAGAGACCAAGGCAGATATAAATAGATAGAGGCAAAGTTAGATAGTTAGATAGATGGACAGATAAAAAATAGATATATAGATAGATAGATAGATGAATAGACGGACGGATAGATATATACTGCCGGCTCCCACTGCCGGAAACTGTGAAACAAGCCCAACCCACGCGACACTCCTGCAACAACTGGCGAGCCCGTGCAGACAGACCCGTCTTTGGATCTGTCGGACTTCATTGCGCTTGGCTTGTTCGCCACGCCGAGGCCGATTCGTACCGAGCCAAAACACTGCTGTCTGCAGTGCAGCCGGCTCTCGACCGCATAGAGCAAGAGAGCAGCATAAAAACCAACTGCCGCCGTTGTGTCATGCTTACACATCGTCGCGTATATGTGACTGTGCTCCAACAACACACAATGACTACGATTTGTTATGCGCTTTCGGATAGCTGCATCATTGTGTATGCGCAGAAGTTTGTGGTACTCCTCTATATATATATATATATATATTTTTTTTTTTCCATATATATTTTATTTCTATATTATAATTTTTTTATATATTTTTTTGTATATACTTAATTTATATATTATTTATTATTTTTTTAATATATATATACAACAAGAACTTAGCCATCCGCGGGGTCCAAGCGTTCGAGATAGATCACTCTAGTCTTGAATCGTACGCGATAATGTACGCGTCAGTGGCGTTGACGCTAGCGTAGTATTTGAGTGCTTTACTCATACCAGCCCGTGACGTTGCTGTCTGTCTGTGAAATCGGCACCCAGCCATCGCTGTGAAGTTATGCGTAAAGTCAAAAAAGACACCCCTATTCTCTCTCACACAGACTGTACATCAAGCAAGCGGATGACATTGTTTTGGCTGTTATGGCGGTTATTTCGCGGGCGCCCGCGGGTTGTGTCCCTGCTGTCGGCATCAGCAAACCTGCTACCACCACTCCTTCCTGTGTTCTTCTCTTGACGTCACTTCATTGAACGATGAGAACTGGTCATGCTTCGTCGGAGAGTCAGTGTTTATTTGTCGTCGACAGATTCAACTGGGTGATGGCTTCGCGTCGGAGGTGATCGCGCCCCACAATCGCGCGCACCGTCGGTCAACAGACCTCAAGGCCTGATCGAACCGTATTGAGCAAACATGTCAGCGAACGTACGGAGAAGAGAAACGTCAAGCTTCCTCTTCCTCTCTTTCTCTCTTTGCTGGTGAGAAGCAAGCAGTAAGCGAGCTAGAGATCAAGTGATAGCGAGACAAAGAATAGGCAAAATAGATCGGATCAAATAGATAATGACTTTATTTACAGAATAAAATACAGCGGAGATTGAAATGCATGGAAGCTTGCGAAGCTTGCGCCGATAGAGGATAGAGGGATAGATCGAAGAGAACAAAAAGCGTGAGTCAAATAGGTATGTTTGAAAGATATCCCTGGTGCGAAGCTGCCGGTTTGAGGAGCATTTGCAAGGTTGTCTGACCCCCCGCCACCCCCGACAGCGTCCTGGAGAGTCGCCAGAATCAAAAGACCTCGTTTTCCTCCGTTTCCCTCCACCGTTGTTTCGACGGTTCGAGCTTCAAGGACAGCTCGCTTACGACTCACAAACACGTGGACACTCAGCAGAGCTTCTAAAAATACGCACTGTCACACAGACACCGAAGTCGCCGAATGCACACCATGCGTGAAACGAACGACGACAAAGACCACCAAAGCATTGCGACACATTCCTGTTCAGCGGATGCGACCGAGCCCGCGACCCCACTTGGTCCCACATGCGGCGGTCGTTGTCAAGGGGCGCCATGAACAGGTTGCTCGCTATTTCTAACTGTAAACTAGTTGGTTTCCTTCCTAGTGCACTGTGCCTATCACCTCCTACCTATATGCATACTAGGTGGATTAAAAACTGCCGAGCATCTAACACCAGCAATAGACGGACAAAGACCACTGAATTCCCTCTGTATCCCTCCCCAAAGCTCTAGTCCAACGATGCTCAATAGCTGTTTACCACGGGCAAAATATTTAGCATCTTTCGACCCAAAATACTTGTCTTCGGCGCATATCACGTTAGTATTGTTCATCTTTTGAAACCTTTTGAAATTGTAGACCGGCGATGCCAGGATTTTTCTGATTTACCTAGTACATCTATCTAACCAAAGCTATATTTTTCAGATTGAGTTTAGTTGAATAGCTATGCATATATATATATATATATATATATATATATCTATATATAAATATAATATTGTGCACGTTGCTCGAAAGATTTCGAACTTCAATATGCACCGGTTAAAAGACAAAACGCGATCGACGGTCCGCTATTTCGCGTTGCCATTTTTCACTACGCCGGCATTGCTTCGGCCGTTCTGCCTCACTAACCTCTGCGTGAAGACGACTTCGAGGTGTTTTGAATTGAAAATATCCACCATAGCCAAGTGCAAGGTCATCTACATGTCTACTCCGTCGTTGCTCCTAGGCAAACACGTGCTCGTAGACTAGCATAACGGTGCGGTGCCAACATAGCGACGTTGGAAGACAATATATAGACATGGAATTCGATGCCAAACACGGGCCGCCTCCGCTGTCGTCCGACGAGTATTGAGGCATGATTCATTGCTGGTGCCAGCTTCCCTTCGGCTGGTGCCAGCTTCCCTTCGGAGCTGCAAGCGGGGCCGCGAACGGAACGCTCATTACTGAGTCTACCGATTAATTTCCACCATGTCTGCTCGTCAGAAGAGCAAACTGAAGTGAAACCGGACCGGGTCAGATACGTCATTTTTTAAAGTTATTAAACACGTAATTGAAAGAACATAGAGCTAATGATTGGCTACTTTAGGCGTAGGTTACGTACAGGTGCTTCTCGCAGGCTGAAATCGGCCGCTTTAGACACGAAAGTTTACGGTGTGGCGCGGCTTTTGCAGCTTGTTGATTGGTAGAGAAAATTGAGTTTAACAAAAATTAACGGAGAGCATGCTGTATTTACGCTTTACACAAAAACTAACCTAGAAACTGTGTTGACGGCCTCACTTAAAGATGTATAGAGCTATTTAGGCCAAGTATGCTGTTAACAAACCTATGATATTATTCGTGACACTGCTCGGGTATGTATTCCATTGCCGCAAAGTAATGTTTAGGTGAATCGAATATGTGAACAATTACACTTATTGGTATGCCAGTACAATTATTATGCCGGTGAGATTGTGACTTTTTAGGGTTTTTACACGGGACACCCAATTTTGGAGTGTTTTTTTTACATAAATTAGGGTCAATCTAGATGGCTTTTATTTTAGGATCAATTAATACACGCTTTAGTTTTGGGATTTAGTGCGTTGATAGTCTCGTTAGGCGAGATTACCCATCCGGGCACTTTATCCTCAAAATCATACTTATCTCGCCGGTAGTGTGGATTGTGGCACTTTATTGCTTGTTGAAGCCAAAGTTATGCATCGATTTTTCTAATTCGGGCACAGACAATTAAGGATCATGCTGCGAAAACGCTCGCAGTTTGCCGTAGAGTTAAATAAATAAGGTCAAACGATTCCTCTTGACAAAAAGCCGTACCAGACTGTGACAATTGGCATACGTAACGGCTCTTCGTGAACCACGTAATATAAATAACGGGTTTTCTGTTGCGCAGATGTGACACTTTTATTTATTTACACTTCCATTTTAGTAAAATTCAATTTTTTGTCCCCACAAAATTGGTATCACGATGCATCATCCTGGAAACCAATTGACAATGTTTAGTCACACCTGATGGTCCGAAGGCTTAAGCTCTTGCATTGGCTGAAACTTAAATAGAGACATCACTGGATTCAATCTCAAAATACACCAAATATAGTGGTGTATTTTGTCAATACTTTCGGCCGACTCCGCGAGCGCTCCGTGGACTTGCACGGCTTGGAACATTACGTGCTGAACGTGTGAACCTCTTGCACGAACTAACGAATAGTGTTCTCACAAAGCCGATTATGTTGACCGTAAACTGCACGAAGAGCTCAAGAGCACACTTGTACAGAGTTTCCCTTTTCGAGATGAGAGAATTTCACAATCTCTGCGCGATCTGCCTTAAGTGACGCTCCACCTTGGATTTGAAAGCCCTACGTTGTTTGTGAGGAGAGCAGATCGCGGAGAGGGCGGAGCTAGTTGCGGGTACTTTTAAAGATGCCAGTTGATTTTTCGGGCACCTCATAGTTTAGGATTAAAAACAATAACAAGGACACGTGATAGTTGTTATTACTACTCGTAGCTCACAAACAATGTACCGTGATTCAGAAAAAGATTCGTAAGCATTCAGTTTTAAATTTTGCGCCCGAACGATCTCTTATCTCCTGTACTGTACTCATGAATTTCTTCCACACACATATATATATATATATATATATATATATATATATATATATATATATATATATATATACAACTTTTTAACGACAAACAATTTTAATCGCCTTGAGAATTCCTTATTACTAGGGTTACTGCTCCAAATACCCAACGAGCCTCCCCCTTCCCGCGCCTTCAAACAGGCGGTGGACACGAATTCGGTCCTTTCGTCGAAACTTGCCTGTATCATTCACTCATATAACGCCTACCGGAACGTCGGTGGTGATGATGATGATGACGATGACGACAACAACAGCGACGATAAATTAGTGGAATACGAGCAGCTACAATAACTCTAATTAAATCGATGTATGATAATCTGATACTACTGAGGGCCGCTGACGCTGACAAGTAGTCGGTTGACTGATTTTGTTCTAGCCAAGCCTACTTAGCAAACTTGGTGGTGTAGCGTCGAAGCGAAGGTGCTCGACATTGTCGACGAAGGAAAATTGAGAGAGGCCCAAGTATAAAAGGGCACAAGGATACGGGAATGGGAGGACCAAAAGGGGAGAGAAAAATATAGGGGTGAGGAATAGAATGTAGAGAAAGAGAGAGAGAGAGAGATATGAAAATGTGAGAGAGAGAGAGGGAAGGGGTGGACAGTGGAGAAAGAGGGACACCATAGTGAGCTGGCAAAGCACAGGAGGACTACGGCGGTAGTGTGGAGGTGGTGGGGGGTCCTAAGCCGACGCCACCTACAGAGTACGCAGAAGCACTGCAGGCAACGGCGACACCGCCGGTAGTCGCCGTAACGTTGGTGACAAATCGAACCTCATCTTTCATCACTGCCGCAGCCGTTGGCCAACGGCTCAATGAACAACTCTTACATTAGGTGTATGTCCAGCATTGACTGTGCCTCGTTGCCCCGCCTCTCTCTTGCATTCTACACTTCCGTCGTCGAGGACTATCTAACGTCTACTATTTATTATGTGGCAACCTGCCTGCGTGTCACCTGACCCTATGTTATGCGTAGGACAGAAATAAATAATAATAATAATAATAATAATAATAATAATAATAATAATAATAATAATAATAATAATAATAATAATAATATAATAATAATAATCACTATGGGAGGTATGGTACTGCGAGTGACGTACTTGGTGTGGTGTTCGCTGATCTACCAGCCAACATCTATACTCTGGTAGTAATAATAACCGTGTCTAGGTCGAAATGTGCGTTTAGAATTTGTTTCTAAGTTGTTTTTTGGCCTCTCCGCTGATGTACAGACAGCACACGTGCGACAGCTATCATTTCATGCTTGTGGGCGCACGATTTGAGAGAACGAGCAGAGTTCCACGTTTTCTCGGCCTCTCACGGCAGGTTCGCCGCGTGGTAGTGTATAGTATACATTCAGTGGCAGGGTACTATTGTATAAGTACATCGGCTTCAATGATGGGCCACGAACGCTGCTCTAGTGCTCAAGTTCCGTCAGTAGTTAGCTGGCCAGCAAAATCAGCCATCCGTATCGCCGTTGACAGCAGGCAAACTGATAATCATATAGAATATATATATATATATATATATATATACATTGCTTGGCGCACCACAGGTCGAAATAAATTACACTGTATATTGTGCAAAAATGATGCAATATGTTGTACGGTTACAGCTTCATGGCGTATACGTAAATGGTCACAAGTGTATACGTATATATGTCATAATACAAATAAGAAACTCCCCGTAACGGGTGCTTAACCAAAACAGCGCGAAGATTCCATATGATCTCGACGCAAATAAAACGATGTTACTGTTCACAATGCTATCAAAAGATGAGTTTAAGTTTTAACATGACTAGCAATAACAAAAAATAAATATATATATATATATATATATATATATATATATATATACGTGTGTGTGTTATACATATATATTCACATATATATTTTTTACTTAACATCAAAGGTGGCACATATCATTTGGGTTCCTGTTAACGCATTCACCGTTTTGGGGATCCAGTGCAGGAATTGGCCATCTCTGGGGGGTTCCCCGGACCAAGGCCGCATTATCCCGTTGCACCTCCAGTGACAGGCGTTGTCTGAGGAAATCGCCCGAGATTTATCTCCGCTGGCTAAAATTAGCCGCCACCCAACGTTATGCAGCAAATCACGAGTGTATGAGCCCGGTCCGCCAAGGGTTTCGAAAGAACGTAGGTAAATCTTGTACGGGTACTCGATGTTCTGGAACTTCCTGCTTGTTCACAAACTAAATGTCAAAATCATGCTTGAAAGGGTTGTGGCGTTTGATAGAGTGATCAATCAGCCCGGTGCTCACTGTGGGAACAATACCGTAAAAGAGCGCTGCCAAGTCTCACCGATCTGCAGGAGTGTGCTAGGCAGGAATATGTCAGACACATTTGTACATATACACAACGTGTCTGAGTAGAAATAGCTGGCGGTAGTAGAAAAGCATTATTTTATAGAAAAGTGACTTAGCTTAGGACCGATCGAAGTTATAGATGTTGGCCAAAACGGAAACAATTAAAACGGTATTCACCATTGCTCGGCCATGACGGTAAGTTTTTTCTAGAAAGCTTTTTGTCCTAAATCAACTTGTGCCGGAGCTGGGGTTCGAATAAAACTTTAAAATCCACCGATAGTTTTGAAGTTTGTATACCCTCTTCATCCTTTTGTGTATTAAGCCATTTTGAAGCTAATACTCTGTTTTCAAGGCACTAGGGTTCATTCAAAAGCTTAGCAAATACGCTATCTAACTGTCGAGGGAAGAACAGGCAATATCACAATATTAGAATTAATCATAAAGTAAAGTTACAATCTTCTTATGTTTGTACCTGCGAAGGTAGAGCTTTCTAATTATTCGCCCAGAGATAACGGAATTACCCTGTACGATATGAGGGTCCCATAGAATGATCTTAAACTTATAATTGAATATTGAAGAATGATTGAGTATATCAAAATTACGCCTGAATCCGGAAGATAGAACAAGTGTCACCGGAACATAACCAAAATCACTCAGCGGAATGCAAAGTCTCGTCTTGTACGGGAGTTCACAGAAGGTAGAATCTGCCCCACTTTGACGTGCAGAAACAGCGTCGGCGGTTTGACCCCCGGTAAATATCGGTTACAGCATGATGGAAGTGAATATTTCTATGGAGCATTCTCACTTGTGTAGCTCAATGCTGTACACTGAAAAGTTTTACTACGGAAAGAACGCCGCTTACGGGCAATGCTGTTTCGATGGGCATAGAGCGTGGAGGCTGTCCAACTTCGCTTAAAGGACTACACACCTTTTATTCAACGGAGGCAGCCCGCTAAAGTGTGGGGCGAGCGTTTGGCGTACTCGCGCGGCTGTTTCTCATGTTTCAGGTTGAAAAAGACGAGAGCGTTGGCGGCAGCAACCCCGCCAGCTTAGTCGAACATACTCCGACGAGGATGTTGTCAACCGAAGGCTGAAAGAGGGCTTGTCATCCAAAAGATTGAGTAAGTTTACAGGAAAGTTCTGCTGCCTAACCGGGTCCGCGCTCTCATTCAGAAGCCATGCAACGGCAGGGCATCGAACGCGGAGATTCGCTTCTCTTTGCGTCAAGTTTAAAATGTATGCCGAGTTTGTAGCAGGCACCGCCATATACGCAAGACCACACATGAAACATATTTCAACAACGTAAAAACTCGAGGCTAGGTACACTTATGATTGCAATCACTCTCGCTAATGTGCCACGCAGCGGGCTTTTTAGCGGGCTGACATAGTTCTACACATTTGTTTTTGCTACACATATATTTGCTATACATCGATGCTTCAGGACGTTAATAGATGTTAATAGAGGCGCTAACAGGTGTGTCTAATGTGGCTAGGCATAGCATTTGAAAAACTTTGGCAGTGAGGATTTCAAGAGAGAAAATAGTCCCAGCGCGTATTGGCGCGTTTCGTGGTGACGAAAAGGAAATAAGTACCACATGTGTAGGCGGCCGACGTTCAATTACAACAGATTATCGGCGCATAATTATTCTTAAGATTACAGAGGTTTTACTTAGGTTCTGTTTGGGCTGCCTCATAGGACATAGCCAGAAGTGCTCTTGCGGTGAGCAGGTAGATCCTTCGGGCCATTTTGATATATTGTGCATACGAACCGCAAGGCGCTGTGTTAGGCACGTAGACACGTAGCCACGACACCCTGAGTCGGGTCTTGAGAACAGCAAGCCTTTGCTGCGCACTCGAGTCTACCGACGTATGCCACGACGAGTCTAAACGCTTCGATGGAATGACTCTTATTTGCTTCAAGAGCATGGAGCGTGCTCATCTGGGACGATACGATTCGCCTCCGGTGGCACACGCGGCTTGGTTTTCCAAGACTAGTGGCTGGCAAAAAACAAGCATCAACCGAATACTCTCTTGACTCTCATAGGCCCTTGGCATTCAAGAAGCTAGGTGAATCTGCTCGCCTCTCAAACGGAGTGGATAGACAAACCTCAAACTCGCCACGGGCGGTATGGCAGATACTACGTCGCAGACGCCCAGATGAAGAAGGCTCGTAAACCGAATTCGTTTCAGTGCTTCGTCCCCGATAGGCTCCGTCTAGTCTCATGTCAAAATCGAACACTGATTGTCCTAGTGCTACCACAATAAACATTTACTGAGGAGAAACGTCTCGGCTTTATCATAACACGTAACTATGCTCGTTTGCTTAACATGCTTGTTATGTGTAAACCCTTTCTTTTCTGAAATTTTATTTTATTATCGATTTAAAAGGCCAACGCGAGGTCAGTCGATCTACCCCCATGCAAAAGCCGAAATGGTTCTGCAAAATGAAATTGATTGACTCTAAATGTCAATGTAACCACCAGATTTTCGATGATCTTTGAATTATAGTCAACGAACGAGATCAGCGTATAATTGACTGTGCGGTTTTGTCTCCCCTTCTTCGTAAATAAAGGAAACATCGTCGTATCTTTCAACCGTGCTGGGAAGTTGTCAGACTCATTCAACAGCTTTGCAGGCACGCCCGACATGACACCTCGACTCCAGTT
Organism: Dermanyssus gallinae; assembly: GCA_003439945.1. Classification (NCBI taxonomy): domain Eukaryota; kingdom Metazoa; phylum Arthropoda; class Arachnida; order Mesostigmata; family Dermanyssidae; genus Dermanyssus; species Dermanyssus gallinae. The sequence continues at coordinate 136,549 of QVRM01001982.1, read as the reverse complement.
TGCCTTAAGACTGAGAAGAATATCAGGACCCTCGGAGACAGAGACAGAAACGACAGAGAATAAATATACGTTATAATTACCTTTTGAAGTAGGATGGTTCCCATACCTCTGCTCTTTTTGAGGTGAGCGACCGTAGTATTGTGTAACGTGATAAAATGACGGTTTAGTTTATTTGCAATTTCCACCGGGTTTTCCAAGGTTTTATCGTCGCCAACTAATAGCGCGGTAAGAATTCTATACGAAATGCATCGAGGTAGCGGCGACGATTCGTTGAATAGGCGGTTTTTGAGTCCACCGAGTTCGTCTTACGATGTCTGCGGTACATCTTAGTAGCTCTGCGACGCAGGTTCCGTAAACCAGCAGCCGCGATATTGTCTAAAATAGATCAGGGCACCGGAATAAAGGTCAGAGAAGACCAGAGCCCCGAGAAGCGCGGCCTGGTGAACTTCGAGCAATTTGAAACAGCAGTGTGGTTATATGGAAACTACGCGACGAGAATTTGATTATTCATTACAAGGGAAAAATCTCCAGCGGAAAAGCATGACGTTTAATTCCTAAGCTTCAGAACTAAAATTAAGTCATAATTTGTATCGCCCATAATAATGTCAGTGGTAGAGGTACAATTCGGCGGCCATATCGTCTAGAGTAGTCCGCGGCGTGTCCTTACACGACACGTGGTTGAACTAAAACCCTACAATAAAACATGTAAGACCGGCCCGTTTTTTTAGATGCAAACGTACCACCTGGAGTGCGACAATAAATACGGCATGTGGAATGCTCACAGATGCCGACACCGCCACCTAATCTCCCCAGGCCTCTACCTGACGCAACTTATTCAAAACAATTTATTAAGTGAGATGCCTGATGGCAATGCTTCAGCCACGTTTAATTAAGTACTGCCGCATCAAATAGGGCTTCCGCTTCCGAAATTGCTTTCACATTTCGCGTGCGGTTTTCATTAATATAGTTTACGCATTTTCGTAATGTTCGCCAAAGATGAGATTATGCTGGAGTCACGGCCCTTCAATTTGCGAGTGGCAGAGGTACGTATTTACTTCAATGAAAGGGGCTTGCGAAAGGTATTTGTCGCAGACTCGTTCACGGTGCGAATGTGCTTTTTGGGGAGTGATGTTGATCCCGGTTGTTCTGGCGTATCCTGGCGCTCCCGTAGGCTTCCCGTACATAGTGACTTTATGCAACCTTAAAGCGAGAAACACGTCAGTCGGTGTAACCCTATTAAACTGGTGCATGAAAATGTCACTAGGAATGTGGTGGTAGGTCCTGCTCATTTAAAAAGTTGTGTAAGGTGGTGGAACCTGTTACCGTAATAACCTCTTTAAGAGCAGACAGAAGGTTTTCGTTAGTAAGACCATTATCAACTCCGTTTATTCTGGCAGGATATGCATCTAGATCGTTGCATTTAGCCATCGCCAGATCGTTGAGAAAAGTCATAAACTGCACTGCGTCGTTTGCTTTATTAACGTTATTATACCAGACGTGAATGATGTCAGCTCTTGACTTCAGTTTAGTGAGAGGGTAGAGTTTATGCACTTTACTGCACAATAAGGTAGGCTACTATTGAACGGCTCATTTGTAAAAACGACCGCCCCACCAATTGTTCAATTACCTCTTAGTGCTATAACTACACGAATGAGACCATTTGGCTGACTGAACGACTTAGATCGTATGGCGCAAATTCGTTCTTTTAGCTTTTGGAGACGCTTGGTAGTGTTTTTAGAGCACCTTCTAATCTTCGTGTTTGCCAATTTGCATCCTCGGCCTTATCAGCACAGTCGGTTTCAACATTTCAGTTTGTAGAGCCATCACTTTTTAGAAACTTGATTTTAAAAATTGATTGTTTTAGAAGGCGACATTGAAAGAGAAAACAGGGACGCGGTTCTGATCTAGGGGGAATCTTCCCCACAAGTAACCCCAACCAATTGTCCCGGTAGATACTCACCGCTCTTACCTACCTTTAGTACTATTAACCGAAGACCTCGAAGGCCTGGAGCGAAGCTTGAGAGAGGTTGCCGTTTTCAGATCAACGAAAACCCAGAATTGCGGTGAGTCCGACACTGTTTGGCCCGCATCCAAAGATGGTGTCCGTTCGTGGGCAAGGCATATCTCGCTTCTTTACAAAAGCGCAGCTAACTACGCTGTTCGCTGCATCGATTCGGCGGTAGTCTTGAGTGTAAAGCTCAAGCCGGCCCTTCCTCTCTTCTTGACCACTATTCTCCGTTCAACCGTTCTTTACGTGGAGGCCAATGATTTCTTGCAGACAACTGACGTAATCAGCCACTATATGCGAAAAGTGGAATTCAAAATGATTGTATGCAAGTAGCTGACTAACGATGACCAGTAATGACAAGGACAAAAAGCTCAGAGCAACTGTTTGTTACCCAGTAGAACAAAGCCGCCGCCTCGAGCCACAACAGCACCACAATACGGTTGGCGTATCGAATCGGCCGGCCAAAGCAACAGTCAGCACACAGTCAATGCCAACGATAAAAAGCGTAAAAAATGAGACGTACACAACGCATCGGGCTTCAACATCGGGCCTGATTAGAGCAGACACGACAGAAGATGCACCCCGTAGTCAACACGACACAGATCAAAACACGGATCACACAAAGTCACTAAACTCAGACGAAGATTACCGCACGCGACGCACTCCCGACGAATAGGGCTAATAGAGTGATATAAAGTGCGTTGCAAAAAATGAGCAACTCATGTTTTTTTGGTGATAATTTCAGCTTGATTTATTTGAATGGCTTAACACTCGGCACACTGTGGATCCGTGCACTGGCACTCCCAAAGTGGTCCTGATTCTGGAAGAAGACATTTGGTCATGAGTAGCCAACTGTATGATCCTACGCCGATCTCGAATAGTCAAAACTGCCTTACGCCCACTGATAGATCTGCATTTCAATTATTGTCTTTTCGTTATCCGAGAGATCCTTTGTACAACCAATGGTTTAAACATAAGCTTCCTTAATAGTTCGGAACAACGACTGAGCTGTAGAATATTTTGCAGCTATAAAGCGATTGATTTAGCTAGACAATTTTCTTGACATTTGATCCCCGGGATCGTATATCAGCTGTAGTATCGACTATCCTTTACAAACAAGAGCTGTGTTGTGAGCATGTTATTGTTGCTAATATTTTGCAACACTGTTTTTCACACTTTTTTGTATGAACCGATTGTGAGATTTCAACGAAATTAACACCATACTCGTGATTCGTCATGTACATCATGCTCTTAAAACTGCAAGTCATTCAAATAAATCAAGCCGAAATGATTATATATATACATATGAAGGCCCATATGTGCAATACTTTGTACCGCAGCCGTGCATATATAAAGGTGGCTTTCTAACGTTGGCTTCGTGTTTTTGATGCAACTGTAACTTGTGATGAGCTTACGCAATAAGAAGAGTTATGCCAGATTGCCTTCACGTCTGGCGTGCAAATACGCAGTACTGTTGTTCCTCGACATTTATTACGGATGAACAATAAATCCTTAGAAACGTTCTAAAAAAACTGTCTGTCTCCTGTTATATCCGCTAATCGATGCATCGTGCATCCGCCGCAGCATATTGCCGAATGACTCACAAGTTCCTCAAAAAGCCATCTACAAGTACGTTTGTGAAATAGTCTAAACTAAATATCTGCAACGCATTTACCAGGTTGCTTGGGCAACACACGCTCTACGGTTGTTTGCCAAGCAATGGCACGACTCAACGATAAACTTTCTGCATTGGACGCTTTTCGGCGGATCTCCTTGCACTAGCGCATCAAACAAAGGACAGTCGAACGCAGGTTTAACCCAAACAACAACAACAACAACAACATTTCATTGAGATGGCTCTCTCACGAATAGTGACTTCAAAATAAACTTATGTAGTAATTGTTGTAGTCGTAGCAACAGTGCACAACTGTAAGATTTCGGAGCGCCTTGTAATTGTAAGGCGTAACAATACGAGACCTTTGCAAACATCCAAGACGTTTAAAACGGCGTAGCGTCGCGTTCTAAGCCTCTGGTAAGTGGCGCGTCCTGCTTGTGAGCGCGCCAAGCACAAAGGTAAACAACTCTAAGGATTGAGATTAGCGCACCATTGATAGAATGAGCAGAAAAAGTTGTTTTATTTGGCTGCCTTTTTTGCTGCTTTATGGGCAACGCAGCGATACAGCTTCCTTTTGCGCTTAAAACCGCAGATGTTGTCAGGTTGTTATATATATGTACACATATACATATATATATATATATATATATCTTTTTTTTTACTATTATTATATATAGGTATTCGTTCAGAGTACGAGTAAAGGCTGCTATGATATCCTGTGAGGGGAAGGCGCTCTCAACCCATAGGAGCTCTACTTTGCCCACGTTGAGTATTTTGCAGCCCAGTAGTCATTGCGTGATCTCGGGGACTGGTAAATTTGAGTCCGCATTCAGCACGAAGAGTTCGCACTTCGAGGGGTTCAAGACAAAGCCGCTTATATTCTCGAAATCAATATTCTTGTCTAAGTCGCTAGCGATTGCGGAAGCTTTGCCTACAAGTACTTCATCGTCTTAGTACCACATAATAAGCGGGCTTTTTAGCGATTTGATAATATCGCTAACTGCCAGGAAAAACAAAGATGGGCCAAGGGGGTTTTTCTGTGCTCTCTCCTTAATGTTTTGAAAGTATTTGAAAAATCCAGCTTATGCAAGCACGCTAGATGAAGCCAGGAAAGAACGAGTGATATGGACTGCTGTTTCCAACCCGGCTTTGACCAAGAACCCAGGTTTTCGGTTGTCTATTCAATGTGTGAGCGATACCGTGTTATCCCTTAAGCTAACCTTGGAAGAAATCCTGCATAGACATGTTGAGCACGTTGTCGGTCGGATGGACTCAGCTTAAACAATTTAGCGCCAAAAAAGATTGGTAGAAGCTCCACTGGTAATCATAATATGTTATCAAATCATAATATGTTAATAATTTTGGCTATAAATATTGCCACGGTGTTTGCTGTCTGTCAGAGGTTTGTCGACAGGGAGTTGATTAGCAATTTCGGATGGATAAAGTCTAATCCTGTTGAGGAACCTCTTGAAAAGGATTGAACTGCGGCGAAGATGTCTTTCTTGATTGTGGACCTTGGATCTGCTGTTGGTGGTTCAAGCCATGTGGACTTGGTTGATGCAGGCGAGTGTTTCGCTCGTACTGCGGTAAATTCTCCAGATGAAAGCGTGTCTGTAGAGATTAGCAGCATTGGTGCGGTCTCTTTCGGATAACTTGGCTAGGACTCTTCGAGCAACATCGGAGTCAACCTGAGTTAGCGCGTTCCTCTTAAGTGGTTTTGCAGAATGTCGGGTTATGTAATCTGGTGTCGCACTCAAAATCCCTTCCTCATGATTTGCACTAATTATTGGTTGACATTTGGGAATTTTGACACTAAGAAGCGCAACGTGACCGGTGCAAAGAAAAATAATGCTACCCAAGCGTGGAAACTGTTCTGAATACACATCATTGAGCACCTTAGTAGAGTCATGCTTAGGATATTTTTTGCCGTTCAGAACGTGATGCATTCTTGGTGCCTAAACAATTTTGTTTAAATAAGGCTATCCTAACTCCCTAACTCGAGCCGTCTGCTATTAGTATAGTCTGCTTTTAAGCGTTTTAGTTCACTTTTAAGTTTGTTTTCTTTTGCAAGTATAAGAGTTAACCTGCATAACCCTCTTTTTGTGGAATTGTTCTTTCTCGCTACCGCAAATAACCGCATGCGGCTTTTTCGGCAACAAAGGCTTGATCTGTTTTTGCACCTGTAGCAATGCCGTAGTTCAATCGCTTTTATAGCGTAGATGTTAGTGTGAACGCTCGAACTAACAAATCGGCTTTCCTGGTGGCTTACTAAACAAAAGACATGATAAACGGTCTAAACCCCTACGCTATTTCTCTTGACAAAAATAAAGAGTTTATTCTTGTAGGATCGCAGTGTCCGTTAAGCAGCGCGGGCATAGACAGCGTCGGTTGGCGGCAATGCCGAAGCAAGCTAAGTACGTGGCGCCAAATATTATAGAAGAAGCCGCCACCCTACTAGCGAAGATGCGGGAAGTCACTAAATGCGCGGGCAATCTGTGAGTATATAAGGAGGCATGATAATAGATGAGTTAGTAGTCGTTGGTGCGAGCCACGCAGAGGACCTGTGTTGCTTGGGCGAGAGAATGGCGAACTTGTAACGGTCGCCGGCCAGTTATGGGTGTGATGGACACTACAATTCTTTTTGGGAGAATGTTGAATACGAACAATGAGAAATGGGCCGTCTAATAAGCGTACTCAGCACAAGGCCACACACTATAACTTTTTACCTTACAGGAAGAACGACTAACAGTTAAAATTAATGCAGGCAGATCGTAAGTTTGAGAAAGTGTCCCGAACTGCGCAATCGTTGATGCGTTGTACTTCACTATGGAGACGCGCACCTGCGCACCTCTGCGTCTGTGACCTGCCGCCAGTTATCCGATAGTTTACAAGATATTCTATGACACCTGTTATATGGTTCTGACCACGCGTATATAGATCATGGATTTAACCAGCATTAGAATTATTTGAGATAAAAACTTGAAAAGTATAAGGGGTATCGTGACCATCTTAGTTAGATGACTAAGATCTTATTTGTTCTCGAGCGCCGCAGATACAGTGTGTCAATTTACCTTACGTACACGGTCTTCGTCCTAAACACAAATAAATATTTGCCTCTTAGTGTCTCTTGCCTCAAGTATCCTGAATTTACAGATAACCTTAAGCTTTACACTTCTGTCGTCTCTAAAGATTCCCACCCTGTGTTACAATCAGAAGCCGAGAACGTCGCCCGCTGCCCTACTTCCAAAAATAACATTCTTCCCTCACCAAACAAATACGCTCTTCTTTCTCACGCCGGTAATCTAAAATCATCAAATTATTATGTCGGTTATATAATGAACGGGATTTCATATTGTGTTATGTATGAAATTGCTATATTTGCTAAAAGTGTATGTCGAATGACGAAACAATCAGGAAAGATAAAAATTCTTACTTGGATTCTTACTTGGAGGATTGAATGAGCATTTAACAAATGTTATAGAAAACAAGTTATATATATTAGTATATATATAAATAATCTTTCTTCGAAACTCGTACCACAAACTTTAGAGTCTAGTACAATCAGCGAAAAAAAATCAATTCCTATAATTCAGCTGACATTTTTAGAATTTGGCGTTTACGCCCAATTACTACTTTTTTTTTACAATTACTACTCATGCATGCACATACTTAACATTTGGACTTGCTTTATCAAATCAATCATTTGCGCGACCTCTAGCTGCAGACTTAATCGTTATTCAGTTACAAAAAGTGTGCACTAGTCTGTCGGGAAGAAGGTGAGGACTAATAGTGTGGTTATGCACCATGCCGGGCCAGACGTTCACGGAGAAGCGAACCTGGTGTGTATGCGGGCGGGTCAGGTGCGGGCTTTCCCTGGCCCACCAATGAGAATTATGTGCATTAAGCACATCCTCTCGTGTAAACAAAGCCTCGTCCGTAACGAGTACAAGTTCCTCCTGCACAGACCACAGTAATCGGTACGTGGCTAGTTATCCATGGGCCTCGAAGCTTGAACTCTCTGAAACCGGTACGGATACGGCTCGTCGTTCGTCAGTACCCGATATACATGTATGTCCGATATACATATATATATATATATATATATATATATATATATATATATATATATATATATAAATATACATGTATGTATATCAGTGTACATGGTACGACTAATACTCGCACCGACAGTTGCGACCACTGTTGCCACATTGTTTGCCGAAAAACGCTGGGCTAGTTCTTCAACGATAAGTTCTTTCATATCTGTCGGTCTCACTGTCAGCGGTGGTCCGACGTCGTAACGATGACCGTGAACAGATTCAGTTCCACATAGTTGTTGACGATGCAATCTCGTAAAGGTGTCACGATAAGGTAGGCGCCTATTTGGAGAACGCTCCGCGTACCAACGGCACGCGTTCCGCACGTGATCGTCTGCTTTGCCGTACATGAAATGCATGTCAGTGTTCTCGGCATTTGTGAACTGCCACGATCCACCACGATAATGTAGTACAGCCTGCACTTTGTAATCGTAGAACAGTTATCGGGTACACAAGTCGGTCCGATCTCTAAGATAGCATAAGAGGATGCGTACTGCACTCTAAATGGCTATAGAGTCGCACTCAGACTACGCGACACTAAGACCAAGGTGTAGTATTGCTGGGTTGCCCGGTGGCGTGGTGCATTCGTTTGCGCCTCGCGACCGGAGGAGACACATAGGTGTGCGGGTTCGAGCCCCACCGTTGCACCGATTTGTATCTTTGGGGGTCCGTCTATGAAGCAATGCAAAAAGCAGTCACAAGCATGGACGTTAAATCTTGGCTGAGGGTCAGACCAGAACGTATTTAGTATGGCTGGGTTATAAACTGCACATCTGAGTCATACACCGCAGGCGGTTCTTCTCACACTCAACAGCGCAACACCTGTTTAGTATCAGTGCTGATCTCGTCGGCGAGTAGACGAAAAAGTCACACGAGTGATAACTTGATAATGCAAGTTGAGATGCTAGCGTATGTGTATGCATTCACTTTGATGTGTGTGTGTGTCACAATCCTGTGTTACTTCTCAACCGCAGCTCGGTGCACCATGGACTTAGTACCGAAATAATAGTTATTAAGTGCGAAATTATCGCAATTATGTGCATTTCTTCGCACGTACTAGTTTAGATAAGCATAATGTAAAAAAGAGTAATTGAGCGTGAAAGCCAAACTATAAGAATTGTATTCTTGCAGAGTTTCATTTCATGAGAATTATCTTCCAAAGAACATTCTACTTTCAGATTACGTAGAATGCAACAGGTTAAACTCTTCCAAACACGCAGGGGTTTATCGATGAAATGACTGGGGCTCTAGCAGTCGCAGGTTTGGTAAATATATGCTAGGATAAGAAGCTCAATACAGCATTTTTGCTAAATTCGCTCCCACTACAAAAGGAGACATTTTGCTGCAATAACATTTTCAATTTAGTATTTTTTAATTATTTAGTGTTTGAAGTAGTCTTTACGGAGCGCTGCACAATGAGTTCATCAGTGTCCCATTTTATATAACGTTGTGAAAAAGTAGAAGGTCTCTAGACATGAGAAAAGTGTGCTTCTGCGGCGATTGTGATTCTTTTATCAGACGAAACTTTTTTTTTGACACAATAAAAGTTTAAGTTTGGTTATAGAAATAAGTTACAAAGGGCAAAATCAGAGAACTGAGCAGGTGTGATAGCAATACAAACTTTAATTTGTGCAATTTTGCGACTACGAGCATGGAGGTGTTAGCCTGAGTATTGTAACCGTATTCGAAGTGATTTTTTTGCGCGCAAGTTTGGCTATCTCATTTGCAGTTCGTCGTATAAACAAATCAGGAATGTGGAGTCGTGTGCTTCTGTGAGAGCCTAACTTTTCTATGAGCAACTAATGAAAACAATTCTTCACTAGTCCCAAAAAACGTGGTTATTTGCTTTCCTGCCGACAAAACAGCCTAGCCTTCTTCGCGGCACATTCACCAGGCGCTGTTTACTGCTTTGGTTGTTGTTTCAACTCGAGTGTGTAGTAGTGAATCCAATTCGTATTAACAGTCGCAAATCTGCCAAAGTCCTGTAGATTGTACTTTTACAATTTAACAAAACAGAGTTTTGTTAAAAATGGAGTATTACTTATTACATATTTAATTGGTACGTTTGTGCGGCGGGCAAACGCATTATTAACTTTTAGCGTTGGCTATTTTATGAGTAAGTGCACAGTTACGCCACTTTTTAGGTTTTTTTGACACTACAAAGTGAATGTCGATTTTTTTAATCGGTTTACCAACGGCGGGCTAACTCGCTACACTAAATAGTGCATTTTCGATACGAGCAATATTGTAGCACCCAGACAGATGCTTAATAACTGGTCTCGGAACCACATTGAGCATCTGATTGCACCTGAGTTTTGACCATATGAGCAGGCAATGTACAGAGTGACCCGACTTACCCAACATCGCTGTTTCGAATGCGAAAGAAAGGGCTCGAGGAAACTTAGACCTCAGCGTGAGTACCCGCGATCACCGACAGACTGCCTACACTCTCTCATCCTTACTGCCCATACAACGTCAACAGCATCCCCGGGCTAGATTACACTCACGTACAGAAATGGCTAAAAAAAACCAAAGTACTAGATCCTCATTAAATGCTCGCCAGTAGACAATATCTGCCACTACTAGAAAACGAAAACCTGCAGAACTTTACCCGTTCTACGATGTGTGTTCAAAGTATCGCGACTTTGAATGTTTCGCGGGTTAGTATATTCGAATTCGATTTTTTGTTGCGTATGTTTGGTACTCATGCTCTCACTTATGCCGACAAGGCTCGTCCATTTTGGAATGTTCCTTTAATGTTGAAGCTGCTTTGCTTGCACGGTTTGGATGTCTCGATTTTAACCTATCAAAAAAAATGAGCAAAGAACATGTATCAAATTTTGTGTGAAAAACGAAATTAAGTGCGCGGATGCATTCCGAATGTTGACTGTGGCATACGGAGAAGCTACCTTGGACCAAAGCAACGTTTATCGGTGGTACAAAATGTTCTCAGAAGGCCGAGAAGATGTGAACGACGAAGAGCGTGCCGGACGCCCGAGCACTTCAACAACAGACGAAAAAATTAATGAAGTGGAGAAAATGGTATTGGCCAATCGTCGAATCACCGTTAGAGAAGTTGCTGAGGACCTAAACATATCGATTGGCTCGTGCCATTCGATTTTTATCAATGATTTGGGCATGAGACGGGTCGCCGCGAAATTCGTACCAAAATTGCTCAATTGCGACCAAAAACAGCATCGCATGAACATTGCTAATAAGATGTTGGACTTTGTCCGCGACGACCCAAATTTGCTCCAGAGGGTCATAACTGGTGACGAATCGTGGGTTTATGGTTATGACGTGGAAACCAAAGCTCAATCATCTCAATGGAAGCTGCCGCACGAACCAAGACCGAAAAAAGCGCGCCAAGTTCGGTCGAATGTGAAAGTTTTGCTGACAGTTTTCTTTGATTGCAGGGGCGTGGTGCATCATGAGTTCTTGCCACAGGGTAGAACGGTCAATAAGGAATATTACCTGCAAGTTATGCGCAATTTGCGCGAAGCAATCCGCCGGAAACGCCCGGATTTGTGGAAGAACAAAAATTGGCTTTTGCACCACGATAACGCCCCTGCTCACACATCGTTGCTTGTGCGCGAGTTTTTGGCCAAAAACAACACACTAATGATGCCGCAGCCACCGTATTCCACAGATCTGGCCCCCTGTGACTTTTTCTTGTTCCCTAAACTGAAGAGGCCCATGAAAGGACGACGTTACGCTACGCTTTACAAGATAAAGACGGCATCGAAGGAGGAGCTGAACAAGATAAAAAAAAATTTTTTTTGAAGTGCTTCGAAGATTGGAAAAACCGTTGGCACAAGTGTATAATATCTCATGGGGATTACTTTGAAGGGGACAAGATAGATATTCATGAATAAATGAATAATTTTTGAAAAAAACACAAAAGTCGCGATACTTTTTGAACACACCTCGTATATTCGAGAGCAGCCAATCGCCTCCGTGCTATTAACGGAATAGACAGATGGCTTAAAAGGTAAAGACTTGCCACCGTTTGCGCACGCCACAGAACAAGGCACCAACCAAAACTTGGGCAACAAGCCCGAAGAGCCTTACCTAAAGCGAGTAAGAATAGCAAAATCGACTAATGGAACCCGTTGTACCAGGCTGATGCTGAAGAAATCCAAAGGGGCAACGGATGCGGGATCGTGCGTAACAAATGCGCACATGCGCCACTCACAGTCTCCACTACAAGAGAGTAGAAAGAGCCTGATTGACTATAACTGCGAGTTTGATTTGCCTGATTGACTATAACTGCGAAAACTCGCAGTGTGTCGAGACAGAGATCCGACAGTTAAGATACCCCCTTTTTAACCACCGGAAGGAGAGACATCTAATCCGCAGAATACATATCCTAAGGAAAAGAAGCTAGCAGTGAGAAGCAATCTAGCCAGGCCATCTTGAACACTGAACGGAATCAATACTTTCTTTTATTGAAAAGTGGCACAGGCTTAAACATGGCTGGCTTGCTTACCTAAGCGCGCTACTTCTAACAGGCTACCGTGGCTGCGTTCAGCGATACCTACATCACGTTGATAAAGCTGAATCCCGTTATGCGGTTCTTCTCAGCGTCTTAACTTTTTTTGGGGTTTTTAATAATAATAATAATAATAATAATAATCTGGCGGACGCCAAGAAGTGCGGACGTGCGCATATCGAGCCTCGAGGAAACACGTCTATTCATGTGTGTGCAGGTTGGTAAACCCAGGAAGTAACATACCAGAGTGATGCCTGTAACTCAGTGATCCGTTTAGGGTACTGTGTGTACCAATGCGACAGAGGCACGAGCAGCCATGAGGCTGTGAAGATCCACACGAAATGGTAAAGCAAAACGAAACCACCCGCATAACGGCTCGTAGGCTTCAAGTGCCATGCCGCTGCAATTCAAATTCGAATTCTAACGGCTACGCAACTAAATTTTGATGTTGGAACATCTTATCTACAAAGCGCCAACAGTTATATCAACAACTCATCGCGCCGACAATGAAAACGACGTTTTCCTTTGGAAAGGCAAGGCATGAGAAGTTGATAGCCACAGCCAAGCCAGCAACCACTTTGTTTCACTGGAGAAGTAGCACCAATACGAAATAATAATATGTTTATAGTTATGGTACGTATTAGGGATTTTTAAGGAAAGTCAGCATAGAAACATTATGTCATCGGTAAAAGCGATAGCATCAACTGCGCCATATCATTTGTTCAATATGGGTTCGTCATTGCAAATTAAAATGTTGTACACTCAGCTGCCGTTGTCAGAAGGTCAATTTATGGTTCTCAATGTAGACAAAATAATTCGGATGTTGTGTAATTTAGCTTTCAAATGTCGACTTTGTGATTCCTTAGAATAAAGTGCCATTACGACAACATTACGCCCTTGGATTTCAGCTTGGCAAGCGTTTGCTTGAATAGTTTCAGATGCATTTGTATATTAAGTAGCAGCATGTGGGAGTTTTACATATATATATATATATATATATATATATATATATATATATATATATATATAAGGTAACTCATCCTCCTCGAGCATTTTGTTTTAGGGATTGAGCTAAGTCTTTAATTGGCGAGATCTGTCTAATGTGAGTGTACCTGTACGCATAATTAACCGACCATCACAACTGGCAGATGCCTGACAAAATGGTTTCCAACAGAATGACTTCGACGTCTAGAGGATATTGTCCGTAATGCGTAATTCTGTATGATTTTTGTTCAATAATACGAACAATAATACCGTGATCCCCACCTCCCCACAGGAGAATTCCGTAGCAAAGGATGGGCGTACACAGCGAATTGCAAGCAACCAACAAACCTTAAAACGGGAACCCCAAGCTATTTCATGCGTCGCAAAGCTGAAATAACAGCAAAGCGTTTAGACGCAATATAGTCTACGTCTGGTTGCCGCGATAGCTTATTGTAAAATGTCACACTCAGCCATCTAACCAAACAGGATTGATTGAATACATGCAGGCGGTGTTGGCACGCTAATTAGTTGTCTAGCTTGACGTAACAATACGGTTTCCTAGTATTAACGACAAAGCATAACTTATTAGACGTTTGTATGACATGATCCACCAGGGCAGTAGAATTACTTACTCCGCCATTTATGTCATATGATTCGATTCGAAAGAGGATCGTTCCATCATCGGCATAAACTATTGCTTTACCTAACTTGTGCATATACAGGCGTTGGTTTATTCACAAAGTAACCGGAAAACGCAATCTCTTGCTGCCAATCGGAAGTACCGTTTTCTGTTTATGCGATTCGGTAGCGTTTATATATATATATATATATATATACGACCGATATATAGTACCGTTTAGTACAGAGACAGCGTGTCGTCATGGCGAAAAGATACTTGCCATTACAACTAATATCCATTTGGATCACTATTATTCACAACCTCTTGCTTTTACGTTTAAGACTGCGCTATTCTGATCCATCCATAGAATAATCAAATTATTCTTGTGATCAGTGTGTATGGGGAAAGAAGTGGGAAGATTAAGATCAGGGGCTACCCTGCTACCCTAATCTGTTTCAGTTCATCCTCGTCCTTTTCTTTTTCTTCTTGTTGTTCTCATGCCTCACTCGTCTGGTGTGTAAGACTGGTTTCGCCTTAGCACGTCGAGACCCGGCAAAGACGGTCGTCGTGAGCTTGGGGGGCATCGGGGAGTTTAAGGAGGACGAGGAGAAGTGGGAGAATGGGGTTCTCAACGAGATTACCCTGCGAAGTCTGCGCTGCTGCTGCCGCCGCTGCTGCTGCAACTGCTTTCAACTGCCGCTGCTCGAATCAGCAAAGCTAAGTCGAATCGCCACGGCTGCCGCTGCCCCACAAAGACGAAAAAGACCGCCGTCGCTTTGGGCCAAGGTCGGTGGTGAAAAGTCACTTCTGTCAAAAGGAATACGGTTTATTCCAGTCAGACTTAAACTCTATTTGCCAAACGCGGACTCCGACGGCCAAGAAGGAAGGGACAGGCGGCACTCTGCGGCGTCATATATAGTAAGACGGCGTAGGGATGTCTTGCGTGGCAGGCATGCACTGAAATGATAGGGCAGGGGCAGAGTGAGCTTAGGGAGGAATAGTTCACCAGAAAAGCTCGAGCTTGAGAGAAAGTTACGTGCCAGGCAGTAGTAGTAAAGCACCCAGTCATGGATAGGACATGCCGCCGTCTATTGAGAAAAAAAATAATAATAATAACAGCAGAAGCAGCGGCAGTGACACCAGTCTGTTGTAGCGCAGACTCCTGAGTCTGAAGGCAAAGGTCTAGCATCAAGGGCAGGCGGACGACCTCGGTTGTGCCACGTGGCTGCCCTTGGTGCGTCTCCTCTCAAAATACAACGACAAAGGGCAACTAACTATACATTTTGGTTCGGGGCGCTAGCGATACAACTAGTTGCTATAGCCGTGTGACTCTGTCCGTCCAGCAACGTCAGATCGTAAATCTCCAGGTACCTTTGCTGCCCTTTACATGGGCATGCATATTTGCACGTGTTAGGTGAACGACACGTGATGGATACTTGACTGATATAAACGAAGACTGATACAAAATATTATAGACCTTATAAAGCACATCAAATAAGAATAAATACTTGGCACGTTGTTGCAACAAGTGCGCGAACAGCAGGCATACAAGGTTGAGAGAAACAGGTTAAGGGAAGTCCGTTTCCTATCACGCACGTGTTTTTCTGCTCTAAAGCTGCCTACTAGAGTGTAGTCTAGCTAAGATTATTCCTGATCAGATTTCACACAGTCAAACGGGTCCTGAAGCGGATTTGAGATAAAGAAGGAAATATCTTGCGTGGAAAGATCATAGACTAAAGAACATCGAGGAGGCGCAAAGAATTGCTGAAGGTCGTCTTTGAAGCAATCCACTTCGGTCACTTCAGAGAAAGCCCGAGGGGACCGTTGGTGTTGGGGTTTAGGGTACTCAGAAAGCGGCTGCAGCATACACTGGGTGCCGATTTAACGTCTATATTGAGGAAAGCCCAGACGAAAAAGCGCTTACTTCTTTGCTCAGAGTTTCTATTGTGCAGCCACCCTTGCCAGGTGAAAATATCATCGGGGCAAACTCTGACGGGCCTCTAGGATACATACAAAGCAATTCAACCAAGTATTTATAAAAGTATATCTTTAAATATCGATGTACTTTTACAAAATTATTGGTTTATTTATAAATTAAACTTTATGTATACAGGGTCCCCCAGAAATTTCCAACAACCTTTGGAATCTAGTACAACTAGGCGAAAAAGTAATTTTTTTTCCAACGGAACAAGGAGACAAAACGGCTTCTAAACATGTGTAATTGAGCGTGAAAGCCAAAATATAACAATTGCAAAGAATGAAAATGTCTTGAAAATTATCTTCAACACAACATTTGTTCTGCTTTGAGCTGCGGGGAACAGAATTCAACAGATGCAAAAGCTCCCTCCAAACATGCAAGTATGGTTGGTGTGTTGATACAAAGACTGGGGATCTCGCAATCGCAGATATAGTTAATATCTGTCAGGATAAAAAGCTTGATACAGCCTTTTGTCAGAAAAAAACGTGATACCACTTGCTACAACTTTCAATAATTTCGCTTTTACTCTAACAGGTGACGTTTCCGCCACTTTGTTTTATTGAAAAAGGTGATTTTATTCGTTGAGTTGCACTAGACCCCGAAGTCGTTAGACAATTGTTAGACAAATTTTTAGAGACCCTGTATATATATATATATATATATATATTATATATATATATATATATATATATATACGTATCTATGCATATATATATATATATATATATATATATATACGTATCTATACATATATATATACTCATATATATATATATATATATATATTTAAAAAGTATATTTAATAACTGGAAGAAACAAATATTGTTTCTATGAGACATGGTTTCTAACAAGTCTTGTTTTGGACTAAGAATGTAATTACGAAAATCAGTGATCACAAAATGCGCAATTGGGAGACAACTAGTCCGCCCATACAAAAACTAAGCACTGTTGTGTGTTTCTTTTGAAGAACTAACAACGCCGGCCAGACGATGCGACAATTTGCAGTGCTTAAACATACATTACGCATTTTGTATCAAAAATAATGTTTTCCAGAGACCGTCCATGGACGTTCAGCAGGACAACGCGACGTCGTCAATTATACATATAATCTCGTGCGGATACTAAACTGGACAATTACAACAAATTTAGTTACAAATATTTTTTTATTATTACATCGTCTCTTGGTATTGCTAATTACATTACAAACAAATTTAGTTACGCAATTAGTAGTAATCAATGGCCGTCGACCTAGTTTAGCCCGTTTAATGTACTTTGCTCCACTGCTTTCTGGTACCTGCTATTTGGCCGCGGTAGTCACGTAATCGTAGAGAGTGATCTATTTTCGCCGTGATTGTAAACACCGGTACTAGTAAGGTCTCCTAATATTGTCGAGCCCGGTGGCGTGTATGTAGGGCTCATTCGTCTGCGCCTCGCGACCAGAGGAGACACATAAGTGCGCGGGTTTGAGCCCCACCTGTAGGATAGCAGTGTCCGTTAAGCAGCGCGGGCATGGACAGCGTCGGTTAGCGGCAATGCCGAAGCAAGCTAAATACATGGCGCCAATTAGAAGATGCCGCCACCCTACTAGCGAAGACGCGGGAAGTCACTAAATGCGCGGGCAATCTGTGAGTATATAAGGAGGCATGAGAATAAATGAGTTAGTAGTCGTTTGTTCGAGCCAGGCAGAAGACGTGTGTTCTTTGAGCGAGAGAATGGCGAACTTGTAACGGTTGCTGCCCGGTCATGGGGGTGGTGGACACTACACCACCGTTGCACATTTATCTCTATGGGGTTCGTTTATGAAGCAATGCGACAAGCAGTCTCCTGGACGTTAAATCTTGGCTGAGAGTCACCCTAGAAAGTATTTTTAAGGTCTCCTAATATTAGAGTCTGATGAATGTATTTTGTGTACATTCTACGGATAGAACACACGACTAGATCTGAACCTAAATTAGAATTACCATTAGAATAAATGACATAGCTAGGCATATTATCTAGTTCACGAAGATATATATAAATATATATATATGTGTGTGTATATATTTATATATATATATAGGGTGTGACAGGAAGGTTTTTAAAGCGATGCATAGAATTGTAGAGCTCGTTAAAGCAAATATTTTTTCCCATATAAGATGGTCTCTAAGACGTCTTGTTTCGGAGTGAGAGTGAGATTACTACAATTTGTGACAATGTTGTTTTTGTCCGACATAGGAGCACAAAATGTGCTGTTGCGAGACAACCAACAATTCTGCTCCATCTGAAGAATATACAAGGCCGGTCAGAAAACGCCCCATGGTCGCTTAGAAGAGAATTCGCCAAAAATGTAGTTCTTTATTAGCGTTCACGCCAAATACTTCAAAATCATAACCCTACAACCACTCACAGCGCTCAAAACGGACATATTCAGCCAATGCGCGATCATTTTGGTACCAAACATATGTCCATGCGAGCTGTGGTTGCGGAGTAATTACGATTTTTCGGCGGGATGTCTAGATTAAGTGCATGTAAAATGACTGTGTGGCGACGTTCACTACCGCCGACGTGTCGCGCGACAGCCGCAGCGCGTCATTTTTCATGCACTTAATCTGGACATCCCGCCGAAAAATCGTAATTACTCCGCAACCACAGCTCGCATGGACATATGTTTGGTATCAAAATGATCGCCATGAATTGCGCATTGGCTGAATATGTCCGTTTTGAGCGCTGTGAGTGGTTGTAGGGTTATGATTTTGAAGTATTTGGCGTGAACGCTAATAAAGAACTAAATTTTTGGCGAATTTTCTTCTAAGCGACCATGGGGCGTTTTCTGACCGGCCTTGTATATTCTTCAGATGGAGCAGAATTTTATCACGAACACGAAGGGGTGCTTAGTAGAGGACTGGTTGTCTCGCAACAGCACATTTTGTGCTCCTATGTCGGACAAAAACACCATTGTCACAAATTGTAGTAATTTCACTCTCACTCCGAAACAAGACGTCTTAGAGACCATGTTCTATTGGAAAAAATATTTGCTCTAACGAACTCTACAATGCTATGCATCGCTTTAAAAACCTTCCTGTTACACCCTGTATATATATATATATATATATATATATAGAGAGAGAGAGAGAGAGAGCGCGAGAGAGAGAGCTAGAAAAAGCTATTATTTGCACGAATAAGTGTTCATATTGTCTTGGGATACTTTTTATTGTTTGCTGATGCTTAGACATTGTAGCATAGCACCACACTGCCATTGCTATGTTTTTCAGCTTTACGTTCTTTAGCTATTGTAAAAAAATATTAGTTATATACGTATTAAGCTAATCTATTTGCTTTATTTTGCTGTCTAACCTACTAGCTAACTCGTACTCCAACCGTCGTTTGCACAAATATATAATTTATTTTTTTATAGAAAACGTTTGTTACATTATTGGTATTATTTACATTTTACAAACCGTTACCTAGATACATGCAATAGTCAGTTTACTTGAGTGCCGACATTTGCGCTGTTAGCTTTTCAAGTTCCCAGTGCCCTCGCCATCCGCCACGAAAACATGTTATTTACACGATCTGTCTTGGCAATTTGTTTTGACGAGATAGTGTTACCGCTTCTAAGATTATTCAACCGAATGCTAAAATATTTTGATAAAATTGATGAGTTTATAATACGATTGTACATACGATAATCCGCTTTAGACTGCAGTTTCCGAATAGGGCTTATCACAATAAGATTTCGGGAAATGTTACACCTTAATGAGACACGACGAAGGAATCTCCTCTGGACACTTTCATCGCACATTTATGGATTAAAACAATTCAGTTGTCTCAACTCTGGCAATGCGATGTCTGTATGATGTATATTTGTAAACCAATCATTAGTTAATATAACTACTATAACGATGATTGAAACTTGCTACGCGTTGGCTCCGTGCCTTCGTGATTCGATGGAACCTTACTACAGTAGTAATAGTACTACTAAGTTCTCGTCCTGGCTGGAAAGGGTCTGTCTGTCTTATGCGCTCGCATGCGAAAAAAATGGGCGACTGACGCTGAATATTGGTGGAGTCACACACTGGTGCGAAAGCACGCCAGCCAGTTCTATCTGGCCAGTTTGTTTTTATACGTTGTGTGCATACGTTGCGGTCCTTCAGCCTCTCGGCCACTGCAACCGCTGCCGCGCAATTGTCATTCGGTAACGCGCGGTGTGAGGCAAAAAACCGCCGACATTTTGCATTTGCGGGAACGGAATGCAAATCAAGCAACAACATCTGGCGTAATACGTTTGTCCATGGCTTCGCGATTAGATCGGCTGGTCGGGGCTGATTTGAAGAACAATTGGAACGGCGAGAATTGCTTGGATCGCAGTGCTGCACGTCGTCCGGCGTTGTGAAATATTCACAAAGACGGCCCTGAGTTTCCTGAGTTTCTCCCCTTTTTTGCTTCCCTCATTTTCTTAGTATTATCGTGGTGGGAAGCGCGGTACGCATATGTGGTCGTAGACGCACGTATATGAGAGTGCATGCTTGAAATACACGTAAGAAATTAGGAATCCATTTTTATTGATCTATCTGTGCCGCTCAATTTTTCAATTGCTTCCGAATTTGTGCTGCATGCCACTTCACGCGCTGTCGACACGACTAAGCTAAGTTTTAGAGAACTATACGCAATATACGGGAGTTACGTACGCGAGTTGTCGTTCGCTGTTGTTGGTGTTGCTACTGGCCATAGTGTTAATGCCTTCTCTGCCTTAAGGACGCGTAAAATCTCCCACATGTTCTATCTACAAATTTTCCTAGGCAAAATGGCTAATTGTAGTCGTTTACTCAACAGAATATGCACTATTTGCTCTCCGGATATGTCACGTCTGTGTTCGGGCATTGCCGGATCCTTGCTATCCGTCGCGTCAGAAGACCGTATGTCACCGCCTGCCTTCGTACCAGAGTTATGCATCTTGGGTGTGCAGCACACGCATACTTTTCGGGAAGCCAGTAGTATATAGTGCTGACGATATTTACCCGTGGCTTGCCAGACGCTGTCAGAGGATCCTCTGTATACGCACGTCTATAGACACATAGATATGCGTAACTATACAAGCCACGAATACGAATACATACGCACGCCTATATACGGACACGTTACGCATACACGTACGCAAGTCTATATACTACTACATACACATGGGAGTGCACGCTGAGTATAGAATTGGGGAAAAATCTGCAAACTCCGTTACTTGAAACTTTAAAAATTAAGCCAAAGCCGTCACATATGGTCCTGACCGTCACCAACAGCGCCTGTGCCACGTGAATCACAAACTGGCAGGTCTTGAAGCAGGCTGAGACACTGAGCGACCATTACTGCATAATGTTTTAGACTGGATGACTTCAAAGGCGCAACGTTAGAGCTTCTATCAGGATACAATCTCGACAGAAAGCTGTGCGTGGAAGAGGGGGCAACGGTACTAACAATACCGGCGCAGCTTCATGCGGCACTGGTAAATGCTTGCAAGCGGGCGGCGACTAACCCCTCAAATCCCATGCAGAAAAAAAAACTGCGAACCAGAATACTAGTATAATGAGGTTATTGCACTGCTAAGACGAGACCGCGTGCGGGCGGAGGAGAGCTATTTTGCGAAGAGTCATCGTCAAGGGTAAGAACGATTGCTGGAAGCAACTCGTAAAGAGCGTGGGGTACTTTCCGTGGACCGTGCATACTAAGTAGGTCAGGGGTAAGCTTAAAGGAAAGATATTGCAAAGTATACCTGACGGAGAGAAAGAGGGAGTTATCCGTCTATTGTTCCTAGACCATCCGCCTTTCTACCGCTTGTCATACGACAGTGTGTCCGCCATGGAGGACGTTGTGCTTATGGAGGAGGGTAAGACGGCGTGAGAGACGGCGCCAAGCGACCCGGAAAAAAACAGAGTCTGAAACAGAGTGGTTTCAAAGGCAGAATTAATCCATAATTCGTCAATGATGATTCGCGACCTCTACATGGCGATCCTTCTCGATGTCAAAAACGCATTTCACAGTATGTCCTGAAGAATTATGTACTCGATACACTTAACCCTACCTCTTTACCTGGTCCGACTAGTCTCTGATTATCTGAAAGCCTGGTCGGTGCAAAGCCATGGGAAAGCATTTGCGCTAACGGCCAGAGTGCCGCAGGGATCGATTCTAGGCCATCTACGCTGGAATCGGGCATACGCCAACGTGCTTCGCCTCTCGGATATGTCCCTATCCGGAACTTGTAGACTTGTCAATGTAGACGACCTGGCACTTACGGTACAGGCGCGAACCGCCTAGAGGAGACAACCACTAAGTGGGGCCGGCATATCTGAAGAGGATTGTAAAGACAAATTCAGACATCTGCATTTTCTGCAACCGGAACCCACGGTGTTCCACTGCCCAGCATGGAGAGTCTCAAGAGGTGAGCAGCTCGGAGACACTTTAGATTTAAAAGATGTTGTCGGCCGTATGTTGGAGTCCCGGAAACGTAATAACGATCATTATGGTCAAGTAAGAGGCTGTATGACGGTGCGCCATCAGCTCCATTGTAAATGATGCGGTTGGCGAAGTTACCGACGTAATGGTAAGTGTGGTCTCAGCGGGGGTCGATCTAACGGACGGCGCTCATGTATAAGCTTTGTGAGGGCCTGAAGCTTACAAGGAAATTTATTTGCAGAGTTTTAAACAAAAACCGGTGCTGATAGTTACATGATAGTATTAGAGAACTCCCTCTTAATTGTGAGCAATATTAGTTTCACCCGGTTATAAGGGACGACAGAAGGTATGAGGATTTTAGCAGGTGATACAACGGCTTTGGTAGTCATTGAGCTACGAGCCGGCGTGTAGTCCTACACAGCGTGCCTTAAAAGCATTTCCCCTTCCTGTATGAAAAAAACAGCAAGTTCTAAGATAAAATCGGTAATCGCATGTTCTAAAGTGGTGGAAATGTTGCGAACTGCTTATGGTAATCAAGCGGTGTCCCGAACACTGTATACGTAGCACCATTGATTTCGCGACTTAAGTGTAGAGACCGAAGAAAACCCTCGTTTTGGAACGCCTTCGCCCCCTGTCTAGCCTCCAGGGTATATTTGAGAATTGCAGTTGTGAGTCTATTGAAATCCGCAAGATTTGCTGGGCTGATGTATGGACATATCACCTGTACTCCATACG
Organism: Dermanyssus gallinae; assembly: GCA_003439945.1. Taxonomy (NCBI): domain Eukaryota; kingdom Metazoa; phylum Arthropoda; class Arachnida; order Mesostigmata; family Dermanyssidae; genus Dermanyssus; species Dermanyssus gallinae. The sequence continues at coordinate 113,601 of QVRM01001982.1, read as the reverse complement.
CAGCCGTGGGTCATATATCGATAAAAAATATCTGTGGAGCTGTTTGTGCTCCAACACCAATGGAGTTTAGATGCTGTGAAATAATACAAACGCTCGTGAAATGACATAAAATCTGTCCTTGACGTGCCGTGTAATACACAACCAGTGATAGTTTATTCGACCCCGCAATTAGTGGTTACAAATGGCAAGTCCAAAACCAATACATAGAACACGAGCCAACTGATATTACACAACCAGTTTCCGCGGGACTGTGCCAAAGACAGATTTAAAGCTCTAACAAACGGCGCAAAATTCACCGCTTTTTAGAAGAGATTGGACGTACATTTCGCAGAGGCCAACGGAACAAGCAGTCATCGTCTAGTTTCCTCTTCGAAGCCATGCTGCTCTTCTGGCAAGCCATACACGACGTCGAGAAGCACCTCATGTAGTTACGAGCGTGTATACCACACACCAGGCCAAGATAATGGAGGGTGGGGGAGGAAGCACCTTGTCAACAAGCGGCAGCAGCTTTAAAAGACACATCTAATACAAGGTCAGGAAGGCCACAATACAGCACAATGCCAACACAATGTTCTTTTTCGGTTCATGCAGCAGCCTCCCTTTTCGCGATACACATGGCACCCATCGCCATATAGGGTATTCTACTAATTTGGGATAAGCTGTGAGTTGACGAGTTGCGTTCACTTGACGGTACGTCTGAAGAGAACGTGCGTGTTTAACACATACATGCGGAACTAGCGAACAAAGATTGTGAGGTTGATATAGGGACTTATGGAACAACAGCAATAAAGAGCACTGATGACGAGCTAGCAGGGTGAGATATCGACATTAAGCTTGCGGTCGTCTTTGCAGCCTACGGATTTCATTAAGTTCTGTGCAACGTGGAGGGCTTTCATAAACCACATGATGAATATCGATTCAGACAATGCTGGAGCAAATGTAACAGATACTAGCCGCGGAGTGTCCGGCGGTTCAGTCCATAGCAGAACTAGCAAAGCGCTAGCTTGATGGTTACCTCAAAACCTTTTGATGTAACATGTTTACCCACCTCATGTGTTGATAATAGAAAATAAAGCATGCGTCTGTAAACCATTGCCTAGCCTCTACATTGGTTACACGTTAGCAGCGTGACTATCTTATTTTGCATGTTATACCTGATAAACTCGTATACCGTTTCGCTTTTTTAAATCAGGTTAGGCTTTTCTACAAAGTCCCTCATCTGTCCGAAAAAAACATGCTGTTAGCATTTTGCCCACATTTTCTTAAGCGCCTCAGTTGACTTTAAGCAAAATACCTTTTTGAGACAATTGATCTTACGCTAAGTCTAGAATTGACGTTATTTAACTTGATAGTTAAAACATCTGCCCAGCATCTTCTTGAAATTGTAGACACGAAGTAGCAAGTGTACTTGCTAGCGTAGAGTTTTATTCAACAACGACCGCTGGACTTCCCCAACGCGGTCTAATATCAACGTTTTATAGAACGCTATTGTTACTAAGGCTTCTCATGCTAGTAAGGGACGGCAAAGGTCAATACAGCGAGCACGATTTATAAGCAGAACATCCGCTATTGCCTCCTAAGTTTATCTCCGTCCAAGTGCCTGTTTTGGAGACGTTTCCGAGCCAGCCACGACCCATCGCGGGAGCTCTACGCTGTTGGAGACAAGTTCTCGTTTGACTCTGTATAGGTGCGTTTTATTTTGTTGTTGCTGAAAGCCGTACGTCGTGCGCGTGCATGCATACGCACGTGCATGCAGGATGTAGGTATTACCTATATGCAAACAACATGTGGACGAGATGACATATCCAGAGCCTTTGAGGCCTAAAGCGTCTCCTCGATCGCTTCATAGTCGAAGTGGAAACCGCCACATCGCCAATACCGGCAGCCATCGCCTGTGCACGTACATAGGAGCACACAGCATTGCCGACTTGGCTGCTCCAATCTGTGATATCGGAACTTACACGACCACGACAAGAAGAAGAACAACAACGATACAGCAGCAGCAACACCATCAACGAGAACGATAACGCGAACAACAACAAACTACTACTACTACTCTTTCTATTGCTTCTGCTGCTAGCACCAAGATATCCCCAGCGTCGGTATCATCGGCAACAACGGCCACGTTTTCCAATCTTCTATTGCCAATCCTCCAGCGCAGCCTCCACGACAATGTCTCGGCGGCGAAGAGCAAACACACGGCCAGATACGGCCCAGATAGGCGCAGGTTGCGTGACCGACCAGACCAAGCAGAGATAGCGCTTTGCTACTTGAGCTTCGGGCTAGGTGCAGTTAGGGGAAAGGAATCGGGATGTAGGAGAAAAACAAGGAAAGGAAGGGAAAGAAAGGGCAACGAGGCTGTCGAGTTGGCGACGTTCATCCAAATCAAACACAGGTGTCGTTGCCACGGCGGCTGGCGTCGTCTTCATGCTGGCGGCTCAACGTCGACAGCACATCGGGATGCAGCCGAACTTGGGCTTCAGCTTGAGCAGTCTGTGGGTGACCCCGCATGTGAAGACGCTTACCCGGCTCGTGCGATGATGAAGTTGTCGTGTTTCGGAGGTTTTATCTTTTTGTTGCAAGGCGCTCGTACTAAAAAGACGAACTAAGCGAAAAAAAAAGATGATAGAAGAAGCTAAAGCAATATAAAAAGAAGGAGAAGGAGAAGGAGAAAAGGGCAGATCGCAGAGTAACGTTGCAAGGCTAGCGCAATCCTGCGGCGGCTGCCACGGTCCTTTCTGACAAGAATTCTTTGCCGTCAATAACAACGGAGCGACGCCATTCCATTGTTTCACGCCAGTTTAAAACGTTTGCCTTCCGCTGAGAGTTAGTAACGGTCGTAGCAGTAGTGAACTCATACGACGGGGATCCGGCCCCCTTCCGCCTGATTAAGGTTGCGCCGCACATCGCCGATCATGCGCAGGCTAGGCATTAATTGTGTGTGCACTGAAAAAGAACATTTCTTTGTCAAGGCTTTTTATGAGGTGTGAGCGTGTCATCCGTATTAAGCTTACATGCATTTCATCGCTGCGTTGATACAATGGATGATAGATACATTATTGAGAACGGTGCTACATGCAACTTTGTTTCGAATTCTGTACAGGGATGCGAACTACACCCTTTATTTATCCTTTATATTCTAGCTACTCGGTGTCGTTAGTCGATCGTACAGCATCGTCATTAATTACCTTATATAAGTGCTGACACAGTCCGGACCTAATTCATAGCTGCAAACGAGTATTTTCAAACGTAGAAGAACTAATGTTAATGATTTCTGATCAAGCAGTTATGCATTGTAGTTAATGGTTCTGATCAAGTGACAATGTTTGGCAGCCGCGCCGACGAATGTCATATTACACCAACGACAAACATTACGTCAAGGATAGTGTTAAGCGTCAATGGGTAAGCTAAGTAGCGTAAGTGTATCAAAAAGTCACGTCTTGTTTTACCAGCAATTCTATTGGACCCTATTACATAATCGATATTACTGCACAAGACTAGGGCAATATATACGCCAGAGGCGTTTTTCCGTGAATGTGTAGGTGTGCATAGTGAACACCTACCCCATAAGCCCATACGTACTTCCTGAGAGGCTGAATAGAGAAGCACACCTTATAATTCTGAGTGAAACATTACTATGATAGTTAGAAGGCGTTCGAAAAGGTGTTTGTGAGAGCATGTGATTCCAGAATGATGGAGCGCTACCGCACTTCACCGCTGCGGTACGCGATGACCTGAGCGAGACCTTCGGGAGTCAGGTAAATTGGCCGAGATCGCCCGACTTAACGGGTATCGACTTTTTTCTTGGGGCCACTTCTCGTCTATGAGACTCCATTCGAGTTACGTGAAGAGCTGATCACCAAGATAACCTCCGCTGCCGAGGCCGTTCGAGCAATGCCGGGCATATTTTATATTGTGCAACACAATCTCTGCCAATGCTACCGATTGTGTCGAATGGTTTGCGGAGACATCTTCGAAGCCATTACTGTAAGATAACAAATATAAGGATGTTGAGTTTAATTTTCGATCATTCTTCTTCTTCTACGAATTTGGAATCGCCGTGAGGCATATCTTTAATGCCAAAAGAAATAGCAGTAATTTGGATTAGCGTCTTCTGATCCGTCCATTTAGGCTAACAATTCTTTGAGCAAAACCCCCACATGCTACGATAATGGCGCTGAACCATTACTATAGATGAAGCTTCTTTATATGTCAGCCTTTAAAGCAAAATATTAGAGAATTTGGAAACGACTAGCGATATGCCAAATGTTAAAAGACAAACGCATGTCGTTTCTATATTTTGTTACCGCGCAGCCATAAAATTAACATCGAATACGAACTACAGTTGTACGATTAGCCAACGCATAGTCTAAAACTTTTACTTTAAGGCGCGGAGAGTACGCCTCTATATGCCTCTTTCTTTCCTTCCGGATACGGTCCAGCAAATGAATAAAATCGAGCTCTATGATGATAAAGCTCATTTAAGCAAACCTAGCTGACACTGTATTTAGTAATCAGAGCAAGATTAGAAATATGGTTTCCACGGTCAGTCTCCTTAAGAGTTTACACGTGACTTCAGCAGAATAAAACCGATATTGAGACTATATATGAAAACTGATTGTGAGTGTTGCATATTATTACTACACGTGACTTTTCTATGTTCATATTATTTCAAGCAGCAGACGACATTGCTATACTAGTTATGCTAACTCCTTTTACCGCCCGCGTTGTTGTATATATTCGTTATTTCAAATTATTTAATTAACTATTTAAACGACCAGGGCACGTCGTTATTGGCAAGGGTGCTTAGAGTCATCATTAAACGTAAAAAAGTGTTACAACTTGGTCTACAGCAAATTTTAAATTGGCCGTGGCTCAGGAATTTAAAGCACGTTTTACGGAGATTGTTTACAATTGTAGACTCTCCTACTAGCCTTAGAATTGACCGCGAGGTATGTTTTCAATGCACCGAGAGTCAGACATGTTGAGATATTTACGGTTTTCCCAACGGTCATTGTTATATGTCGTTGATATGTGCCGCCGTGGCTCTGGCAGCAGAAAACTTAGCGCTGAATCACGTTATGCCATAGTTTTTGTGATAAACGTGAGCGCTCACTACTGCCATATTTTGTCGCTATTTTGAAAATGTTGTTTTTCTCTGAAGTTGATTAGACCTTTCTTAGGGTGACAGGGCCTACGTTGCGAAGCAAAGTATCTGGGGGTTATACTGGACATTGGTCTCACAGGTACCCTACACGCTCCGCGTAGCGAATCAGTGCCATTTGAGTCTGCATGATATACTGAACAGTCTCTATCATTCCATGCAACCTGATTGTCGGGGAAGAAATCGCAGCAAGGATATCTTGTCGATGGCATCAGCTAGTCCACAGTCAAGGAGACAACGCTGTCAGCTTGGCAAAAAGAGTAGGCCAAACACAGGGGCCCGAACATTAGACCGCTTCACTTCTCCCCGACCTATAGAAGTGGTATGACAAACCGCCCGGGAAGCAGCTGTATTATACGGCGCAGGTCCTTGCTAGACACAGACAGGTCCAGACACACTAGGCACTAATGAAGATCTGGCTTAAGAGAAGTGGATTTGTGCATCTTCTGTCAAATGCGGGAGACCGACGAAGTTGGCCACACAGTCGTGCCATGCACGACTGTATGGCAGGAGCGAGAGATTTCGTCTTAGCTAGGTAGGGCAAAACCACACATAACGTGTTAGATCATATGCTTGCCTCTAAGCAGGTATGGAAACCCAAAGCAGCATATATCAGCTGAACAGTACAGCTAAAAACAAACCCCGAGGAACGGTGGAGGGGCCGCTTTAAAGGACGGCCTCGTACGGCCAGTCGAGTTAGGGGAGCCATAACGGGGCAAGAACACAATGCAACAGGGTCTACGAGACAATCTCAACGCACCGCCCAAGTCAGAGGCATATTGGCAGGGCGCACAGAGCGCTAGAATGCGGTGCTCCGTGTAGGTTCCGAACTACTGCCATATACTTCTAAGCTTATGTATAGTGAAAAGAATATTGTCTTAAGTGGGTGTGCGTCCCACGCCAGATGCTGTGCTACAGGCATCCCTAGTACATAATGCCTTTCCGAGACCCCCAAACCAAAAATAAAGTGAAGGGGTTTTACGCCTTAGACAGGCCATTTTACGCACCTGAAGGAGGTCCGACTAGTGCGGCTGACTCGCGTGGTCCCATCTCCCTCCGGTTTAGTACACAAAGACCTAGGGCATGTTTGAGTACGAGAGTCTCCCCTCCTGGCCTTGATGTACTGTCAGACAATTCCGAGTCAGATGGTGCGGGGGGTTTAGTGAGTATTACACGCGGATATGATGGAGTTCAATACTCTCCGCCGGTGCCGAGTCCCACACTACCCGCTAACAACTTCGACGAGTATGCTTAAATGCATTTTCCACCCCCATAAAAAAAGACAGGCCAACCAGCGAAAGTAGATCTGGAGCCAGCGAAAGCAAGGTTTGGGCAAAAACCAAATCCCTTAAAGTGCCTTTTAACTGGAGCAACCATGCTTAGTTGGCTCGACCTATAAGCGACGGTAGCGTTGCGCAGCTTTTTAAACCCGTTTAGACTAGTTATTAGATGCATTAAGGGCGATATTCGGGCAGCCGCTAGAGAGCCCTGGTACCCCTAATCGAGCTGCCTAAATAATTATATCAAATAGTCATTACGCCTTTTACATCCTTAAGGTCTCCCTTAGATTCGCGATGATTAGCCACTTTTTCGCAACTTCAAACTTGAAAGGCAAAACGAAATCCTTAAACAAATAAACACTCCGCTAAGGGCCAGCACTATGATATGTCTAAACCTTGGTCTAACAGACCTTAATTGGACCTAAGCAACCTTTTGCTAAAACACGGCGGCTTGGGTATCCGAACAAAGCCGAACTGGCTATGTTCCCTCACTAAACGCACCTGAAAAATAATCCACCAACTCAGCTTGTCTACATTGGCTACATTCAAATATGCTAAGAGCCTTAACATTTAATAGGAAAGTTCACAACTCAAGGATCTGATTACGAGTGGTAACCAAATAAAGAGCCAGCAAATTGCTTCAAGTAATTTCTTGAGCCTCAGCATTCTACCTGACAGCAAAGGTTTTTGGCTCTGCATATGTCTGAAATTGGGCGTTAGGTAGACCGAAGCACACAGGTGTTCGTTTGGGACCGATGTTGCTGCCTAGGGAGCCCACCATGTCTGGTGTAGAAAGTGCGAAAAAAGAAAAAGCAGACCGTAATGAGACAAATGAAGACTTAGTGGCCTCCAGAGCCGAATGGTTTAAAACAAGTAAATACGCGCCACTAAGTGACAAATGTATATTCGTACCACTATTCGACAAAAAGTTCTGGCCAGGAGGCAAGGACGCTTCTTAAAAGAAATGCTACGAGGGTAGAAAGAAGCACGGGCAACTAGAGAGCATTTGACTTTTTACTACAACGTCTCTCACTGGCACTGGCGCGTCTATTAAGGGCTTTAAAATGGCCTAGAGAAGAGGCTAGAATGGTTAATGTCCTAACGCCTCGATTTGGCTGTGCACACGTGTGGACACCACAAGTGTATCTTTTGCTATACCTAAATAGGGTATATTTTTTTTAGACATGCGGGATGATAGTCAAGGATAGAGCTGACTGAAGGAGAACGGCAGAGACGCCTCTCCCACGGCTTCAAAGTAATGCCAAAGTAATATCGAGCCTGGGGGGGGGGGGAGGAATCCGATTTTAGTGAGTTTGCGAGTCTCACACTAGTCACGCAGGCTGCTAATGGCGCATGTGCATCATGCATTCCCGAAACCTCTCAGAAAAAAACAAAAAAAAATGTTTCTCGTACTCGCACTGTGTATACATGCGTAAATATAGGTAGTATAGTACTAATATTATGGAAGTACTATAAAATATATTTTGTCTATATACGTACTTATACATCGTATAGTACCTGTAATATATATATATATATATATATATATATATATATAAATATATATATTTTTTTTAAGTCAACATTTTTAACAATGCAACAAATTTAAGAGTGGCCGGTCTGGGTCTCGAGCCTAGGCCTCCCGAATGCAAGGCAAAGACTTTGCCACTAAGCCATCTTGCTCGGTAAATATCATGACATTATATCGTTGCAAACACTCTAACCTACTTTCTGTATGATATCGGTCATGCTCTAGCGATGTACTTTGAGTGCAGCTGGCGCTGTCGAACCTAAAGAGAAAAAAATATATATATATATATACTCGTACATGAACAAGATAACTTTGTGTCAAACAAAAGTTTCTGTTGTTACTTCTTTGCTATGGTTCTACTTAAAAGAAACCTTTTTACAAGACCTTGAGGAACGTCGTGTTTGCCTCCTCTCTCCCGCACAATTTCCCCGTCGCCGACTGCAAGACGTTTTCTGCGGACTGTCTAGCAACACCTGACAACGGCCTCTAGAGCCTGCTAAGCCGTCTAACGGCTACCCATACGATGTCGATGTCGCGTTGCCAGCTAAACAACTTGTGAATAATGAAATCTCAGGTGGCCCGTTCCGTAAGCGTCCCTTCTGTTTTGCCATGCAACCTGCTCTATATATCTTAATTCAACCCAAAGTTTCCTATCTACAGCTTCGAGAAAGGTAGTAGCGCTTCGGCTTGGTAGCTATGCTGTATAGGTTATATTATGCTGAGATATAATAATAATAATAATAATAATAATAATAATAATAATAATAATAATAATAATAATAATAATAATAATAATAATAATAATAATAATAATAATAATAATAATAATAATAATAATAATAATAATAATAATAATAATAATAATAATAATAATAATAATAATAATAATAATAGAGTTTCTAGACACGATGAAATCAATGCAATTATAAGAAGAGCCTTACGCAGAGCTGGTATACCAAGCACGCTCGAGCCCAGATTAGGACTTCATGACGACAAAAGACCTGACGGTGTAACAATCCCGCTATGGGCTAACGGCAGATGCTTGGTATGGGATGCTACAGTGTCCTGTACAGTGGCTCCCTCGTATATACGCCACAGTTCACTAGAAGCGGGATGGGTTGCCGAGCGCGCAGATAATGGGAAAAAACGCAAGTACCAAGAACTGGAGACAAGTTATATCGTAGTGCCAATATCGATGGAAACAATGGGCCCGGTAAGCAAGGGAACCAAGAGATTCATCAGTGAGCTGGGCCAACGGATTACAGATCTCACAGATAATCGGCGCGAAGGCGAGTTTCTACGGCAACTGCTGTCGCTTGCAGTGTGCCGAGGAAACGCCGGCTGTATTGTCGGTTCCATGGAACAATATTTAGGAGTTAGGGGAAGACAAGGAGTGCACGTTCACACCTCACAATTGTAACATTTAAATAATATTAATAAATAATAATGATGATAATAATAATAATAATAATAATAATAATAATAATAATAATAATAATAATAATAATAATAATAATAATAATAATAATAATAATAATAATAATAATAATAATAATAATAATCATAATAATAAGAACAAAGGCTTCTTATTAATTCGTACAGGTATCACGATTACTGAAAGTCTAATTATATTATATTTACAGTATTGCTTGTATTATTATTGCTTGACTGTTTAACACACGTACCGCGATTGCTAGCGCACGTTGGACCAACTTTAGTTCTTCCCTATGTTTCCCCGTCCGCAGTGCCATATTCCTCCAAAATGAGGCTGTGTATAGCGTTGTCAATTCGGTGGCCGTGGAAAAGAGTCTTACTTTCTCTTTAGCCACTACAACTCAGCTCGACCCAAGGCATGATCCGTAAGACGAGGGAAGCCCGTCGGGACTTCTCGGGCACGTACTATACATGTCCCGATCCGGTCAGTTGCGTATCAAGGTCGTCTTCACATCCTTCAAATCTTGACTCGGCAAACGTCGCGGACATAGTGAGTCCTGGTGAATTAGCGTTCGACATGACTATTCCAATTGCCGTCGATGGCCACGTTAGCGTGCATACTAATGGTGAGGTTAGTAACGACAAAGGGGAGTGCTGCTTCACTTTATGGAATGGTTTGGTCTGAGATGTGCAAATTGCACACGTAAAACCACACGTATGTAAGTCATACGCAGCACCATTAATCTGTTTTAAACTTGTCAATGGCGAACCTGTAGACACTTGCTGTAAACTTCTAGAGATAACTATGAGAACTGCAGTCAGGTGGAAGAGACCAGGGGAGTTTGACATCACGACAGTGGTTTTTAGACATACGATTTCGCCTGTCGTGGCCGCATGGCAGTACCGCATCACTGCAAATGCTGGCCAGACGCAGGTTTGACAACTTCAGAAGCAAACGTATATTACATGCCGCTATGGTGTGACAAGAAGCTTCGCTTTCTTAGCCAATTAACGCGATGAAGGACAAAAACAAAGCCTAAACCGCGGTATAACATCTGAAAAATGATCTGAAAAATATCAGCTGCAAAATCTTTATATGACGGAACTAAGGACGTGACCGGCCGTGCACCTTTTTTACTGAAGCAATTCGAGAGGTCAGGAAACGTGTGATGCAATCCTCGTGTTTTAGTCAGAGATAGAACGAGCTGTGGTAAAATCAGAGACCATTTGATTGCAGTCGTTATAGACTGCGTCAAACCCTTTGACACGGAGAGGCTGGTGGCTCTTTTCTGAGCGTAATTTAGAACTTTATCGATAGGGACACCCGTACGGAGTGAGCAGGATGTGACTGCGGGTAAGGCAAAATGTGTGAATTCCAGTAGGGGACCACTGAGCTGCGTCTCCTTCACTTGCCGATTTTGTCAGCTATATTCGACAGTACCGAGAGGCCATAGTGGTGATGTATGCAAACGACATAGCGGTTGTTTATCACAACGAGCAGTTCGTATGCGTGCCCAGGTCGTCAAGTGTCATCAAGCGCAGCATTTTTCTGGTAAAGCAGTTTTTGGTCTTAAAATGCTTAGAACCTACTGTCATAAGGACTAAGACTGTGAAAGAAGAGGCGGTCGAGGAGGCTGCCAAAGATGTGTTGCAGAGGCCAACGCTTGGAATTTGTTAACCCTTTCTGGTAGCTGGTACTTCGGCGTCAAGGCTAATCTATGATTTTGACAGGGTGTTGGAACACCTGTTTGGTTTGCTTGAAAGGTGTTTCACAATGTACATAAAGCGACTACTTTGCTTTTCGAAGCGGGTCAAGGGATGCTGTCCGTATCTAATATCAGGCAGTGCAACGGAAATTGAGATCATTCGATTGAGGTTGAAGATGCCGCCTACAGTACCATTCGAAAGCTTTGTCTCGGAATTGGAAATAAAGATAAACAAGTCCAAAATTAGACTTGAGACCTGTATATTTTCAATATTTCCTATGCGGAAAATCAAGTGATCTGTTTCATCTCCAACAGTGCACAAATGCAATATTGCGGATGAAAGTTATTTAGGAGAGCTGTAGTACATTAGTGCATAAACCAAATATTGGTTAATAAACTATACATTCAAATTTTCAATGCATCTCATCTCTGATCTGATCATGCATGTGACAATGTCCACGTCCTTCCAGATACATAATTCATAGCTACCATTAACTGGTTCGTTCGAATACGAACTTCCACAAGGCGTCATCGGTCGACTGTGACGACTCTCAAGCGTGTGCGCTGGATCATGCGTCTGCCTGCCTGGCCTTCACGAAGAAACCGCTCCACTGCTTCACTCAAATGTCATGCCGAGAGCAGCTGACCACAGTATATGTATTAATGCCACATGCATACTCAGTATGAGTAAAACATTTTTGACGACGATACGAAGTCGTCTATTTTAAAACAATATTCTTTCAAACATATATATGTTTGTGGTGAATATGCCAGGCTATTCTACATATGACTGACTTACTTTGTTTTTAAGGCGCCATTTCCATCTTCCAACCCTCTGTGTGCAGTTTGTTGTGCGAAACTACCCAGAAAGTAAGAAGCTGGACCCTCTGTCTAGTTTTGCACAGCAAACTCCATCTCGCGATTTTCTCGAACGTTCCTGTATGTTTGCAGGCTGATTGCGGTAAATGGCACGATTTTTTCCTGACACAATGTCTTCTCGCATTTCTCGCTTGCGACAGACATAGTTCTAAACAAACAGACCTTTGCGTCTCTAATAAGTAACCCCAGCAGACAAGTATGTCTGCTAATAAAAGCATGAAAGACAGCTATGAAAGCAAACTGTATCTTTAGTAGCCTTTGTTTCGGCGGCCTGCTTTTGCTGCTGGCCTGTTGTACAACTCAACACCATTCACGAGAACCAAGCGCACACGCACATGCCTATTGCCCTTGTCAATTTGTGCAGATACGGTTGAGGTTATTTATAGCGCGCTAGACAGACGACAGCGCGTTTTATTGAGCCATCACCAGAGTCTCGCCTGTCCACAAGTTTAAAAACCCCGCCGGTGACCAACGATAGGTCGATCGATGGACTATCGACTATTGGGCGGCCGAGATACCACCCCTATCCACCCGTTGCGCTCACCGGGACCGGCCAAGCTCTCCTGACCGAGCGGCGGCGGCGCCGCGTTTACCATGCTCCGAAACGATGCCAGAAAGCAAGGTCATCTGGCAACAATAACGACGACGGCGACGACTTCTACTACTACTAGTAAAGTTTTCGGGCTGACCCTCAGCCAAGATTGATGTCCACGGAACTGTTTTTCACATTGCTTAATAGACGGACCCCCATAAATACAAATGTGGGGCAACGGTGGGGCTCGAACCCGTGCACCTATCCGTGTCTCCTCCGGCTGCGAGGCGCAGACTTAAGCCGCCTCGCCACCGGGCACGACTCTACTACTACTACTAGTAAAGGTTTCGAGCTGACCCTCAGCCAAGATTTAACGTGGTCCACAAAACTGTTTTTCACATTGCTGCTTCATAGACGGACCCCCACAAATACAAATGTGGGGCAACGGTGGGGCTTGAACCCGCGCACCTATCTATGTGTCTCCTCCGGTTGCGAGGCGGAGACTTAATCCACCACGCCACCGAGTTCGACACTACTTCTTCTACTACTACTATTAACTACTTAAGAACGAATCAGCAACATAGTACGAGTGATGAACAACAAGCAGCTAGCTAGCAATGTAACGCGCTGGCGCACATGAGGCTTGTCTGCTGCCGAAACTCTCGCTAACGCTCTCGTAACGAGGACGCTGGAGCAGCTCGTTGCTGCTTGAAGCTGCAGTCACTGTCGTTATTCGCATTGCAACGTTGCCGTATGCGTCGGTCGGGTTCGTACGGTGGCAGCAACAGCTATAAATTGGAACTTGCACTACTGCTGTACTTAATACGACACCGCCCGGTGTTGTCGTGGTGCCGGGACCCCCGGGTGATCTGGGCTGCTGAAGGCCGCCAGCTCAAACTCTGGAGCTTCGGCCCGGCCCGACCCGACCCGGCCTGGCCGTCGCCTAGAGTCTGGTTGTGGCCGCACTAACTCGTCGGGCGTGTCGTTGATATCAGCATCATCATCATCACGATCACTAACATCGTCATCGTTATCATCATCACCAACGGCATCGTCGGCAGCCTTAACAACGTGCGGGCCGGCCCACTCGTTCAACGAATCGCCTAGCTACGTGACACGTTTCGACTGAAAGCCTTCTCGTAGTTTCTCTGTCTTCCTCATCCCCCTCTCTCTCTCGTTCTGTCTTCCTCATCCCCCCTCTCTCTCTCTAATTCTATCTCTGTGTTCTGCCATCCGCCGTTTTCCGCCACCTTCCGCCCTAGTATAGATCCGTATACACAAATAAAGCACACCTTTGTATTATACATGAAGTTTACTACCTTGCATCGACAAGGTATGTGTATGTATATGTTTATATATATATATATATATATATATATATATATATATATATGCATGCAAATTTTGCATGGTTTTGCCAATCCATTGTAATCAAAGACTGTAAGGGATCCACCGGCACGACCGCTTATATATAGTACACATATAGGCCGTGCATATATATATATATATAATTAAATATATATATATATATATAGGCTATATCATTTTATTAACCCATGGCGGGCAAGAGGGGGCAGCACAGCATGAATTCCGCTTATCGTTTTATGGCTCTCATTGCATAGCGGAGCTAGTGTCGTGGTGTACACCGCGACTAGCCCCCCCGCCTATACATACGCGTATGTATCGTCCCGGCTGGCCGCTCCCCCTCGCCGCCCCAGCTTGGCGTGTTGTTCCACATGATCCTCCTCGAACCAGGCACGGCCTGGCCTTCCCGCTGGCTTGCTAGAAACGGTGCCTGGTAATACCAGTGCTCTATCACCCCCCCCCCCCCCCCCACACCACGACTCTACCTCACACGCTTCTTTCTTTTCTGTCGGCCCTCTCTCTCTATCTGCTTCTTTTTGCCAGCCAGCTGGCTGTGATCGTCACACCGCTCTCTGTGATCGTCGTAGCAAACGACTTAAATAATCCCCTCTGTCCCCCTCGACCCGAAACAACGACTCGAACAACAAATAATTTCTCTCTTGTTGTTGTTCCTCTTCTTCCAGTACGGCAGGGGTTGTTGCTCAGATTCGCGAAGCGAGCTAGCGTCGCCCGGCTCCGGTACGTCCGCCCAGATCGAAGGTGTCGTAGCCCATAAATGCGATGACGATGAGAACTTTCATACCCTCATTCGTGCGTGCATGTTCGTATGCAACGACGAGGTAGAAAACATTGCGAGCAAGCCCCCCCCCGTAATCGTACCGAGATTATTCCGTTCCAGTACCTGGCAGGCAGGCAGGCCGTACTGCACATACCATGCAGTACGGCAGCCCTTTAGGTTCGAGTTATGTTTATGGTCGTGGTGCTTGTGTGATAAATCCACACTACTCGCATGCAGCACGTACGCACGCAAGCAAGCGCAGGTGTACGCTCCTCGGCAGCAGGAAAACGTCCTGCTGGAGACTCCAATTTAGGAAAGTCGCTCCGCTGCCATTCAAGGACCTCTCGAACTGCGTTCACACAGAAAGACAGACAGACAATAGATTCCCGTCGTAAAATAAACGAGTGTATAGGCGATCTCAAGTAGTAGTATCTCAATAGAAAGCTGGGCGGCAGCAGAGACCACACGGGATTGCTGTCCTATTCATGTTTGTGTGCTATAACTAATTGACATGTAGCGTCGGTAATTGATCGACACATCATCGGTTGTTGTCGGGAGCTGTCGGCGCACCCGACTGTGGAGAATACGTGTGTGGAGCTCTCCGATAGGCAGTGTCGATCGAACTACAAGGTACAGATGTTTCTTATGCACTGTACTTCGGACTGGGACACGATAGGTAACACGAACATTGTTAAACAACTGTGTTTGTGTTTTTCGTAATTTTCGTTTATATACAAGAAGCAGAATATTCGCCATCACATGTCAATATGCAGGACGAACGAATATTAAGGGAAAGGGACAGCGAGAGAGAGAGGTTTGTCGGATCCGCTTATTATAACCTCACGCATAAAGCCTATTTTGTCTTCGACACAGATCTCTGTAGTTTATTTCACTTGCCTATAAAAGCAGTAACAATAAATCACAAAGTACGAGTCAATCAAACAAAACACGTGGACTCATGATCTATTCAATATGTGTGCGTAGCCTAAATATTATCTTACCTTACGGTATTATAGTATGTGGTACTACAGTGGCGTATGTGACTACACTACTACAAGTGCAGCTAATAAAAAATACTTGTTTTCCACCTTTGTTAGTAAAACCTCTGACGCCACATGGCTGAAGGCGTGCGGCTTGAATGATATCAAACTCTAATTACAGAGTTACCCACTAGAGAAAAAAAAACGTACCTATTGATTATGAGTTAGTGAAAGCTCATATCTAATCTTTGTTAATTTATGTAAATTTCAGAAATTAATTTTGGACTAGTGCTGTGTATGGCAAGGATTATGTTCCTGGTAAACGATTGTTTGTATGCATAACAGCACGGTACTACACTTAATGCATATGTATAGAATTACGGACCAGCGATTACTCAACGCCGATAGATAGATAAATTGAAAATGATAAATCTCATGAACAGACTGAAATATTTTAGGAATTTTACTAGAAGTCGTAGGAATTAAGTCTGTCTGTTAAGGCCCAAGCCGTCGTGTTTGCCGTTTAGTGGGTTTTTTTCTTGTGGTCGAATGCATTAAATATGAGAGAGCTTTCAGCAGACATATTCGTTTGCCGCTGCGGTAGGGGTGCGAGAACCATCTGTGGATCTTTGACGGACGGTAGAACTTGGCAAGGACGACGTCAATGATTGGGCCCGACAGCCGCGTCGTCCCGGTTCTGCAGCAATCGCAACCCTGGTGCATCGCCGCAGCGATTTGTGCTGGCGCTGCTCAGCGCGACGCCCTACGCCGTATTTTCCTTCTCTCTGAGAAGACACAACGAGGGCAGCATGTATGTACGAGCTCGTATGTGCTGCTGGTGACTGGTTCCGCCAGCTTGCCCTTACCCGACTATCAGCCGGGCAGGCACGCATGAACGCCCCGCGACGTATTGTGTAGGAAACTACCTGTGTATCTCCTCTCCGCACGTTGTCTGCTGCCGAACAAGCAGTCTCCACCCCCCCCACCCGTCTCGCAGCAGACAATACAAACACGTGTTCTCGTCGGCCGGAAATCGAGTTCGACATAATAGAACGCTACCATAGCAGACTAGAGAGACAACGATTGTATATCTTGCCGATAATCATCCGCAACACGCTACAACACGCTACAACATGGTGTCGTGATGAGACATGTCATCGTGTCTCTCTCTCTCTATCTCTTATTGGATTACGTACGGCAAACGAGTAGAGCCCTTCCTTGCTAAGTGCTGCGACACGTCCATCTCGATATGCTCGAGCCAACTGTGTGCTTGCTGTCCAGTGCTGGAAAGTGGACGCCGTTGACACACAAGCGAAAATCTGGGAGATTTCCTTCTAAACTGCTCGTGTTGTTTCGATTACTTGGCATACGTACTGCTCATATAGCACCATGTATCCATCTATTCTCATATTGATTGAGATGATAACGTAACGCCTTCATCATCTTTACAGGTGCAATGTCGCTGACACATTGCTGACACATAATTGCGATGCTCCGAATATTCTTATTAGTATTCAGTACCCCTCTCTCAATATACGCTTTATACTAATTTGTTACCGAACCACATCCATACTTCTAGCTATAGTTGTGTTTTCTTGAAAATACGGATGCATAAGCGCGGCCGATTTTTGGTGCAGCGCCATGCCAGGGTCTCTCTGAAGACGTCGCGGCATGCATCCTTTTATTGATCACAAATACAACTATCTATGGTTTGCCAATTAACAATTGGCTCTGTTTAGATTTCCATTATTAATAGTTTAGTTCCATTTAGAAGAACCTGACGCATTATTTGCTACATGAGCGTCGTGTGGGTGCTGAACACATGGCCATGCACATTAGCCGTCCTTCTGAGGAGGCCTAATGGCATTGCCATTAGCATTACAAACCCCACAGAAGCTCTCATACGTGCCACTACCGTACAAAAAAGTCTGTATGCCATCTAGAAAACGCCGCGGTCCTGAGGTTTTGATGATGCAGAGGTACTCTTTTAGTGAATCTCTCGCTTGCTTTTGTCTAAAGGCACACTTGGCTTACTTGGCAGTAGGCTTATAAGACAATAGGTCTACATGGTGTGCCAAAGTTCACCGTGATGTGTCGAATCAGCACAACAGCGAATGGATAAAAGATGTGCAACACAATTGCCATCTTAGGCTTCGCCTTTATTACGAAGCCCGTCCAGATCTTGATGACAAATGAGCGTTCAACTTCCATCCATTTAGAGCTTGCAAAGTCGCATTGACCACTAGTTGTACTTAAACGAATTATATACTAATACCACTTTACTGACTAATACTTTGTGTATAACCAAACATTTTAACGTGCTTAATCGTTGAAAGCAACCGGGCTTGCATACATGAGTTGGCAATTAGTAGAACAAGTACACCCGCATAGACGACAAATACAAATGTTTACCGCCTCATGGAAGCATGCACGAGTACAGACATTGTGTGTGGTGAAATTCGTACATCCCGAAAGGTGGAATACGATGCCGTTTTTTTCTGGCAAGGCTCACTCCAGGCCTCCGGGAGAAAAGCGCTAGTTTCTTAGAACTCTGGATCGACGACCGACAACTTCGCTTCCCAATCTAGTATTTGTTCCGTATATGACTTTATTCGTGGCATTTTAAGGGCAAGTATTCGATGAAGAGAGCAGTTCATGCCGGCATATTGAATTGATTTGCTTCGCGGTGAGTACATGGATCTTCACAGGTGTTAGGCTGTTTTCGAACTTAACCTGGGTATCCTTATAATGACACTCACATCGATTTGAACAGTGTCACGTTAAAGCGGACTTAATGTATATGTTGTCAGAAAATATTCTAGTTTAGTTACGTAGGCTATTCGTAGAACTGAGGTTTGCTACCAGTATTATGTAGTGCCTTACGCAGCACTCTAGCGTTATTTGGTTCTACTGCTTTTACGACCACTGGGGCCGCTGGGTCGTTTTTTCAAAAGCTTGTAAACCTGCCAAACTGCGTGCCCAATTGTGGCTACATATTAGTTCTTGTAAGATGGGTCGTCGCTCGACAGTCAACTCAAATTATGTTTAACACGCCTTATCTCTAAATGCAAAAAACGTCAGGATCATGACGAAGGTGAGAACAGTTAGCACGCTTTTTGCAGAGCAGTTGCCCCGACCATATCGGCGACGTTTTTCGTGTTTCACACAAACTCGCATTCTATTAACCTGCTTAAATGTGGCGTTTTTTCGAGCTTCCAGAAAGAAACGCGTATGTAGAGTGTGCAAATGTAATATCGCATTACAACTTCATAATTAACACAAAAAACATACATACGTTGTTCCTACAGCCGCGTCAAGAATATACTTTTGCGCAAAATACAATTATCTGCATCCCTAATTAACTAGACTATTTAAATAACTATATTTAATTAACTAGACTAGACTTATTTTCACTGATTACTCATTTAATTCGCGTTACATAAATGTTACTTTCTTCGCGTTAAAACCGTAACGTGAAACCGTTAAGGTTTTGGATATAGCCTTTTCTACAATAAGCAGCCGGTACAGCAGTCGGCTGTACCACTCAGTGCAATATCTTCGTACAGTGAAGCCTTTATTGCTCTAGATGATGTCTACCGTTCTAAGACTAACCTCCGTTTTTTTTGAGAATGAAAAATGCTTTTACGCACACTTGCTGGAATTAATGCAGTACTTCGGAACCACGACGGGGGTCTCGTGCTCAACCTTCACCTGTATTCGGGTACTAAGCCGGGGAGAGATGGGACTGACCCCCGCGCCAATCTCACGGGCCTCTTCCTGCCGCGTCTTCTCCCTCATGACAGAGTCAAGATATTGGATTCAGTCCATCCAGTCAGCGGCGGAGGAGTGCATGCGGGACGCCCTTTCCGCCGTTTTCTGTCCAGCACCTACGTAGGCTGAGTTGTGGCGATGTCGGGAGAGCGAGGGGCAGTCGGCGACTGTGTAGCCTACCGTGTTCGGGAGACCGGAGATACAAAAAATGGAGGTGTCCGTCAGGCATTTTCTTATTCTCTGCATGTAGACCTAAAACTGGCCATAACCCGTCAGCCTATGTGGCGAAGTACGTGAACGGTCCGGTGTCGGGCTCCCGTACCATGATTGTAAGTCCGGGATGAAGCTGCGGGTCCACATTCTCCGCGTGTCGCCAGGGGGGTTGACTCACGCGGCGGCCCAGTCGTGAAAGGTCAAAGCCCTCGCCTGAATCTCCATCTAGCCTCTGCTTGGTACGCTCGGCCGCGAGTAGGTGTTACGGGAGCTGACGCAATAGCACCAGCAGGACGTCGGTACTAACCGTCCTGTAGGCTGTGCAAATGCGCATAGATATGGCGCGCTGGGCGGCACGGAAGACTCGGCGGTTACGTTGGGTTCGTAGAGCTAGGTCAGCCTAGATCAGGGTCGCGTACAAGACCGTAGATTCTGCTACCGCCGCTAGCAGTCGGTGACGAACATCTACTTGCAGCATCCTTGAGAAATTGGGCAAGGCCTGCGCTATCTTCTTGGCGACATATTCAATGTGCGCCTTTCCTGTAAGGTTGATGACCAGCTGCACGCCTAGGTATTTTGCCTGTTTCTTCAGGGTAATGGGGAGCCTACCACCTCTAGATGGATTCCGCGGGTCTTTTGCGCCTCCGTCTTTTGCGGGGCAAGGTCAAGATGGTTCGACACCGTCCGTTCGCTGATTATATTCAGAGCGATGTCATCTTTAGCGATGTTTCTCGCCATGCGGTAATCAGCATCGCCAGATGTCGTCTTATTTAAATAGGATGACACGTTTCGAATGAAGTAGGGACTCTGGCAATTATCCAGAGCGTTTATAGTTATGCCCCAGTTTACCGTTTCAAGCGCGTTCTTATCGTCTAACCAATTAAGCAGAACGTAGTTGCGTGTTCTGCGCGACACGGTTGCCTCTTGTCCCACCTGTTGGAGGATGTGCTCGCGTCAAACCTCTAGCGCCGCGTTGAGTCTGTCCAGGATCACGTTTCCACTAACTTATTCGAGGGTGGACCCCCCGGGCCCGATGAGGTGTTAGGGACGAGTGGCAGGACCTTAGGGTCCTTTGTCGCCATAAGCTTTACGCCCTTATGGTGAAAAAATGGTTCATCCTCTTCCCGGAGCACTCCGTCGGGCTTGGGGGACTTTCCGCGGGCAAGACGCTCAGTTTTTTTTAGAATCTCCTTATTGGTTACCGTGGAAACTGGTCCCGGTCGACGTTGTATGCGCAGGGGCTCTGGGGGTCGTGTGAGGGGAAAAGGCAAAAGACTAGAGTGCAAATCTTCTGTGCGGGGAGTGGGGGAGAGGGAACTCAAAGGCGGCCCATTACTATCTTGTATGGAAGCTCCCACAGGTTAATCTGGACCGACTCAATTTGGTCTTTCCAGGTTTCTGCCTTTGATGTGAAGATGAGCCTCCCAAGCTTATGACGGCGGCGCCAGTACGTGTCGATAAGGGCTTCTGCCTTAAGTTGTGACTCTTAGAGAGACTCGAGTGCCGTCCCTCTCCGCGTGCGAAAGGCAATCCAGGAGCGCACCCGCGTGGCTGCGCGAATTGCTCCGATGGCGGGCTTCCTCGATTCCCTAGTTCCATCAGCGTTTCGGAGAGCACCGGGGGTTACGCCTCAGGAATCGTCCCGCCGCCTGACAGGCGAGTGCAAGTCCGTCGCCAATGTGGTCCTCATCGACGTTAAAGGTCTTTGAGTGGCTCAAGACGGTTGTGCAGAGTAGAGGCAAAGATAGCCATGTCCATCCTCCTCATTTCGCCAAAGGTCCAGGGCCTGGCACCACTGGCTAGTGAAAAGCTAAGTATCGATGGCCACCTAAGGTCTGTTCATCTATCTCTACCTTCCATTATTGTACGAGGTCTGTTGCAGTATCGTTAGCGAGCGTAATATCTAGGTTTGAAGTTTGCCTAACCTCAAACCTAAAAAATAGCTGCTATCCGTGTACATGTAGCGAGCGCGAAGGTTTGTCAGGATTTGCATTTGATAACTATTTCTGCAATCGACCAGCAGACCGTCGCGTAGTAAAAGGGAACCAAACGATATGCCGTTGACGCAAGTTCGGTAGAGAGTTCGGTTAAAAAACCGTATACGGGCATTAGCCTTACGGAAAATCTAAAAAAATCGAGAGTTCAGTCTCAACACAGTAGCCCGACGCAAAACACTTGTTTCTGGACGTCTTCGTTGCTTCCCTACTAAACTTCAAACAAATAACCAGATCAGATGCTTGTACAGGGACCCTATGCCGTGCAGCGGACGGCGCTCGTGCAAGTTAACTTTCTTTTATTTGAGAGAAATTATTTTAAACGAGAGGTGTGTGACTTGGCTGACACACTGCACGCGGCTACAGGAGACAACGTATATTCATCACAATTAAAATATGACACGAGTAAGAAGTATCATACTTATTTTTTTGTAGATCGCATGAAAGCGCATGTAGTTCTCAGCTTTATTTTTGCTAGCAGCAATAATGCAGTGGTAGAATCAGTAGACGCTGTTGTTGTTATGGCGACTGGTATTTGTAGTAGTGTCGCTCTCGTTGTTGCTCGTCGCTATTGTTGCATGACATTTCTAGTATCCCCCCGGGAGCGAGCACGGTACGCAGGGAAGGAAGCATAGACCAAAGCGGGAGGGGCTGAGAGAAACGGTAGCAGAACGCTGAGGCGAGACAGTGGAGCGCAGCGGAGCAGATGTGAGTGACAGCCATACGAACTAACGCACGCTAGCGTATTCATCGACCTGCAGCCGCTGCCGCCAGCAAGGGAGAAATGCTGTCATTTGTTTTCATCAGTCGCCTCTCGTGCGGGCAGGCGGGCGTGGGTTGGAGGTGGTTGGGGGTGGTTGGGGGTTGAGGGAAGGTCCTGATTTGCCTATCTGAGTTAGGCCGTCTGCTTCGGCCTGATCTGAGAGGTCTGAGGTCGGGCTGATTCGGGCTTCGGCTACGGACGGGGTGGGATCCGTCCATCCATCCATCCAGCCACCCGTTCGTTCTCCTTCTGCCTCGATCCTCTTTACCTCGTAACCCTCGCGGGAGGGGGGGGGGGGTGGCGGCGAAGCAGATGGGCGGTGGCAGTGGTAAGTGCCCAGCGTCGCCTCCAGCATGGTCCGACTGTGCCATGTGCCCTTTGCCCACCTCTGCATCAATCGTCGACTGCGCTTCACCCGTATATCTGCCTTCGTCCACGAGTGCTCGACGCAGCGATCCGCTTGCTCGCCCGCTCACACACTCACTCGGCAGAAGGACAGATAGACAGATAGACAGACAGGCAAATGTGTATATATCCATCTCTACAACCTGCATAGACTCGTACGACTGCTACCACTAATCGCGCTAATAGAGCGTACAGGGCAGATGCATGTATGTATGTATGCTTGCATTCGTTTGGACGGCCCTCTGCGTGCCAAACGCCACTGATGATACTACACTACAGCAAGAAAAGCTCCCTGCTTCTATCCGGGCCTATCTCGGGTTCCTCTTTTTCCTGTATGTGGTGGTATGTATGTGCTAAGTAATCACACTAGAATATAGTCTATTGGTTGTTAGAACGGTCTTACTCGTGTGTTTTGCGCCTGGTATACCTGTCCTTTTAGAAGGAGCCTCGACACACGACAAGCGGGACCGCTTACACAGCCACGAAATCACGACAAAGGAAAACAAGCTGCGGTCAAAGTCTGTATTAGACACGTCATGCAATGACGAAGTTCCTTCCACTGACTCGTCCACAGTGACAGATATAATTCGTTATGTCAACAAAGTATGTGAGGTAACTAGAAAAATCATTTCCTCATTTTCGGACTTTATTTTGTAGTTCTCGACGGAGAATTGGCGCTCTGCAGACTTAGTTGGCGGTGTTTCAACTTTTTGTCCCGTCGTAAAAGTAATACAACCCTTCAAAGCACGCATTCAGCGCGGCGATGAACTTGTCATTGAACAAACATTTTTTTGTCCCACGAGCCTTATTTTGAGGTTTTAAAAGGGAGAAGTCGCAATGAGGCCAATCAGGAGAACAGAGTGGATGACGTAGAAATTCACATCTGAATTTGGTGAAAAATGACTCTTTGCCCACAAATCGCGATTGTATGATTTGCCTTTTTTCGTGCACATGGAAGAAGTGTGAAATAGCACGCTTCTGTGCCTGCTTGACCCCTCTGTAAGTGGTTTACGCAGGCTATTCCTGAAAATCCCCAAAAATCAAATGAGATTTCCACGTAATAATCATGATCTACCCGACCGACATTAGTATTTGGCTTTTCGGTGCATAATCACGGCTGTCATGAGTTGAGTGTATGCATAGTGGTAGATTCCGCAGTCGCAAATCGATGTCAAAAGCATTGAAGGATTGCGCGTAAGTATCGACAGACACTGCAGTGTCCATACATAGGCACGTTTCACAACTAGTTAGTTTCAAGTAGACTGGCCCATGCAACGCATTCACGACATGTTCAATATCTCGAGTTTATAATTTGTAACACTATCTACGAGAACAGTTATTTCCTTCTTGTGCACTTTCAAAGCCAACCCTCCGTCGTTGATCTGCACATAAAAATCTCTACTATGACAACAATCAAACCATCGTGTTATGGTACAATCGCGCTTAGTTTTGAGTCCGTTAACAACACAATCTTCCCGTCAAGACGGCCGCAATCAGTCCTTCCAGTGATTACGAAAAAGCAGGGAACGGATCGAACTTTTTGGCCCAATATATCGTATTCTCTTGTAGTCATCAAAAACAAAGATAGTTCATCAAAGGAGTCCACAGCAAAAACGGAAAGATCAAGGAAGAGAGAGAGAATCAAGAAAATCTTGCTTCCTGTTCCGGCCAAAACAGATATAACTCCTTAAAAACAACAAAATAAATAAACCGCACAGTTTTTAGCACTTCACTAGCAGAAAAATAGTACGACCTGTCTTTTAGCGTAAAAGAGGCGCTAGAGACCTACGCAATCACAGGAGTGTGACAACGAGTAGCGCAATATATAAGTTACAGAAAATCCTAATAGTACGTTGACTTTACACAAATGCGAGTTCCCTATGCTGATTGAACAGCGCGGTTTTCTCTCAGAAAAATCAAGAAAATAGCCGTAGAAAAACTTACGAAATGCATAGCAAAAGTATTGAATGATTATCAAATCATCCTGCTAGAATTCAAAACACTATTTGATTGCTTCTTCCTCCTGTTTGGAGCATGTTATTAGGACTTCATGATTTGAACGAGTAAAAATGACAAACTTTTGCAGCATTATATTACATCATTATATATCAATACAAATAGAGCTCGCCATATCGGCTAATCGGTTGTTTTCCTTGTCTGTATAATTTTCTTATTATACAGACATATATATACATGTTCCTGGGACACTGCGAGCCCTAAACTCTATAATATACGTCGCCGGGCTGGGCGAAACGCCGCAGAAGGTAAGAACAGTGTATTTCTCCTAGATCACTTATAACTCTATTTTGTACATTTGTGTACGACAGTCGGCAGCTGGAGCTGATGCTACACGGCGATTGAACCGCTTATGAAAGTTTTCAGAACGATGGTAGCGCCAATTATCTTCTTCCGCCTCGACACGCAATAAAGTTATCTCGTATATCCTATGGCTCGTATATAAAACGAGTCTTAAAATTTGCCGCGAAACGCCTCGACCATACTGACCCTACAGCTGTGCAGAGAACATTGCTAATATTTTCAGGAGACTGCTATGGAGTAGGATATCGTCTACAGAAAATAACGCAACGTGCATCGTGTCTCCAAAAACTAAAACAGATAAAAGGCAGCTATGCAAAACAACCTATACAAATTTCACTGGCGCGAGTACCACTAGAAAATCTGCCAGAATGTTTACTGTTTTGACCTTGATGATTATGTCTATACAAATTGCAGGACTATGAATATTGATAAGTGACGTGTGCCAAAAAAAATCCGGAATTGGGCTCTGCTTTAGCGGTAACGTTGCAGATGTCACGTACAGTGACTAACTAGAACTATTTACCTTCAATGAATAACGATTTGTGTAATAACTACTAATACATAGCCAGGCCTGCGTAAAATCCAAATTAATGTTTAAAGCAACCATAACGACAGTGTAAATACGTTCCCGCCAGCTAGCTGAGTTATCTAAAAAATGACTCGATCGACAAGCCACCGAAGTGACCTAATACACAGGAAAGTCTGTTTATGGGATCGAGAATTTAAGTTGTCCTATAAAGCCAGTTTAAGACGCCAACTGCAGCGTAGCAGGTACATTTTAGCTTCAAGCATCTCAACGACTGTTAGCGTTGATCGCTATCACATAGAGGCTCTATGTTTTCAAGAGTTCACTCTAAGTTTAGAGTAGATTTACTCTAAACGTGAACACTGCTAAACATTCCTTTGAATACTATAAAAGCTTTAGTACCCTATTATTGTTGGAGCCAACCCTTTTTTTCCAAGGGTCGATTTTCCTGCTAGCTTGGCAATCAGGCAAACGTCACAAAATATGTGCACGCACGGTAAACAGAGGGAGACTGTGAAGGCGGGAGACTATAAAGGCAATCATCATAGATTGACTCATTTGCAGAAGTAGAAATTGATAGATGATCGTGTTGTACTACGGAAAAGCCTTAGAAGTCACGGACGAATGTAAGGCATGGTCAATGTATCAAGGCATCAAACGCCGGCGGCTGACTTTGATGCGATTCGCGTATCACCATGTCGAGCGTCAAGTTTATGTCGAGCAAACGATTCAAACGAACCGGCCAAAGAGCTTCTAGCATCAGCGGTATCAACAGTATCGAGGAAGTCGACCCTCGAGGTTCTCAATTACATTGCTCCTCCACAAGAGGAGAGCTCCTCAAGCGGGTCGAAATGCTGACACAGCTCCCTCGCCCCCTTGTGTCTGTGTGTGTTTGTGTGATCAAAGAGCCCGTTGTTATGGTAACGTTTCAGTCCGATGGCGGAAAGTGAACAACCACTAAGTCGGAGCTAACGAATGGCGCGCGACGTGATTCTAGATGTCGAGTTCGTATGTTGGCCTCAAGCCTGCCGCCAATGCGCCACATGGACATTTCTTCTCTCTTGCTTGTTTCTTCGAGCGAGGCTCCTACTCAAAGGGACGCACTGAGTGTTCCAAAAATCCGGGAAAAACGTTTTACCTATGACGTTAGCATCTTAAAAGTTTGATTTGCTCTACTAGAAAGTTTGACTGAATTGTTAAGTTCCTAAATAGAGTAAAGAATTGCAAGTGGAAAAAGCGTCGCCTGATATGGCATATCAAACTGATAGTCCGTGAAATTGTCGCAGCGTTCAATTTTTTTTTAATGTATCAGCTATTACCGCTTGTTAGATCAATAGCTGCATGTCTATACGTGATTTTAATATAGTAACTCTCATTATATATATATATATATATTATTTGATATGCATATTTTTTTGGAGTTCGAGAAGTACACGTTCACGCGGGCACAATTGTTCACTGCAAAGTGCTAACATAAAAAGTTATATAAATAAATTATTTCGTTCCGAGTTTATAGAATCAACTGTAAGGCAGATAGCGTGATAGTCCACTATCACGCTATCTGCCTTGGCATCTCATGGCATGCTACCGCTAGATGAGTTATCCTAACTGCATTCTTGACAACGGTGTCCCACTCAAATCTCATTTCTACTCTGTCAATTTGTTCTTATGGCCAGTAGTGAGCGTAGTGTGCTCCGTTTCCGACGGATGGCTGAGCCTGTACCTTCTTTACGAGAGATAATAAGACAGAGAGATGAAAACAAATTAAAACGAAAAGGAGTCAGCTTACAAATACTTTACGAAAGGGAATACAACTATTTCCAATTGATTGATTGTTCGCTTGGCATGTTTACCTAAATACACATGATGTCACACTTTTATATTAGAAGCGCTTAGAGCGGCAGCATATATAAATATATATATATATATATATATATATATATATATATACCCTTCCAAGATCTGATAATTGCTGAATATGTGCGATTTCCCTAACACCACTGGGAGTTCGAATCATAGGTAGTCATTTAAAAACATATATCACTGGGCAAATTCGTTGTGGGTGCAACTGAGTAGGTTGTACATAAGAAGATTTTGAAAAGCCATGTCGCGGTAGGCGGAATCTGGACTAGGAAACGTGCGGAAAATTTACAGCATATGCCGCTCATCTCTACTGGTATGAAACGGTTTGTTCCACGGTGCATGCAAAGCTGCCAGTCGTGCGCAGCTCAATGCACGACACTTCGCTGACAGAAGCGTGCAATCTTCATGCGTAAGTCCCAGACGCTAGTACCTCCGTAATCTCAGCACGGAAGGTATAAAACTCTGGAAATAGAATAAACAAAATTGCTTTTCGAGGCGAAGTGGATTTGCTGGTCTCTGTCCTTTACATATCCCGTCAGCTCCACCATAGTCACCGTCCACTTCAGCCGCGGAGCTCACTATATGATTCAAGGACTTTGTAACTATGAGACAGCTCGATTTGACTAAATCCAATCGAATAGTCGTAGGGCGGTCTAGAGTCATAGCCTTTGACGGTTCTTGATTATGTTAACAGCAGACAAAACGCCTTTCGTAAATATATTGACTGAATCATGTTCCACTCGGTCTTAATTCCAGATGCGGATAAAAACTGGGTAACGAATTTGGCTTCTTTCCCTAATGATCTGATTTGATTTTGGCCTACAATGTCTCCACCACAACGGTGCTTCATAACTTCAGTTTTTCATAGTAGAAAATAGTAGTAGTAATTATATGCAGTGCGTATCTCTCTACGTAGTTCATCAGCGTCACTACTTGCTAAACCGGCGTGTAACCGGTTTTCGCAGTAAATCACTACATCGTCTGCATATTGAATCACTTCAACCGTTTCCTGCATCTTCCGAAGCATCGCCGAGAGACCGTTAACGACCAAAAAATTAAAGTGATTGATGATGATCTCTTGATGTTTTTCGACGAAAAATCTTGCAAGCGCTATGTTGTCACATACCCTGTCGAAATCCATGCTGCTTCTTCGGCAGCATGTTTTTTAGTTTAGGAAAGTTCTTAAGGCGGTACGTTTTGGGCTTAACCAATATCTTGTAGAGACATCTATTTTTAGCAATTTCTTCCCACGAGAATGCAGAGGCTCACTTTGTTTGAGGTGCTCATTCCTTATGAAATCATGCCTAAGGGCATTACTGCTTCTTAGGCATGATATGCAGGTTGAGTTCCTTCTGAGAGAACTGCTCATCACAATTCTCGCACAGCATGCAACCTATTTAGGAGTAGACACCCTTGATAAATTTGCACTATTTTCCCGATTGCATGTGTTCACAAGAACATATTTTTGAATTGTAATCTTAATTCAGCTCAATATACTGTACATGCATTGTTTTGGGCTTGGTGGTAAATTCATTTGTAGGCATGTCGTTCGGCTTCCGAAATTTATTGCGTTTCTTGCATATATATGAATGCAAGTTATGCATCTTTAAGACTCTTGCCGTACCGTCATTGGACGGAGCTATAAAAGTCCATAGTTTCTGGCCAATCATGTGACGGCGCATATTCCTGCTTCATACATATATTTTTTGCTTGCATGGCGGTACCCATTGAGCCGTGGTTTAGATTTTTGTCGACTTCTATGCGCTATTGCGGCTATTGCCAATGCGTAGAGCTTACCAACGTCCGTGGCTTTGTCTGTATATCTGCTTCCCGGGGCGGCTACATGCGTGCGTATATAAAAATGTCTAATAAGGTAGGAAAACACCTCATTAGACATTTATATACGCACCTCACCGGGCTCTGTACCGAAAACTGTTAAACCCACAGAGACAAACAGTCTAGAGCAATATAAATGCTGCGACGGTATGAATGGTCGATGAGCCTTGATGATTCATTGACCTTGAGTCATTGACCTCTTTTAAAATTCAACAGTCGAAGTTGAACTCCTTCCTCGATTCTGTTTGCGAAAGTAAACAAGGCTTCCTGGGGACTGGAATATACGGCAATAGCATTGATCAAATTTGGGGTTAGCACAACAGTCTTCATCTGTTTTTCTGGCGCTAAACTCTAACAGCTTATTTTTGTTAGAAACAGATACGCCTGTACCGGGGGATCTGCCTTCCGTTCTTTGAACTGGCTTATTCGGTTAGTAGAAGTCTAAGAGGTTAGCACGAGTACCCATTGCCTCTATTAGAACAACGATCTCAAATCCATTTTCGACGGTGGAAAGCACGGTATTTCTGAATTACTTCCTTCGATTTTCACTGAAGGGCTCTCAGACAAATCATATGAGAGTTGCAGACACGGGTTCTAAAACCCCACCTATGCGTTCTGACTATTAACCGCGTGTATCAGTACGTGTTGAGCAATTCGGAGATTGACTGGCTCGGGTGTGCCTGTTTTGCTGTTGCACCTGCTCCGCGGTGCCTCGATGGTCTTGAATGCGGACAACGACCCCAAAATCCGGAGAGTATTGCCGAGAAGCTCAACAGGCACTCAGCCGTTCGTTCAAGTACCGTCGTCGCCCTTGACATCCAGACAGATATTCGGGCTGAGTTAGCATCGATCTGGCAGACGGATCACCCGGCCCCGGTGCCCGGCTTCGCCCAGACCCGGGCGCCGACGGACCCGCCCACGGAACAATCACAATTCGTGGGCAGACGGCGCGTCAGAACACCACAGCTCCGGTTACCTAACGGGGACTAGATTAGTGATTAGCGGGCGAAACAACCACTCAACATGATTAGTATGCTTAGCCAAGGGCAAACTTGAACCAGGGTGTCGGGCAGTTTATGTCGAGACGAATATTCCTATGACCTCTCTCGGAATCAAACACCGCGCGGCAAACGGCGGACGGCGAACGCGTACAGGGAGAAGTCGGTTAACACGACGATATGGTAGACGGAACAAAACACAGGTATCACTCTCTATGACATCGACTCTGCGTCTAGGTTATTCCCTCATAGCTTACAGCTTTTACTTTTTACCCAACAAGTTCCTCGGGTTTTTTTAGCATTCCTAGACGGATTGGGCACCTCAATCCGCTCAGTGGTGGCGATAAGGAGTTGTAACGCTTCATACATCACCTGGGACGCAACTCTCACAAAAAACAGAAGGTAGGTTTTCGGTAATTGTATGGGGGCCACGGTTTGGCTCTCGTTAACCGCGGCAATGTGCGTACCTTCGCACAAGGACCTTACCCTCGCGATGCGGCCAGGTTTCCCCTGCTCTAAAACTAGACAGTGCAGGCGATCGAAGAGACGCTTAGCGACCATCGTTATATAACGTTTATAGTGGTCCCAACAGAAGTATATGTACGCCGTCTCACTTATCTGGCATCCAGTAGATGCGTTAAGTATATACGGCGGCGCTGGGCGAAGTACTTGATTAGCAGGTCGACCGCCTTTGTAGTGCGAATCCCATGTGGACGTTATTGCACAGGTACTGAGTGCGGCACGCTGGGCGTTCGGTGCCCTCCTCGCGGGAGGGGGAGACGAAGTCCACCTTAATCCGTAGTGGACACCCGGCGGGCCTGTACTAGGGCTAACCACATTTTAACACACCCGCTCCTGGATAGCCCGCAGGCACCGAGGGAGGGAGCCCGCAGAGTCTCTCGTCGCTGATGCTTGAGAACCCGATTTACTGAGCGATGACAAGAAAAACGCCAATCGGTCAAGGTCACGGAGGCACGCGCCTGACAGATGCGACATAAAACGAACTGGTGAAGGAAGTGGTAGTAACCCCTAGGGCTTGTCCTACAGGGCGGTTATGGAAAAGCTCTGTTGCTATGCGACAATTCGCAAAGATTAGTAAGTATGAGACTCCTGAGATCAATTTGCCTATGTGAGACTTTGTTTATCTTTTTAAGAAGTTGAGCCTCCTTCTCATCATTAAGTCGGCGCTTTACCTCTGCCAGCAGCTAATTGTATTCGGCCCTATGTTGTTCACGTATTTGTCTACGTTCTGCAGTTGCCTGGGGGTCGGAGTGTGAAGCCCTTGCTGAGCGCAGAAGCTCCAAAAACCTTGCAACGTTTTAGGCAGCATGCCCGGGTAACTTACGGGCTCGCCCGCTTCCGTCGAGGCCCCCGTTTGACTATTGCAGTCTTTACGGCAGCTTCCGGGGTGTCATTTTCCTGATCTACGCCGATTGGCTTCGTCTTGTATTCGGACCAGATGGCATCTATTCTTCCCGCTACTTCTACTTTGCCAATTCTTTTCTCTTCTCCTTGGCGTTTCTGTTGGCTAAAGTGTATCCGTGCCGGGCTCCAATGCACCATCTTTATGCCTCTGCCAACTCGGGAGATCAACAGTACTTTGGCGTAGCGTTTTTCGTCGTTTCCGGACGTACTAAAGCTGACGTTACCTTCTCGCATGCTTTGTAAATGATTTTGTCTAAGCTTTTCTATTAAATAAAATTTCTATTAAATTAAAGAGTTTTAAAACGCTTCATATTCCTGTGGATATATATATATATATATATATATATATATATATATATATATATATATATATCCACAGGAATATGAAGCGTTTCGAAACTCCAGTTTGCATTCACACATCGACTTCGTAGTCGCCCAAAGCACTGCCTGCTGTTGCGTTGAGATGTGCTATGTTGAAATAACAGCCGCAGCAGCAGCAGTAGTTGCTTTGGTTTGTTCTGCATTGCGTTGTTATGTTTGTTGGACCACTGTAATGTGGCGTGTGTGTGTGTGGCCTGTGGCTAAGGCCAACTAAGCCAGCCGACCGAATAGAGCTAGGCCAAATAGCGTGCAGGTGGTTGGCCACGGTGTCCTCGTGTCCCTAGGACCCAACACGAGGACTTACTATTGTGACTGACGGCGGCGCCTGTTCGCCGTAGATCTCGTTGACGTCCGAGGCGAAGGCGAGGCCAAGTCCGGTCATCATGTGCGGCGTCGACTTATACACGTGAGTGAGGGCCAAACGTACGTGGCCTTGTCACCGACTCATTTCAGCCACCGCGGGAGGGAGGGAGGGACAGACCTGCTGCTATGTCCCTCCGAAACGGCGGCCGCGGTGGTGCCGGTTGTGGTAGACGAAACTCAGTCCAAGCTGACCCGCCAACACGCTGGAAGAAGATGGCACAATAGCAATGACAGCTCGGCCTGCGGCACTGTGCCGCAGGCCGAGGCAAGTTTGACAACAAAAGCTTCACTAACGTCGTCTCCCGCCGCCTCCGCCTTTCCCATGTAAATGCATATATTTTTTCTCTCTTTATTTATATATATATATATATATATATATATATATATATATATATATATATATATATATATATATATATATATATATATATATAAAGACAGAAAAAGGGGCAAAATCACACAATCAACAAAGGCTAAGATAAATTCTTGTTAAAATTCACTTATATATATATTTATATATAAAGACAGAAAGAGGGGCAAAAGCACAAGATCAACAAAGGCTAAGATAAAGTATTCACTTATATATATATATATATATATATATGCAAATACACATGTGATGATGTATATATATATACGCGTATAGATATATTGTGTATTCGCATATATATATATATATATATATATATATATATATATATATATATAAGCATTAGACTTAGTAAGGGCAGTCCAGCGTAAGAGGTTCTATGATATATTAACTATGTCATAGTGCACGACGATTTGCATGATATATATATATATATATATATACATATATATGTGTGTATACGCATGTATTTATATATTTATAATGTATATTTTATTTTAATTTTACGTTGTTGTTCATATATATATATATATATATATATATATATATAGAACATAGTCTAAGAAAAAGCCAGATTTTGCCCGATGCGCCAATCTTGTGCGTTTTTGTATTAATTTAGTGTGATTAAATCAAACCATTTATTCAGTGTGATCAATCATAAAAGGATCAGTTTACTTATATAAACGACGGCGGATCAATAAGTTTCAGTACCCTGCATTTTAAAACTTCAATCGACACCGCGAAGGTTTTCCGGTTTGTTTTGCATATACTGGTCATTTATCAGCGATAAATAGGCCAAATTTTGCACTAACAGGTAGCGGCGTTTATTGTTTGAGTTTGGTCCAGAGAAGTGAAGAAGGATCGTAAATTTTTTTAGGAGCCGAAAATAAATGAGTAACGGATCTGCCTCAAATTGTGAATTAATAACTAAACTATATGCTCTAAAACAATCGCAGTGTTACAAACTGCTTATGGACATCAAGCAGTATTCCGAAATACTGTAAATACGGGATACCACGGATTTCACGACGCCACGATGTGGAAGGAACCTGAGATGCTCCCCGTTCCAAAAGGCCATCGTCGCCAATAATAGAAGAAATGTTTGAAAAGTTCGTAACATTGTACTCAGCAATCACCGATTTACTCTCAGGAAGGTAGTTACGAAATTGGAGATATCTTCTGGAGTTTCTCTCAGTTGTAACAGCCCTGACCGATAATTTATGCGTCTGAAAACTGGAAGCAAAGTTCTTTCTTCTAACAAATGGATGACCGTCGGAAAATGTTCGTATTGAACATTCAGGTGATAGAAGAATACTCTAGATTACTTCAGAGAGTGATTACAGGACACGCGTCATGTTTATATGGTTCAGACGTCTAGACCAAAACCCAGGTCTTCTCAGAGGAGCTTCCGAGGAAAGAGTTCAGAGATCATTCAATTTCGGAAGACGCGTTTAAACAATGTTTCGCAGAGTGGGAAAGAAGATCGTCCACGTATTGCAGCGAGCGGGAGCTACTTTAGAGGGAACAAAAGCACTTTGGAGGACTAAATAAATGTTTCATTTTTTAATATGTATCATATATATAGAAAATATTGTGATGATTTATTAATCATTTACAATACGTTTGCACACTCGGCAGTGCTCGCCTTAATAAAAATGGTGGTAAAAAGGTGTCACGTGAAGTTAAGAGTCAGTTGTCCGTGTCCTTGCTTGATGGTAGCCCTCGCTCTTATGGACCCGGTGCGAGCGATATATCCTCAAGGTTCCTTGCAAAGTTAAAACGGTGAGATCCATAAGATTCCTCTTCGTGACGCCGAGCCCCAAGAGCGTCCTCGCAGATTCGGAGTCCCATACACCACTCATAGAGATAGTGATGGATCCGAATCTGCGAGGTTTTTGCGGGTCGGGGAGCGCCGCTCTTAGGAACTCGACGTCATATTTGGCGATCTTGTCTTGCCGTGCTTTTGCCAGGTCCCGGTTCGGGCCGCAAACCTCGGCATCTAAAACCCAGACCTCGGTAGGTGTTGTTATTACGAGGTCGGGCTTTAGACCCGGTGCGCCCGGTCGACGGAATACTCGCTCACGAACCACCTCATGACCCCTTTCGCGGAGAAGACGCGCCACGCGATCACAGACGTCGTCATGTCTCTTTATGGTTTGTTTGTGTGTTATGAGCCAACGTCTCAGGCGCATGACACCCGTGCCTACAACGTTTGTTGTAGCCCGGGCGCCCCCTGGCCAATCTGGCACGCGTTGGTAGTGCGTTGATCCTGAGCTTTAGTAGGTTTAAATACTCCTTACCAGATAGGTAGGGCATACCCTTAATCCAGTAATGTACAAAGGGCGTTTCGTGTGCTTTTTTAAAATGTGCCCCATCGAACGTGTTGTGTAGTTGTTGAGACCAGTAATCGGTCTCTTGTGTAGCGGTCTCAATGGAGGTTCCCAAGCGCTCGCAAAGAAGTCTTGTTTTCGCAAGATCTTTTTTAAAGTGCGCGGTGGTTAGCATCCATTGGACCCCAAAATGCGTGGAGTGTTGTAGTGCTGTCAGGCGGGAGAGGCGGATTCTGGGAATGAATGGTCGGAGGCAGGGGATGTCCAGACCGCCGTGTGCTGTGTGCATGTACAGGTAGGCGTTCGGCACCGAGTTTTCGAGCTTAAGCCATTTCGACTTAACAACCTTTCTGATCTCTTTATCTAGGTCACTAAGGAGTGCGTAAGATGGTCTGGGACCGGAGACCAGTTTATATAGTAGACGGGGAATGAGAAAGTCTTTCAAAAATATGAGTCTTTGGTGGGGTTTAAGGGGAGCTATCGTGAGTCTGTTGAGTAAGTTAAGGAGTATATCCTTGGTGGAGTCAACTCTGCCATTGCTGTCAAAGTCGACTCCAAGATATCTCCATCGATCGCTCATACCTTTAGCTGGCAATTGCCGATCTCCAACGTTAAATTCTGATACGGTATTGATAAAACCTTTACCTTCCTTCCTATTAAATAGGTGGGAGATAGTTAAGCTTTTATTAGTATTAATTTCAAGGCCTCGGGATTTTAAAAGTGGGTCCGCAATATTAAGGAGCCGTTGGAGAGTGGATTTTGTGGAGGCTAGGAGGATGAGATCATGCGTACCCGATATTAGTTTTGTCTAATTTTGAAAGAATGTCGTCGAGAACTAGATTAAATAAGAGGGGGGACAGAGGATCTCCCTGCCTAACACCCCTAGTTGGCCGAAATGTGCGACATTCTTGTCCAAATTCTATGAGAGTTTTAGATGAGAGGTACGAGCGTTCGATATAGTTAATGAATACCTCCGGGTATCCGCGAGTCCGGAGTGACCACAGGACGGAGTCATGACTCACCATGTCGAACGCCTTACGGAGGTCGATTGAGGCGAGTATATATATATATATAGAGAGAGAGAGAGAGTATATAAAGAGAAAGCATGTATTTTGTGTCTTTAAAAATACAATTGTCTTGTATGAACGTTTGGAATTCTTATACAAATACTAATAAAAGTGGTTAAAGCTAACCTCCTGTGTGTCCGCATCTTTCCTGCGCCGAGTCGCATCTGATAGGCTATTCAACGACGACACTGCAACACACGATGCCGCGTGGTACCAAGGACATCTTTCACCACATCTACTACAGATACATATATCTGCAGGTGCATGAAACCCCCCGTCCCGCATAAAACGTGATGAAAGCCATGAACAGCAAAGCGCGTGAGAACGTGTCGGTTCGTTCGTTTGGCCTGTTTCCATGCTTCAGAGGTTTTTGCACCCGTGCTATAGAAATCAGGATCGACCTCCGCCATTTTCTCTTCCTAAAAGCTAATGAATTGCACGTAGGCCGGAGTGGAAAAGAGTTTAAACCTACGTTTTAGGTCGTCTATAAGCAACGACGTGTCACATAGGCGTATCTGTTCAGCGATGTACGATGCAGACCCAGAGCTCTCTTCAGGAATGCGGGCTTAATCCGCTCAAATTTTTCGAGTTGGGCCGACGAATAATGATTCCAGATGACCTGTATACCGTAGGAGGCGACTGGAGCTACCGTCATGTCAAAGCCCGCGTCGCTCGTAGAGATAGTCTCGAAAGAGTTCGCATACCAACACTTGCAACCAGCGCTCGACACGCTATGTCCGTAATGTGCTTCACGAAGGACCAACCGTTTGTAGGGAGTATCACCCCTAGATATTTGAAGTTGTTCACATATTTCAGGGGTGTTCTGTTTATGTACAGCGCGTCAACGCCCCAAGATGGCTACTACGTCGAAATGTAATGGCACCTGTCTTGTCCATATTTATCAACAGGTCAGCCCCTTCCGCATACCCCGACAGCCTTGCCAGGGCCTGCTGTACGTGAAACCGATTTCTTCCGAAAATTACAAGATCATCGGCATAGAGCAGAGTTTTCACGTGACCGAACTGGTCTTAAACGCGGCGTGAACAAATGATCACCCTGTGCTACACCAGTGGACTGAACAAACGGGTCTAGGAGGGCTACTCCATTCTCAATCGCCGGGTGATGAGAAAAGCCAGCAGCTTGTAGCAGCAGCTCTTCTTCACGATCGCCTGCCATGATGCTGCGGTATGAGGACTGCCTTTGTTCTTCGGGATGATGCTAAGGAGAGCATTGCTCCAGAATGCTGGCAGACGTCCATGTTGTAGGCAGGCGCTAAACAGACTCGTCCAACAAGAAAACATGTCAGCCGTATACTTAAGGTGTTCGTTGCGGATCAGGTCCGGCTCAGCCACCCTGTTTGACTGAAGATATTCCAGCGCGCGCAGCACCTCGAACAACGAAAATTCGGCACCTAAAGCCTCACGCATAACTGGCGTTTCCTCTTCCCATACACAGGCATAAGATGGGACCTCTAGAGGGATGGTATCTGTCGCCGCGTACATCCCTCTAAAGTGCTCTATTAGCACATCAGAACTGGTAGGGCATGCCATCGACGTGTCTCTCGTCAGCCATCTGTACAGCTTCTTCAGTGCTTTTTTCACTAACTTGTTCTTTTCCTTTGCGGGGTGCTGCTGGCGCGCTGATTCGAGTATGCGACGGTTCTAGCTACTTACAAGGATGAAAAGAGGTCTCAATACGGGATGCCGTCGCGCCAGTTCGCGAGTCATTTTTAATGCAGTGGAAGCCATTTTACAGGTTGCATTAAACCACGGGCGCAGGCGTCGCGGCCTCGCCACGGCCATTGACGATTTCAGGACGTCGGTTAAAGTGCAGGCGTAAGAGTCGATGTCTGGATCGCGTGGAACAGGGAACAAGGCTGCCAGCTTGAGGCCTAATTTGGTCGGGTCCAGCGTCTTGGGAAGACCTACGAATGATTCTTGCCAATGTAAAGAGATCTTTCTGGTCGGACGTTTGTAGCAATTATGTCGATTATCGACCGCCCTATAAACCTTCGAACGTGGAGATGCTGCTATCGGAAAGTAGACGACATCCGAAGTCCTTGAGCAGTGCGAGCAGCGCAAGCAGAGTGCGTGCACGTTGTTCATCCGGCTTGTCGATGCGTGTGTTTAAATCACCGGCCAGGATGAGTGCAGTGAACAGAGAAGGAAGGGCATGCATTGCGCGAGTGATCTTGTCGATCAGAGCCGATGCATTCTCACTGGTCGAGGGACGAACATGTGCTGATATGATACTACATCTGCTGCCGTTCAGTACCAACAAATATTTCTTTGCAAATGCTACCCTGTCATTCACAAGCCACTGGTTGTGCAGCACCGAAACTCCGCCGTTCAGTCGAACTCGCCCTGAGGGAGGCCGAGCCAAGCAGTGGGATACGTAGAAACCCGGTAATTCAAATGGCTTTGTTTCCTAGGTCTCCGTAAGAACGATGGCATCGATGCCTGAAAGTGCAGATTGTGGCAGTCACGATAAAGCCCGCAAAGCGCCTTTTTCAATCCATTGCACGATGGTTATCTTGTCAAGCAACTTTCCGCGATTTGCGCCAATGCTTAGTCGAACCGACGGCCCTGGGTCCAACCTCTGCTCTGAGGCCGACGGCGGTCCCTGCTGGAGTGCGGATTGTTGTGCTGCGGCGTCCGTTGTGGCTGCACGTTCGCAAGTATTTGCTTCGACACTGCTTCCAGAGGCGAGAGTGCAGCTAGAGACCATTCCTTCTAACCGGATGAAGTTCTGTCGACGGGACGCGGTTTGTGACGAGTGGCCCAAACACGGGTTGATGAGCGGTGGCGATGCGTGGGTGGCGGTATCGCGAGAGAGGCACGGGGTGAAAGGGTCGCTTTGTTCTGGCGCTGATATTCCCGTGGCTCGCGGATCTCCGGAGGTTTCTCGAGTGTTGCATTCCCCGGTTCGTACGTTAGGACTTTTTTCAGTTTCAGCAGCTTTACTTTTAAAAAAGCTTTTATTCTCCGTATCAGGATTGCCGCAATTTTCATGGAGACGTCTCTCTTGTAGGAGTAACAAGCGCTTTTAACAACTTGTCGTTGCATCACTGTCAACGGTAGTGCAAGAAATGTTGCATTTTCCTCAGCCGCCTTGGAAGAGATAGTGCTATTCCCGGTCTTGCAATCTGCCGAGAACGGCGGGACGGACAGCTCATGAAGTTCTGACTCGGGTCTACTTGCTTTCAGCTTTGCGCGAAAACTTTCCATCGTTACAATGTAGGCAAACTGTTTCCCTTATTGGGAAACAGTTCCCGCAGCGCTGGCCGCAGTGACTCTACTACACTGTCACCAACTACCAATATCGTTTTCCTTGGAAGGCGCTGGATTTCGGCTCTGGCAGTGGGAACAGAACCCTCTATCATCTTCTCGTCCGTTCCTGTTGTCACAATAGCCTCACATCTCCGATCCAATTCGGCCACCTCTACTTCGAGCGCTAGTATGCGATGGAAGAGAAACGACACATATCCCATAGTTTCCGTGTCGAGTAAACAGGCATTCAAACATTTCATGAAGCGCTCTATCGCCCAATCAGCCGTTGGGACACTGCACATCCTGCACCGCCTGATAACCGTGGGGCAAAGGATGAGGCCACCTTGAATCTCCTCATCGCACCTCGAGCAGGTTCTAGTATCACACAATCGACTGTCTTTGGCGCGCGGGTGTTGTGTTGGAAACGTTGTGCGTTTGCGATTAGTAGTAGTTAATGCATTCGCCAACACAATTTCCAAACTGCCGGCCAACTGGGCTTGTTTTTGTTGATTTTGTGCATCGCAAGGTCCTTCACATATATATATATATATAAAACTGAGCTGCATAATTACATAATATATTGAGCTTTTATATACGATTGTAGGAGAACGTATAACTCAATTAAACAACAACAGACAGATGTACATCTTAATTAAGTAACTTTGGTATCAAATTGATAGAGATCATGTATCCGCAAACCGTTCGGCAGGTTCGGTCGAGCTCACTCTGTTCATTTTACTAGTCCAACCCCTCAGAGGCCATAGTGATACGATTTGATTTGGTTTGGTGCCATTGACCACACAAGTAAGGCGCCGGAGAAGGTTTGGCGGAATGTCCAAGCGGAGGTCGAGGAATCCTTAGAAGAACTCAGAGTGAAGCATAGAGCTCTGCGTGAAGAGCACGACGAGCTTAAGGAGGCTTAAGGAGATGGACTAAAAAGATTTAGCCGACATGGACAAGGTAGTCAAGACGGGAGAGCTCATTAGGGGAGTGGGTGAGACAGGTCGTTCGCCATGTTAAGACTACCGCCGTAGGTCGGACAGCCCAGAGAGAAGTGGCAATAATAATAGTTCACGGGCGATAGCCTTTCTACAAAATGTGTGTGTTTCTACAAAAACGATGATGGACAAGAGGGCGCACGCCTTCTTCTCCCAGCGACTGTCCTTGGAAATCCAAAGAGGTAACGCGACATCAGTGCTCGGAACTATGAGCGACTGGATGGACCCGGACCCTTGGCGCCGGGGGCGGGCAGGACTTCCTTACGGGCATGAGAGATAGAGCGGCTACGGCGCGCAGAAGGAGCAACTAGGTCGACGAGCAGCAATGTCGTGAAGCAATATATATTCTTCTAAATTATAATAAACTATCTTAAATATTCTCGCACTAAAAAAATGAGAAATTACTAAATTTGAATGCAGTTGCCGTCCGGAGAAGACGGTCTCATGAAAAACAGGCCAGACTGTTCTAGACGAGCTATCTTAGTAGATTTCGTCGATTGGACCACTCGCAGAAATGCAGGTAGGGACCAGGGAGCTCTAAGTTAAGGAGCAGCGGCGCGATTGAGTTGCCGGATAAACCCACGGCGACCCAGCGGTTCTTGGTAGTGGATGTGGTAGGCTTCGACGAGGAAGGTGAGAGACAAAACACCAAACCTCGAACCGTACGCTTGCTGGGACGTTGCTGCAACTGTCCAGTGGCAAGGCCAGTGGCCTTTCCTGTATGCCTAACCGTTGGACGTGTACTGAACAGGGCAAACAGTATGCTCCTGTCCGAGCAAGAGCAGAGACGATCCAGGTAATCTGAGACACAGTAGCACCAAGATCGGTACGAGGAGGCGCAGACTGGAAGAGTAAGTCACTCTCCCTATCTGCTATCGCTGCTATAAATAGCATTAAGAATGTAAAGAAAAGGAGGTGGCGGTCAAAGACTGCCACCGGTGCAGATATGCACGCTCCTAGAGAGCCAGGAGGGCTTGGTGAGGCCAAAATGACTAGCTCCGACTAGAGTAGATTTTCTGCTAGAGGGGAACAGTGAATCAATACAAGCAGACCTATGGGCCCTACCTCTCAAAGTGATTATGAGCAAGATTTACCGACACGCCCCGGGCCGCCACTGGAAGTCATGATCGACGTTGTTGTAGCGTTTTTCCCACACAAACTACTGAGAGCAGGTAAGAACATTCAGGTTTTCACAGAAAAATTCCCGAGGTAACGCTTAACGAGGGTGACGCCGCCCAAGTAACACCTGGCGCTAGGTAAAGTTCTATTGGCTCGACAGAAAACCTCCCGATGTGTCTATGCTTAAGAGGGTACTTCCCTAGGATATGAGAGGGGCCGACCTGAGTGGGTCAACCTAAGTTCTTGTCCCTAAATCTAATGGGCACACGACTTAAGGTTCAAGGAGACCCTTCTCTAGAGAAGACCGAAGCATTCCGCCTGGGTGGCCCGCCACCTGATTGAGATCGAACGCGACGCGAGATACGTTGGAGTAAACCTGGATACGAGTCTTAGATCTGGTTACGGGATCAGCCCAAACTATTTAGAAAAAAAAGTTTAGATGAATCGAAATCTCGCAAGCTTGAAACCCAGAGACGAGACGGGGCGTCGAAAGCTAAGAAAAACTCCTGAAGACTATGGCGCAATCTGTTGCACTATAATATCTGCGGCCCCTATTTGGGCCAATATGACGCCTCAGACAGCCAACAACCAGCACAGACTTCGCTCGATCTGGAGGACAATGGCCACAAAGGTGAGTCGGTCGTGGCGCTTCGACGGCCGTCGTCCTGGTCCTCGTTAGAATATTTTCCTGGGCTCTGCTGGCGAGTAAAGAAGGGGACACAGAACTAAGGTAAATCAATTCATCTCGCAAGCCTCTGGGCGGCAGCCATGGCTCTTGCCGGGATGACTAGAAGCGGACGGAGTAAAAACGATGTACCAAGAATCACATCCCGGACCTTTTACGGCTGCAGTTACGGGGGGCTCTGGTATAACGCTTCGAGAACACGACGATGGCAGCATTTAAACTTTATTATATCACCGATAAATTAGACGATTTTAAGAGTGTCCAATGTAGTGCTATCAAAGCGTGTATAAAATATATACATATTGTATATTTATAAACATGCATACGTACGTAAGCATATAAACGCACATGTGAGACACACTTTATATTCAGGGTCTCCTAGAAATATTTGAAAAGCGATATAGGGAATTGTAGATCTCGTGGTAAAAAATACTTTTCCAATGGGACATGGTCCCGGAGAAGTCTTGTTTTGGAGTGAGAATGATAATCCAAAAATCCGTGCCATTGGTGTTGTTGGCCGTTGTGTGAAAAATATTTACTTTATTTAGCTTTACAATTTTCTGTACAAATCTGTAGACCAAATCTTTCTAGGTGTGGCCGTGTATGGCCCAACGCAAACATTTACAATGAAATCGGGCGCGGAAATATCTTTGTTAAGGTTGAGAGTGAAATTTGTCATTTTTGTTATATATATATATATATTTGAGTAATTTCAATATCACACCCAAACACGTTCCATCACTTCCTTAAAAATGTGCACCATATACGGCCACAGCCTGATGTTTATATATATATATATATATATATATATATTTACATGCGCACTTCTATGCGTATGTATGTGTGCACGCTCTAACCTACAACAATGATGATTTATTCTGCCGCTTCTTGTCTCCTTCTCCGCCTACTCCTTATCTTTGTTCGTCTGTTTCTTTCTCATCCTCTGCATGTTTTCTGTTGTCGTGACTGTGTGAGGCTGCGAGACCGGCGGAGAAGATGGCCGCGGTGGGCAGCGGATGGCTGCCGCGATCTCATGAAGCACATGAGCTACACTCTCTCAGCATCCGACTCCCATTCACGTCGCTTATTCTCGTTGTGATCTCGGCGCTGATGGTCGCCGGCACGAGATGGGTGGATCCGCTTCTGTCTCGCTTTTTTCGTGCTCGTTCGTGTTTTTACCGTGGTTGTCGTCGTTGACGATATGAGTAATTCCCTTACTGATGGCGGAGCACGCGCTGATGGTGATGATGGGAGGTAATGGTAGTGCCAACCACGATGATGATGCTGATGATGATAAGAGTGATGATCGTTACCTGCTCTCACAAACCCACTATTCACCACCCGCTCACTCAGCCATATCATATCCTCGATTCTCTTTCGTCTCA
Organism: Dermanyssus gallinae; assembly: GCA_003439945.1. Lineage (NCBI taxonomy): Eukaryota > Metazoa > Arthropoda > Arachnida > Mesostigmata > Dermanyssidae > Dermanyssus > Dermanyssus gallinae. The sequence continues at coordinate 69,872 of QVRM01001982.1, read as the reverse complement.
TGATCCGACTTTCCGTCGTTTAAGCAGGCAGCTCTATGCTGAGCTGCGGGCCCCGCAATGGCGCAGAAGCACTAGTAGTATTTTGCCGACAAAAAAAAATTCCCTCGTTTGCCCTTGAGAAGCTGGCTATGTAGGAGCTAATTGAAGAAGCCACGTTCCACTACGATGCTAAGTGCCTGCTGCCACAAAAAAATATTTGAGCGCGATTTTTTGTTGTAGTTTTAATCTTGTTTCGATTGCGGCCCTGAAGCTGGCCCGAAAGCTGGTTTCCAGAGGGCATAACTGTTTACAGTTGATACGAAAATGCTAAACGTAGTATTGCTAATTTTACAATGCAGCTTGTTGGTTTCAGTTATACAGCAAAATGTAGTTCCAGACTAGAAGACTAAATTCGGATTGTTTTTCATTATGCGTTTAAATGAGAGACCTGAGAATTACCAGATATGCCGTACCATTTTGGATGTTTGGATATACCGTATTACTTTGATGTTTGGTCTGCCTCCGTCAAAACCTACTAACTATATATCAATTCAAAGAAGGATTTTCATCTATGCGACAAGCCAAAGTCCAAAAAGCTCTCGTTATTAAATGAAGCATGCTCAACATTTTAATACAAGTATGCGGTGACTGCTAAACAACTTGGCAATAAAATCAACTCAATTGTATAAACAAGTTGGAGAACGCTGTCAGTTCAAACTTTCCAGCAATGTACCCCGCAGTCCACCAGATGCACAGAAGCCCATCCAATATTTTCTAGGGGGAATAAATCGTACTCCCCAAACATGGGGTACAGCAAGGGCACCCTTCCGGCTTAGAAGTTGGAATTTAAGCCGTGGTTCTTAGACGATAAAAAAATTGGAGGTTCTCTTGACTCCGCCCTTAGTGATATGGAAAAGTAAATTATTTCGGTGTCACTTCTGGAGAACAACTTAATGCTTTAAAGTGTAAGCTGTACGTCTTGTCATCCAACTACGCCTTCTGTGACAAGTGCTTAGCCAGTGCCAGAGCTACATGTCAAGGATCAAGAAGGCCATTAGCGATATCTGCGTACTGTGCGACTCTGGAGAGACGGACAACGTGAAGCATACTGTTCTGCGGTGTGATGCTCTCAGGGAAGCACGGAACGCAGCACCAACCGCTGTGAGAGGCCGACCCATCAAGGAGGTGGTCGCCCATATGATGACTTCGGCGGACGCATGGAGGGAGGTGACGAACTTGTTCAACGCCGTTTTGACACTAAAGACAGCCAAGGAAACCAGGCGGGAGAGGTTTGAGCGGGTCTCTCGGGAGAGTGGTCGAGACGAGGAGCCGAGGGAGGGCGGAGGGGGTGAGGAGCAGCCAGGCCCTCATGGTCTCGACACACCATCACAAGACAGGTTACAAAATGGCATCCCCCTATCCAACCACAGGTAGACATGCCGGATGATAGTCAGGAATAAAACTGATTCAAGGAGAACGGCAGAGATGCCTCTTCCACGGCTTCGAAGTAATGCCAACGTAATACCGAGCCTGGAGGGTGGGGAGGAATCCGGGTTTAGTAGGTTTGCGTGTCGCACACTAGTCACGCAGGCGGCTAGTGGCGCATGTGCATCATGCATTCCCAAAACCCCCAGAAAAAAACCAAAGCTAAGATATTTACGGTGTTCCAGGTTGGAGTCCCTGGATGCACATCCTGCTCTATTCTTGATGCAAACTATTCTTTAGATACCCAGACCATTTTAAATCATTTGCTGCATAGACGCATTTGCATGGAGGAACATACTAACTTTAGACGAGAACCAAAGACATTACGTGAAATAGGTGTTAAATCTAAATTTAGATGGAGTGAGTTGGAACCTGGGTAGCCTTCCCACCTCAGCCGGATCTCTAGGAATTCGACGTGCAACGGATCTGGCGCAGATCGCATTTTTGTGTTCAATCACTACTTTTGATTGAGAACTGATTTCAGCAAAATCTCCTAAGAACGCTAAGCCACTCTCAGAACGCGTTATGTAGTTCAAGAAAAAACCCTCCCCGCCCTTCACCACGTGGTGTTTGATGGCACACACCAGTCTGCCCTTGATGCTGTCGTAGTCGAGGACACTCCAAAGAAACCCGTCGACAGCACGGTTGATGCACGTGGCACGCCACGCCTTTTGCAATGCGCTATCGTGTCATGCAGGAAAAAGCCAATCGGACTCAGCCCTACGACTAGACGGGATGACCTTAATACCGTGGTCCTCTGGAAAGGCCCTTGTCTGGGACGCACCGTGTGGAAAACGCTGGTTGACGCCGTCTTACATGAGTCGAGCTTCGCGGTTAACAGGTGTTGTTGCCAATTTGGCGCAGCAGCGAAAAGTCTGTACTCGCGATAGTACCGCGGGTTGTAGGCAATTTTTACAGTACAGCCAATTGCGATAGAAATGTTGAGGGGCAGAGGCAAATCCACAGCAAGATTTTTGAGAGAAATTGTGAAAGCGGCAAATGAGTACAGTGAGAAGAGGGCAAAGTAATTTTTGCTGCAGAAAATATCAATCAAAGTGCAAGGTGAAAATTCTAGCTAGGCTATCTCGCCCTCGGACAGTTGTTCACCGCGGTTGACCTGATTATGCATTACAAATATATTGTGTAGAATGTATAAACAAATATTCTATAGGCGGTGGACCCGATGACACTCCGGAACACACCGTGCTGAGGTGCCCAGCATAGGCGGAGCAGCGTGAGAGCTCTTAAAGAGCATGAGCGTGACATCATCAAGAAAATGACGGAATCAACATCGTACAGGCACGAAGTGTCACAGCTTTTAAAAATATACTACATGAGAAGACAAGGGCCACCCTCGCGCCTCCTGGTTGACTGCTTCCCCGACTGTTTGATGGTATGCGCAAGCAGTTTCCAGTCAGACCGGGGACGTGACTGGTATGTAGTGGGTTGGAGTCCTGCACTACCGGCCCGCACTTGCAAGGAGCTTTCCATCCGCGGTGACTTTGTGTGCAGCCGGATTTGCCAGCCAGTCCTAATAAAAGCATTATTTAAACGCACCCGCATTTCAAAAATAGTTTTTTTCCGAACTAGCACAATCAAATGATGACATATACTCAGATCAATGCAAGATTATTAAACATATTTTAAACCATTTTTTTAAGAATATAGGACAAGCGGTAGAATGCGGTTTGCTTCTCTTAACAAAAAAACAATTTGAAACAGGGATAAAAAGATGGTTGTACTTCGATGAATAAAATTACTTTATTGTGGCATTTGTGCATGCCCATATCGTTGCGGATTTTTTTGAAGGTCTTGGAAATGCATAATGCACAAGCGCTACTGGCCGCTAGCATCAGCTAGTGTGGGACTCGTTCCCACTAAAACCGATATCCTCCCCGCCCCCCAAGGCCCGGGATTGCATTGGCATTACTTCGACAACCCTGAGAGGAGAGTCTCGCGTTCTAACGCTCTATGCGCCTAGCCAATGCTTGCCCACCCTAGGAAGATGCGTCGAGATCCTCCGGAGGGCCTAGCTGCTTCCCCACTTCTCCCTCCCTCGGCTCCTCCTTTCGACTGCCGCTCAAAGGGGCCTTTGCGTAGCGGGCTCGACTCGCCGCCTCCAGGTTCAGCTTTTTCCTTATGATGAGGTCGAGGTAGCGTCGACCTATTGTTCAATTCGTCTTGCCTATCATAAAAGTCCACCACGTACTGCGGAGTCTTTCCCCTCAGCTCGGGCGTCGTAGAAGCACGATCGTGTGTTCGACGTCGTCCGCGTCCCCGGAGGAGCAAAGGACGCAGATGTCAACCGGGGCCTTGCCGATACGCATCATTTATGTCTGGAACTGGCCGTGTCCCATGAGCACTTGTGTCGTGGTGTACGACAGCTACCCCAGCTGCTTGTCATACCACCGGCGCACATCCGGTATCAGTCGGCGAGTCCACTGACCGCCGGCGTCGCCCCGGGGAGTTGCGGACATCGTTGCGGATTAAATATATATATATATATATATATATGAGTTTTCAAGCTGTATGTATTACGTCGTGTGAGATACCTCACTGATATCTGGTCTTCGACGGCGCACTCTAATACTGTGTCAACCTTCTTTGTAATTTGTCAAGTCAGTGGGTTGCGGTTTAAAACGCCAATGGGCGGGACCAATAAGAAAATGCAATTAAAGAAGAAAGAACACTCCAAAGTGCTAACACAAACATTTATATAATAAATTAAAGAATAATTCGTAACTTGGTTTGACATCGCAGTGGGTGCCGCTTGACTTATCTATTACATATATATATATATATATATATTTTTTTTTTTTTTTTGTTTTTTTTATTGCTGTATTTTTTCTAACTGCACAGCAACATAGAAAGTGTCAATCCACGCATATATCTTAATACATACAATTACAGATAGGTATCTGCGAGTTATTTTTGTTATGACGCTCCTTCACCTGAGAACCGTAGATCGTCTCTTGTCGACACCATATTCGTTTTCACGTGTGTTTGAATTGTTGAGACTAGTTGTTGCGTCTGACATGCTAAGCCTCATGCAGGGCCCTTGTTAGCGGTCAGTCACTATTAATATTATTAGAAGCTGCTTGGCCGCCGAAACTCATCAATGCCTCCTGAACACGTTAGATATGCGAACATATGCTCATCTCTTGATGTTTATTGAACACGTAGGTGCTGATATTACGTCCTAAGAACCACAACTGCGATGCTTTAGGGTGCTGTCGTAGTATTTGCAAAGGAGTGCCTCAATTGGTACGACCACGTCCTTTTTTTGAAAAACTGCTTGGTCATTTGCGAAAAGCTTACATAATTCTCCCTTAACAGCAACCGGACCCGCAATAACCTGCAATTTTGAAATATTGACCAACAACTAGATATTGAAAAACTCATGAATGCCAAATCAGTTCCTTGATAGCTGAATGTCAGCCTACGCAGTTAATTCCATAGTTCACTAAGTGAGTTATAATTGACAAATCCCACCAAGCGGACACCTTGACCATCTCTGGAAGATAAATAACCTGCAAGTGTCATTACTTTTTTTTAACCCATATGCGCTCATGTAGAACTGTCTGATAGTACCTCCTTAGTTCGTTCTTTCTGTACATGCGAGTTGGCTCTCCACACCCTGCCTCGTTCCCCTTTTCAAAAACCTTAAAAACTTTTCGCTTCTTGTTCGACATTGAAATATTTTTAGTAAAATCCTGCACTGCAGAGCGCTCGATCTACATATACGAGAATGTGTCCGGTTTCGTGTAGTCTCATTCACGCCCGCACGCTACGTATTGGTGTGCTATCCAAGGAAGTGTGAGGCAATCTCGACTTAGTCGTACAAACCGTGGTTTAGCGAGAAGTGCTGACAACGATCGCAGTAACCCCGCTGCTGGTTGGACGACAGACATATACATATATATTCGAGTATATAAATCTAAACATCTGTCGTCAACAACGCCCTGCAGCTGTATTTAGTAACGGTAGGACTTTTCGTTTTTCGGACGTAAGCTTGATTTTAGCCTTCAGTCCGCCACCAGCTAGAGCCGAACTTGCCGAGGGCCACTCGTTATATTGATTGCAAGCCGGGTGTAACGCGTAAATATACGACGACGACGACGACAATAACAATAACAACAACAACTCTCGACACCAGTCTCGGCAGTGGCTCCCTTCTGCTTTCAAAACTCGCTGATTGCATCAAACACGATTTGTTGTTGGCATTTGGTGAGGTCCTGGCGGTCGAGGCCAGGTGGAGCAGAGCGCTCGAGACGAGGTCACAAAATGGGGGACTTCAGAAGGGCTTGAGGGGACTGAGAAGGGCTTCATATATGAGGGCTCATATAGGGCCAACACGGGCCGCGGGCAATTGCGTTATCCAACGTCATGCTTTCAAGGCCACGATGCAACAATGGCCTGAAGCTATTTTCAAAGCGCGTCTACCCTACGAGATGCAACTGCAAGTCACCTGTCACACAGGCGAGCCTGCGTTCCTCTTTGTTTATCTTCGTGTCCATGTATGTGCCGTTCGCTAGCTGTTTTGGCGCTCAGATGTTCCACTTCGATCGCGCGAGTCTAGCGTGTTCACAATAGGTGCAGATTTATAAGGCGGCCTGCATATATGCGCATGCGGTTCAAATGCGTGGCAATAGATTATGGTAATTCTTATTAAAGCTTTTCCAATACCTTACAACCGCCTGTAAGTAATGACTAAGGCCGGCCAGCGGCCTGTCACGAATGGCGTTGGTTTATCATTCATCTGTTATATAGCGCCACAGTTATATATATATATATATATATATATATATATATATATTGGCAGGTCTTAAATTGCGATTCGGATGGAAGGCTACGTATGACGCACTCCTCTTTTCTGTGGGCCGCCCCCTGCTCATATTATTGTCACCTATTGTGTATATATATATATATATATATATATATATATATATATATATATATATATATATATATATATATATATCTTCCATCTGCCATTGTTTTCTGCCCGTTAATGACTAACTCCCAGTGTCCATTAAACAATCCGCACAAATTTTGCTCTTTTTCTCTCTCCACAGGCTAATAGCAAATTTCAACCACTCGAATCTGTGGGATTTTTTAAAGTATAATATGAGCGATTAAGTAGCGACACCCCGGATGGCGATGCTGGATCGGCTACGGTGATTGTTCCAGGGCGGCGTCACGAGTTCGAGTGCGCTTCTCTACAATGAATGACCTTCCTTGGGTTTTCTTAGGTCACCGACAGACAAGCGCTGTCGCTCGACCAACATCGACGATATAAGCCATCAAGTTTTGGCGTTGAAACGTATTCAGCAACTCATTTTAGACTTTAGGTCATAGGTTCGGTTAGGTTTTAGGTTACGCACAAGGTCATGTAAAAGCATTAGCCCACTGAGACTGAACGCGAGAGAGAGAGACTTATGACGAAGAGCTGTAAATAGTCTTTAGCACACTTCTTCATCCGAAGAAAGACAATAAAGGTAACATAAAAGTACGCCATGAAAAGGTGCTACATCTTGAAAGGAAGGCTGGCATAATAAGTATAGGTGACATCTTCGCAGCCTTACATTGAGCACCATGCTCGATAAAATACCGGTTAAATGTTCCGCGCTCGGCCGCAATATAATGGCAAGGATCACCGATATTCCTTCCGTACAGCTATATAATGAGCAGAATCTGCTGCAGTTCAGTTAGCGCTGCTTCTCCAGTGGCCACCAGCTGTGACATGAATGCCATTGAACGGTTCTGTACGCATACTGGTCAATCTCAGCCGTACAACCTCCTCATAGGTTGTTGTTGTTCGGGCGTTGACGGGCACGTTTTTGTTTTCTAATTGATGCCCGACATTTGTCGAATCGAATTAGACAACGTTGCCGTTGATTATCAAGAGTCAACACAGTACACGCGACTTAACGATGCATATTTTCAGATCTTGCTGTCATTTTGGCCTTTTCTGGTCTATAGCAAGAAAGCATTCGTGTTACACTCTTAGGTAGCGTAATCAGATTAATTTTACTGCACGCAGATGGTGTAGTAATCTTGAGTTGTAACCTTTTCAGAGCGAAACAAGCAATGGATCGGCTAGTTACATTCATGGATGAAAAGGGCTTAAAGGTTAATTGGGAAAAGACAGTAGCCATGAAATTCCGAAGGGGAGGCCGTCTGGCCAGGGGTGACGTGCGTCAAATCAGGGGAAGGATTTAAAGATTGTAAATCAATTCGCATACCTAGGGCTTACCTTATCAACAAGGGGCAGTAGGTTTCGATCACACATACAGGAGAGGTTTAGGAAGGCCACTATCGCAGCCGCGGCAATTAAATGCTCACATATGCTTTCGGTCGATCCAGCAGTAGCTGGGGGGGTACAGATAGCATCCATCGCCGTATATAGTATTTCACTAATATGGAATAAAATGGGAGTAGACGAATTGCGTTTAATTAATGGGGGTAAGGTTTTTCTTTCCAAAGAGGGCTTTTGCGCTTTCAAATACATGCAGAAAAAGGGTAGTCCACGTGTTGGAAGGTGACCCACTGCTGACAGAAGAGCTGCAAAACGATGGAATCTAAAAAAAACGTGCGCCTTTAACGTTTATATGCGATGTGTGTGATGTAAATTAAACACACTCACCCAGCCAGGGTGTTAATAAATAAACAATAATCGGATTATTTTTTAATTGTAATTGTAGTAGTTTTATTAACCGTGTACACATGTAAATCACAGGCGTTACATTTTCAGAGTTAAAACAACGGAATTGCTCGTTCGCAACGCTGAAGGTGATATATGTTACCCGGGCGGCCACAAAGTTTACATATGCACTCCGGCGAGAACTCTCAAAACTTCTCACACACACACTCTCCATGGACGGCAAATCTAGTGAGTAGGTGCTTGTTTTCCCAGTCGGAGATGGATTCTCTGAAGGCTGTCGTCTTCAGTATGTTGTGGATTCTCTACAAGTTCTCAACGAATAACGACGACCACGCCAGTAGGTATACTAACGTATTCAGGCTAGTGGCTATTCTTAGAAAGCTGGCCTTGAGTGGGTGAAACGCTCTTAAATTCGGTCTCGAGTGTAGACGCCGAATAACCTGGGATGCGACCTAACATCGAAGGATGCGGTGGGTGCAGTCTTCAAATTAAACAAGGCTTTCGGACTTTACATTTAACATGCCTGGAAAAACTTGTACCATGTGGGGAAGACAATACCGCCAGGTACGAAAAGTAGCGAAGCGATTTCGACTGTTTTTGGGCCCAGTTGGTCGTCATCGCTTTGACCAGTTTTTCTCCTCGTCGAAATTTAATCGCGTTAGTCTTGCATTCATCTCCAGTTTGTTCCAATCGACACAACGGTATACAGTTACACGTGAAAGCGACTTCAAGAGACCAACACTAAATCATCGGCATACATAAGCGTTTTAAATCTAAATGCCAATTGTGTATTTCCGTTGGGAGATCGCTTACCAACATTAAAGGACTCAGATTATCACCCTCGGCAACACCGGTGGTCTGAGTCATCGGTGCGTGTTCAGCAGCCCTGTCATCTATTATAGGTTTTAGTATGCTCAATGGAACTCCACAGTGCGCCAACTGGTCGAGAATGATTATTCGCGCAGCCGTTTCGAAGTCTCCAAATCCACAAATACAGCGAGTAGATAACTTTCCTCGATATAAAGTGCACGATGCACAGAGTTTAGATGTACGCACTCATTGTTGATCTGCTTCTTCTAAATCCGTGCTGTTGCTCAGGGAGTGCCCCCGGCAACCTCTAAAGGTACTTCCAGGCGACGGGTTAATATGGCCGACTTCTGCGGTGATTGATGTGCCTCGAGTAGTTTGTACTCACTTCTCAGCTCTTCATGCTCTTTTATAGCGTCATTCACCATGTTCTTGTAGTTGCGACTTAGTCGAGTTTGAAATGGCCTCATCTCAGGGTGTATACGGGCTAGGATGTATGTTTGCACCATGTAGTGCTTGCAGGAACAGTACTGCTGATTATACCATGGGGCATATCCACTACGAACTCGTTCCGGTTGGGTGCCGTCTGTAATGACGCTACGGAGCCTGCACGCTTATGATCGTCGATCAGAGCTAACAAATTGTCCTTATTGTAGGCGGTTTGGTTTCCAGGAAGTTTACTGTTATATACGACAGCAAATTCTCCACTCGTTCTACCTGGTCTATCTGACTGGGCACCAACGCCCATTGGGAATGACCGAGAGCTTGGTGGCCCAGGTCTCGGTATTAACTAACACATCGAGTTGCTTCGTTAAGGAAAGTAATCGTAAACTCGATTTGATACCCCCACAGTTCTACTGAGAAGACCTCACTAACGGCTTTTTGCTTTGACAAGATTGTGGTTTCTTTGATACTGGGACGTCAGTAATTATTGTGTGAGGCAGTCACGATCCGCGTGGAAGCTTATCGTTTTTGCCTAACTCTGTACCAAGCCTATGCAACAACGCGCAAAGTGCGTCTTACTCTCATATTGAGACTCCAACAGAAGTGCTGTCAACAACTTTAGACGACTTGTCACTCTTCTCTTCTACGAAAGCTCTGGGGAGCAAGGAGGGAAGCAACTTTTCAACAACGCTGGTAACTGCTGTGTGAACCACTTCTATTATAGAACGATTCTGTATAGCAGACCCTGTACTAGATCAGCATCCATGTCGGCTGAGTACGCCACCTACTTCCTAGACTTTGCTCTAAGGTCGACCTTTCGGTTCATAACCTTGGTGTCACTCACCTTAGTACCTTTCTTCAAAAGGAGACGACCAACTGCGTCTCGTAAAGATTTCAGAGACTTGAACCTATGCGACGGGGCGCAAAGCGGCACGGCTGCCGCTTTTGGTTGTTTCTCGATTTCGTTACGCGAGACTCGCTTTAACATGTCAATACGGCTCAACCTAGCGGGGCAAGAGCCCCATGTAGCCGCGTGCTCGCCATTATATAGACAACACATAGCATGAGTTTTGAACCTCTCTTTTTGGTTTTAATTCAAGCCACCTTGATCACTCACGGTGATTTGAGCGCAGCTAGTATGATGCTTCTAGAATGCTTCTGAGATAGAAGGGTGTACACCAGATAGTTCACTCTTCACAGCATAGCGCACTCCACTTACTCTGGCAGATACTGCAATACCAGACAACTCTTGAAGCGAAAGCAGGGTGCCTCTTTCATCTTCGACTTCTACCACAATGACGAGCTCCCCGGTCTTTGTAAAACGGGGCTCTTCAATCCTCCCCTTAACACGGCTGGCAATACAGTCGCAGACTTTATTGAAATTATTCCGCAGCTTGTCTTCATCAGAAGAAAATATTACCGCTTCCTGTTTAGCCACGACAACTTTCGGCGTTTGTGGCCTCCTGCCGCAGACCACCATGATGAATCCTGCCTCGTCAGGCTACTCCTCGTCGACCTGAGGTTCATCTCTAACCTCAGTCTTTGTACTCACGCTTGTACCAGGCGGGCTATCTTGCGATACTCGCACGTCTTTCATCCGCGTGTCTTCAATTGGGCTGGACGCTGGGCATCGTTCTCCTCCAGCCCGAACTGTACGGTTGCCTGCCGCACGCGTGCCGGCTGGTTTCATTGCCGGCTGATCCGCTAGTTCAGTCTGACGCAGTTTTATCGACGGAGTGCGTTTGACCGGCATCTTGCGGCCGTAACGGTGTCAGCGGCCGCAAAAAATCGACCCCGGGATTTGAACACTGGACCTTCCGCACGGCAGTCTACCGTTCAACACTGTGGCCGCGGCCACTAGACGGACAATTCAGCAACTGGCTGGCTCTTGCCTGGACTATATTTAGAAGGCACTGCCTGTGGTGTTCAAGGTGAAATGCGGAGTGAAATTATTCACACACTTTAACATTTATGATAGCCACCAGCCACCTCACGAATTGCTTGCACTCTTGTGCTTAAATGCTGCTATTCTGCTTAACTGTAATAGATCAGTTGCTCTGGAGCGTGGAGGAGTCGGCTTATGAAAGTTGGAAAATTGTGTTTTCCAAGGCAGTAAGCAACTGTGGAATATATCTAGGGAGTTCTAGGAACTGCAGTCTGTCCGTCACGATACAGTTTCACTTTGTGAACGCTGCAGAACCACCAACAAAACTACCGTTTTGCAGAACACAACAAAATACGTCAAAACAACAGCCGTAAACAGCTGATTATTACTTGTTCTATTGTATTGCGCTGAACCGTTGCAGCAGTTCGTGCTCAAAGGATTGCGAGCACAAGTCAATCTGATCGTGATATACAGGATATCGTCGATTATGCACGACACGTTCAACTGTCACTTCCATTAAAGATATATATCGAGTCTCACAGAAGTTGTCGAACAAAATTTGAGATTTAGTATAATTCGGCAAAAAAATCAAGTAGAATGTAGTTCAACATTTGCAACCTTTTTGGTTTATCGAAAGGATGACTGGGGCTCCTGCAATCGCAGATTTAGGGAAGATATGTCAGGACAAAAAGCCTGATGCAACCAATTTTGTAATTTCGCTCTCACTTCAAAAGAAGGTATTTTCCTTCCCTTGTTTCATTAGAAAAAAATATTTCTTTGCCGAGTTGTACTAGACCCCAAAGTTCCTTCGACAAATTCTGGAAGACCCTATACATATATATATATATATATATATATGTAAAGGGCAAGCTTGTGTGCGGCTTTGGTCGTATTTTTTCGACTCTGGTTTCTGGCTCGCATTTTACCAGTCAAGCGTTGGTGCTATCGCTACCCAACCTTTACAGAAAGGTTCAGGCAGCTATGAGCGCGCCTATTACTAGCATATAGATCCATGAGAAGCAAAACGAGAGAACCAAAATACTTTTCCTGATATTTTTCATGCTTAGATCCAATGTGGTCGCCTAAATGCCGGCATTGAGCGCGGAAAGTCATATACTGCACTGCACCGCTGGGCTGTCTTCGGACGGGATGCGCTTACTTATGCAAGCAATGGTCCGGAAGCGTAGAATAAATTGCCAAAGCCGTGTGAAAGAAGAAGTAACGAATTGCTAAAAGAGCTAGCTGGTGCGGCTGTGGGCACTGGTACAACATAAAAACGATTACCGTACCGACAACACTAAAGGCAACAAAAATGTGACAACAACAACAACTGCAGCAACATCAACATCAACAACAACAACAACGCCAACAACGACAACGACGACAACAACAACAACAACAACAACAACAACGTCGGTCGTAATCTATAGGCTGCATCACAGGAACGCAGTGCAGATGGAACGAATTAGCAACACTAGACGTTGTGGGCAATGACACACGCCATAATGCATAATGACCGACAACGACGGAGCTACTGAAATTGCTATAGAAGCGGAATACCGAGATTGAAACAGAAAGCTCCAAGCACACGACGTGATTAAGTGAGCATCGCATCGGCGGCAAAATCGACTGTCTGAGTTCGCCCGCCCGCTAAGGCAGCGTTGAAAGCCAACTGGTTTTGGCCGCTGGCGACCGGCATATACCGCGACTTCATTAGGTGGCTAACCCGTTAGAGGCTGTTCATCTGTACTCGGTGGATAACAATACGACCTCTAGCCTCTTCTTATGAACCGCAGCCGGATCCCACTACTGTCTACCCAGCTGTGGTTGCAACTGCCCGCTGCCAAGCCGGATTAGTTACGTAGGGTGTGAGCGAAGAATTGCATGAACTCCCGTCCGTCACGGATTTTTTCACAGGGCAGCTGATCCAGTAGATGCAGTGCACACAGGGTCAGAAATGGCCCGCGTGTCAGAACCGCAGCAACTAATCGCGCTAGATTTCTAGGAATGCCCGCAATTACGGATTTGAACTTGCCATTTTTATAGCCAACTGATTGGATAATAAACTCACAATTTGAAGACGGAGTAGAAGAGAAAGAAACATGTAGCATGGTGCAGCTTTGAAAGATATGGTCAGGGATTTTGGACGCTTCCTAGTAGCTGTACGACAAGAATAAGCTGAGCCAGTTTAGAGCAGAACCTAGCTCACTCGAGACAAGCATAGACCGAAACGATTTTCGCAATTGCTCACACGCGTCCAATCTGGAATAGCACACATGCCTTGCAACTTGCTGCATGTACAATTGAATTATGCCTAGACATTGTAATTAATTAATTTTGGTAAATTACATCATTACGTTAAAACAATGTAGCTACTGCATTTTGTCTGTTTGTCACCGTTTTGGATCTATCGCTGATGTTCTGCTAATCACGAACGAATCAAAGTAATCATGGATGGCAATGCACCATCTTTCTTAATTGAGACATCAGGATTTTTTCCGATCTTGGTCTTTTATAATCCACTCCGGTATTCACTTTGCCTTAATTGGAAACCCCAAAAACCAAGGTAAGAGTGGCCGGTCCAGGTCTCGAACCCACGATCTTTCGAATAAAAGATAATGGCTTTGCTACTAAGCCACCTTGCTCGGTCCTAATTGCTACGTTAGGTAATCTCAGTACTGTACATGCGCTGGAAGCTGGTGCTTCTCTACTATATACATGCCGAATTCGTTTTTCCAGCTGACTCTCAGCAAACATTTAACGTCTACGGATTTGCTTTTGCATTGCTTCGTAAGATGGACCCCATAAATACAAACGTACAACGGATCAAACCCGTGCATCTATTGCAAGGAGCACGCAAATGCATCACGCCACCGGGCTTGACAGGACCGGCATCTAACACGCAGAATCTGCGCCCTCACGCGCCGACACAGTGCGCTTGGCAGGAGGCTAGGAGTGTTGTTTTCTCTGCGTTGTGGGTTTACGGTTGCAAACAATACGGTCTGCTTTGGTACTTTGGACACGCTAAACGGAATCTTCTAATACGTCTGTAAACATTATACAAAAACGTTCAATGATTGTGGGGTTTATATTATTCCCTGCTTTAAGTAATTTACTCGCTATCCACTCCATTCTTCTGAGGGGTTTATATATATACCTGCTGTTTACTGTCCCACACGCGGGTTTAGCGAACGAATTTATTGAAACGCAGGAAGATGGTAAGAGTCTCCTCAGCCGTGACTGTCCAGGTTACTGGCGTGGGTCTCGTGCTGATCGTTGCCGCGAACGGACGTCCGCTCCGCGACACTTTTGGTCTACTAGACTTTGCTGTTATCGTGACATCCGTGCTGGGTAATGCGAAAAAAAAAAACACACTACAAGATCCGCAGTGACTCCTATACCCTACGCGTCCTACACAACTTTTTTTTAACGCTCTGAGAACTACATTTTAGACGCTCGTAATGGGCTAAGTTGCCTGTGGCACGATATCGTCTAAATGCATCTATCGTCATCGCGTTCTCGTACTGGAATTATATAGGCTTTCTCCAGCAGAGGTATGTAGCAGCAAGGCAATGACAACCACGTGCAACAAATTCAACCAGCACGGCCAGGGCTCGAACTAGCGATGTTTTGCTAACCGTAGTTGCCATGGCAACGCCCCGTTTTGAACGGTGCGTTAGCCGCCTAAGCCACCGCCACTACAAGCTTGAATCGAAGATCGCATTTACATATATTTAGTCATTTTGCCCGTAAAACAAACAAAACATTAGGCAGTAGCATCCAGTATCTTAAAGGCAATACATTGCGAAAAAGTGAAAGTATCTACTGAGAGCACTTGCTCTGTTATATCTGACAGCGTTGCACTGGCGGGGTAAACGTACCCGGAAGCGCAAAAGCTAGAATAAACACATGATATACCAAGGAAACATAAAAAACCCACAAGAAATATACAATTATTATACACCTGTCCGTGGCAGTCTTGTTAAGCGTACGATAAATTGAAGGTGTTTTTTACTTTTATAGTAATTATGTTATTTTAATTTTGCAAAATCTGAACTGCCAAGGCACCGGTGTTATAAGCGGCACGACAAGAACCGCTTGTATTTAAATTGACTAGATGTTTTGCCAGTACTGTGCACTTAAGTTTCATAACGTACACGTCAAAACCAATCTTATTGCTAGTCACGAAAAGAGGAAAAATTGTGCAAGTTAGCAAACATTCTTTACAAAGTGTAATTAGAATTCAAATCGTCGTACCTTTATTTGTAAATACAAGTGGAAGGATGTAATCGTATCTTTTACCTAGAATCTCAAAGATTGGAATACCTGCTGAAGATCTCGCCTGGTGTACTTTCAATATAAAGGTTTTGTCGTTAGCTAGCAAGCCGTTGTATCCGACAAGTCGATTTTAAACTGCAATAATTGCAAGACGTATCCGTTGTGTTCGTTCGAATGTTGAGACTCTTTAAATATTTTTAGATCGATCAAATCCTGCGAGGCCATCGCCAGTATCGGTATTACAGCTGGCTAAGGTAAAGAGTCGGTAAAAACAAAAGGGCATTGCTCCCATATTATTTGCCCAGCGTTTTTGACCAAATGTCTAAAATACACAAAGCACACCCAATACCTATACAGATGTATTTTCTTTCCTGGTGCATGAAAAAAACAGTTGATGAAGACGTAGCACTGTCCAACCGATTCAACGTAGCAAACCGCTGTAGATCGGAGCACTAAGCAGCCCCAGATTATCGTGTGCGCTGTAACTGCGATACCGAATATCAATCAGGTAAACACATTGATTTTTCTTAGCCTAATAGCCGTTAAGCTACGCTGCAAAAAAATGGGTAAAATACGGAGTATAATATTATTATTATTGTGTGTACACCATTATATATATATATATATATATATATATATATATATATATATATATACATACATACATACAAACATACGTATACCGATTACTGACGGTACATAAAGCGAATGACCTATACTGTCCAGTCATCCTGCATAAACTTTAGTCGTGTAATGAAAAAGTAATGTAAGTTGTGCCCTCGAACAGTGTCTGGTTGTCATGTGTTCATGTTCAATTTCGCCCCCCGCCCAGCCTAGTACAAAAAGCAGGGCAAACATCGACAACGAATACAGCTCCCTAGAATCGAGCACGAGGTAGAGACGTGGGCTGGTAGTGGTTGTGGTGGTGGTGGTGCTCCTGCTGCTGCTGCGGTTGTGGCTGCTTCGGCTGTGCGGTCAAACCAATCCTATCATGCGTTTCGCAAGGCCCCCCCGCCTAGCAATAGAGCAAGAGGGGATAGCGGGAGCTGTTGTTGTTGTTGTTGCTGCTGCTGTTGTCTAGGTAAGCTATGCGCGGTAAATTAGCCGGCGTAGTGTTTTCGCAACGAGCGGCTCAGCGCCGCGGCCGAATCGACGCCTCTCTCTCCCCTCGCCCTCCCCCTCTCTCCCTTTCGCCCTCCCTCTCTCTCTATCTCTCTCCACCATCTCTATCTCTCTCTCTCTCTCTATATATATATTCCTTTTTCCCTTATTTCCTATTCTTCCTTCTTTTTATTTGACTCTCTCTATCTCCCTGTCAGGCCTGCTGTTCGTCTTTTGGCTGACTGCGGAAATGTGACGACGATGGGCCGCCGGCGGTAGACAACAACGACGAGGCCGCTGGCACTGTCGTTCGCCGCTGTGCAACTATCACGATGGCTGACGACTGCCCGGGATAGTTTGCGGCCGAGTGACACTCGAGTCGGGACGACGACGACGACTACATCGAACACGGTAGTTCGGCCTTTTCCGCCGCGCCTTTTCCGGCCTTAACCAGCTCGACCACCCTGTCGTCGTCGTTGTTGTTGTTGTTGCTGCTGGAGCTCTTGTGGCTCTTGTTGCTAGTGTTGTTTATTTATACGTATTTTTTCGTGCAAATCATACATAATGTTTTTTCTTTCACATTAAACGACTTTTTATGTTAGCACTTTGGAGTGAACAATTGTCTCCGCGTTAACGTGTGGTTACGGGTTATCTAACCCGGGATTAGCCCAGTATACGTATTGTTTATACGTATTGTTTTTTGTTGTTGCATGCTATTGGGATTATTGCTGCTGCTGCTGTTGCGTTAAGTATAAGTGTTGTTGTTATAGAGAAGTCGAGTCTGGTGTCGTGGTGCATTTGCGTGCGTCATGCGACCCAACAAGACACAGCAGTGCACGGGTTCAACTACCGCCGTTGCACATTTGTATGTATTGGGTCCGTCTTCGAAAGCATTTCGCGAAAGCGGTTGCGTGGACGTTACATGTTTAGAGTGGAAATATATATATATATATATATATATATATATATATATATATATATATGTTTAGAGTGGAAATATATATATATATATATATATAGTCTTGCTCGCCTACCTGCGCTGACGATACAGGACAGCGCGTGGCGTCCATCTGGCCGGACGACGTCTCCGCAGATGCAGGCATAAGTGTACACAAGGTCCGTCCCTAAACGAAATTCGACCGCAATCTTCACCGACTCGTCACTAACAGGGTCCCGATCCGAGCACAGGGTATGGGGTGGAGCCATGCGACCGCCCCCTTGAAGGAGACGGCGCGCAGCCTGTCCTTAGCGGCGTCCGTGGCGCATTCCGCAGTGAGGTCTTTCGACTCATTGCCCATATAGAGTTGCTGACCATACTCTCTGGTGTCCAGCCTCGGCGGGCTCGTGGCCATACAGGGCAACTGCTCTGCGGTGACTTATCTCTAATCGAGCTTCTAAGTCTGTGAGAGCAACAGCATCGAAGAGGGTTCTTGCCTGTTGTATAGACCCATTGAGGAAAGCTACCAGAGCTACCTCCGATAAGACAGTCGCGCCAAGTAACCATAGGCCACCCCAAAGCACGGGGAGTAGAGCTAGGTTCAGCAACGCCTCTAATGTAGCCAGCACGCAGTCGTTCAAAGATTTCTCTTCTCGCAAACAGTTTTTACCTCAAAACAAGTAATTAAGACGAAGGACTGAAAATGATGATCTCAGAAGAAAAAGGCCTCGGCGAGAACCTCGGTGAATGCGTGACATTGCATTTTCTAGTTTGACCAGCAACTTCTCGAGGGCGTCCGGAACTTCTTGCGGAAATAGGGAGACGCCTAGCAACTCTAAATCCGTGCCGACTGTCTTGCACTCCGGGAGAGCCTCCAGCACTTCGGTGTCGACAACACCTCCTACACATGGACCTTACACTTTGCAGGGTTTAGAGCTAGGCCAGTCCGCTCTGCAAACTCAATGACTCGGTGGATGTCCTAAACGTATGGTATTTGGACGTTTAGAGGGCACTCACGGGAGTCGACTAACCCTTTAACAGCCAGGCAGAACAGGGGGGATCAAAAGGGTCGCTCTGCTGCACCCCAGTTTGCGACATTATGACACCATGCGGCAGGAGAAGACAGGAAGGCTTTTTATAAGCTAGTTCTACCGGGTGGAACATACTCGGGGCATAGGCTTTCACCGCGCTCAATAAATGGTCCCTCCGAATACTGCTAAACGCGTTCCTGAAGTCAAACTTGACAACAAGAGTAGCCTCAGAGCGTGACTCCAAGAAGGACCGAGTCGAGCGCACTGCGGTTTCGTATCCTCCCGTTGTCGCAAACCCAAGCTGATGGACACCAAGAGCATGTGAGATGTCTGCCTTGTTCTCTAAGATGCCAATCTTTGCCGCCAGGCTCCGGATTGCAGATAGACGTGTCTTCTGAGAAATAAGACCCTGGCCGCCGAAGGAACGTCGCTTTCCAAGAGCTTGGTAATGGCTAACCGGGACGGTGTCAACTGTTCGCTGCCGGGGACGTAGGTTTGAAGGAGGGCTACTGGCATCGTCAAACCATCTCCCATGAGCAAAGTCGCGGAGGTTCTTCCGGACGACAACCGCCAATGACCGGTCATCCTTCCCAACATTGGGGAGGCGGATGACAACGAGCGCAAAGGAGAACAGGGAAAACCAGGCCGTATCGTCGTTGTTTCCTACGACTAAGCACAGAACCTTGGTGAACTCTTCGGCTACCTGCCTACGTACTGATTTTGGCAAAATGCGGACTAACATCCAGCGGCGAGTGACATCTTGAATAACGCTGATTTACTCATTCGCGGTAAACCGAGAGTTCGAGGGCTGTGACTCGTCGTCAATGTTATAGGCAGCCCCGTCGTGCTTGGTCGTTATGTGTCGACGTTGATCTCGTCGTGTAAACAAAAGCCTGCAAGTTAGACCGCCTGTTGGGATCCAAGCCGCGGTTAGGTGTGTTGTCGCTGTGGTCTGTCATTACAAGGCGAGACCTTTTATCTTGCCCACCACGGAAAGCAGTCCCATCAGAGGTCGCAACGCTTCCTCTAGAGACCTCAACACGGCAGACAATTCAGGTCTAATTCCCTGCAGAAGATCAGCCAGTCCCGAAAGCGACGAACCAGTATCGGCGCTCTGGCGAGAGTTACTTGTTCTCGGGGTCTTTCTCGGGCGGCGGGAGCTGTGGGTCCTGACCGTAGATAACCTGTAGCTGCGTTCTTTCCTCTGAATCATTGGTATAGGTTTCGGGTTAGATAGAACGACCTGTGGATCAACCCCCGCAGCTGGCGAAATTTTCCTGGCCACAGTAGCGTAGGTGGGACTCCGTACCTCGGAAGACGGGCCCTCTTGGACGGAAGCCATTTGAAATTAGCGTTTGATAGTATAATGTTGGTGACCGCTACGAGGGTGGAGGCAGCGGTGACGCCAATGATGAAGTTAGTATTGGAGGTTGGTGGTGGTGATTGTGATTGTGATGATGAGTGTAGGTAATCGTTCACTGAGGTGAATGGCTATGAAGATGATAATGAAGATATTCTAATAACGATGATGCTGAATGTGGTTAATGGTGGTAATGTGGAAGATTAAGCACAACGATGAAAATAATGACTAGGATGTTGATGGACACGACGATGACACTAATGGCGGTGATGGTTAACATGAAGCTGACAGGGGTGCTGGCAAGTGATTATGGAGTTAAGCGGTAATGATGATAACAATAATTGTTCAGGTATACACTGCACGTATAGTTAATGCGCTCCAAAATTGGAAGCAGAATCGCGCTAGTTGACTCCTCTAGTCTCAAGGGTTTCTGGAAACCCGTATCTTTGTTTGAATGGTCTAAATCTACTGATGCACAGACGTGGAGTAACGACTCATCCTGCGGTTATCTGCAGGTCCTTGAGCAAATGATGTCTTCTGCTACACAGTTCAACGTCGAAAAGCAGGATTTAAGCAGATATATCCAAATAATTCATCATTTTACGATTTACGTTCTTAATAGTGCTACGTTAAGAGCTATTCATGACAACATCAAAGGACCTGCTCATCTTGGATCTGTCATCGAAAAGGGTAGGACCCAACATTTCTCGACGGATATTTTAAAGCACTTCCTAAAGCAAGGAACGCTTAGCTTAAAAGTAGGACGGTTTCTAGCAAGTGTCCTACTGCCACAGGCCACCAATAGAAAACTGTATTAAGGAGTTTACTATTCAGGATTTTTGTTGGCCAGATTAAATTTATTTTTCTATCCCCGGCTTTACATGCATTTTACACTGCACACTATCAATTGTGCGCCTCCATACGAGAAGGTAATGAAAGCTGTTGTGCTTCCTACACAATAGTTTTTTTTGGCATTTAAAACGTTAGAACGGCCTGGCCTCGTGACTGAGAGGGACACTGATTTAGGACCATATTAGGAAATTCACCTTTGTTACAAGGGAGTCCCAGACTACAAGGCTGACGCCTACAATGTGTACACGCTTACAGCGAGCCTACTGTAGTTAACGTATATGTTTAATAAGAGGCCATATTTAGTTTAACATCAGCAACGTGAACGTAGTTTGATGTTTAATTTAAACTAAAGGTGACCTCGAGCCGCGCGGGAGTTCTGAAACAACTCAGGCAATAAGCACTATAATGGCTTGTCTTTACCTAGGCCTGCATGTAACTTCATGAATTAAAAAATGTCTGCGCAAACATTGGAATAACTGTGATAGTCTTAATTACGCTCAACCAATGTTATGACAGTTTCGTCTTAAAAGAGAGTCATGTTTGATAGACGCTATATGTACAATTAAATATCTACATCGAAAAAAATAATATATATATTTATAATAGAATAAAAAGAAAAAGTAGAAACATCGTAACAATTCTGATTGAGTTTTGATTTTTTTGCTTTAGGGTAACGTAGTGAGACATCTAGGGACGCGCAAATCGTGATTTCATTCATTATTACTATGGCTCGATTCGACGATTGAGGAGCAGCAAGGTGTCATCCGATTTCTGACCGAGAAGGGTGTTCAACCGGCCGATATTCATTGCCGGGTGGTGGCCGTATACGGGAGAAACTGTGTGTTCGACAAGTGAGTGAGAGAGCGGAGTGCCCGTTTTTATGAAGGCTGGGGGTGCTTGAGTGATGGCCCGAGACCAGTCTAGGCAAATACGGTAATCACGGCCAAACTCATTGACAACGCAAACGACCTGGTGAAAAGTGATCAAAGTGCCACAATCCGAATGTAGGCAGTGATGGCAGAAACCGGCGTTGGAACAGTGTAGACAAATTGTGCACGACACGCTGGGCTACCGGAAGGTGTGCGCGCAGTGCATTCTAAGGAAGCTCAGCGAACCACTAAAGAAACGTGCGTGTGGGGTACGATACAGTAACACCTGTTCTGATGTCATGTTGACTCGACTTTTTTGGAGCGGATCGCCACTGACGACGAGAGTATTGGTGCCCTGCAGCCCGTACTGGCTCTAGTCGTAGAAGCGGGAATCCTTCGGCACATTAAAAAGTGGAATAGTGTGCCTCTGCTGATTACTTTTTTAAGACTTCAGTTATTCCCACAGTGTCGTTTTGTTTCTTTTCATTTGTATCTCCCCCCTCTCATATATATATATATATATATACATCACAAATGTATGTTTTGCTACACACACATATATATATATATATATACAACAACTGAGCAGGGAATTTAGTCGCATTGTGCAGTTTTACTAGGAGAAGCTCCATGTCATGCATGTTGTTTAGTCCGCATTTTTTGTCTAGAGCTTCGGTTAACAATACTACCTGGTAATCGTATTTTTTTAAAATTTAATTTACTTAATTTACCACTGGGATTTTTTTAGGCATTTTACAGGGTAGAAAAAGCGCATCTTTCTTGGCATTTCCCTATCAAGTTTTGACCGATGGCTAGAGTTCAGCATCTAATAAGGTCCCCTGTCCGATGTACTGCGAGTTGTACACTCACCGTGGCCTCGCCAGGCACATAACATTCAGGCGCTCGTGTCAAGCGATAAGAAGATAATCCCTCTGTGGCAGAGCGCAGTGCAGGATGCCTTGAAATCCACCCGCATTATTACTAAGTGGGTCAAAGGCGCGGTTACCAAGACCCGACACGGGCCTTACAGCGGTAGCTTTACAAAACGAATATGACGCTTGGCTGTCGTTGTTTGCATTTGCCCGAGTCGTCCTTCAGAGGCCTTCCCGAAAAACGGTACGGTCATTTCTCCTCCGTTATGCCGCCTGTCTGATTTTAGTAGTTGATATCCTACTGTGTGGAAACCCTTCTGTCACTGAAGAGGGCGGTGCATGCCACCCGGTTCTTCCTTCTTTCCCTCACGGTGGTTGCCAAACTAGACATTCTTAGCGCGGTCCGTACCGCCGCGCTGGTTTTGTTGCATCACGCCGAAGTTGCCTGTCGAGAGTCTCTCTCATTGTTTCCTATTGTTTCCTCCTTGTTTGCCTATGGTCACACATAGACTCGCAGGGAATCACCAGGGAACGTCTGATACCTAGGATTACAATTGGCTTCTCGTAAGAGACCCCTTAGTTGTAGCAGAGGGTGCTCAATAGGTGCTAGACTTTAAACGAGTCAGTGGTCTTAAGCTTAACCCTAGGAATTGAGAGATACAGGTAGTTCAACAAGTTCTTAAAATGAGCTTTTCAGAATTTGAATTTTGGCGCGCTTTCACCGCTATTGGAAACGGCAACTTTTCGAATGCTAGCAGTCAAAATATTATGGTGATTGGCCGTTGCGATTTCGTTTGATCGCTTTTCCCGTGCAACGTATCGGCGTGATTTTGAAAAATGAAGAAAAAAGAGTTTCGAGTGGTTATCAAGCATTTTTATTTTAAAGGTTGGAATGCGACCCAAGTGAAAACTGAGTTAGACGAGGTGTACGGTGACGCTGCGCCATGTTTTGCCACTGTTTCCAACTGGATTAACGGGTTAAAAAGAGGTCGCAGGAGCACCGAGGATGAACTACGTTCAGGACGCCCAAAAACGGCAACTGATGAGAAAAACGTGGAAAAAGTGCGGAAAATCGTTGCCGCAGATGAGCGAGTGAACATTAGGGAGATAGCGGA
Source organism: Dermanyssus gallinae (assembly GCA_003439945.1). Classification (NCBI taxonomy): domain Eukaryota; kingdom Metazoa; phylum Arthropoda; class Arachnida; order Mesostigmata; family Dermanyssidae; genus Dermanyssus; species Dermanyssus gallinae. The sequence continues at coordinate 46,193 of QVRM01001982.1, read as the reverse complement.
GGCCTTGGGGATCAGTTTGGGTTGAGTGCATTTCATCCTGCACAAAAACTTGAAGATGAAAGAGCAAATTGGGTGCCGCATTTGCTTAACCAAGGCCAAAAAGACGCGCGTGTTTCCGCTTCACAGCGAAATTTGGCCAAGATGTCGAAAAATCCGTCGGATTTTTGGCGCAGATTCGTGACCGTCGATGAAAGCTGGGTCCATCACTACACTCCCGAGACCCAAGAAGCATCTCGTCAATGGTGTGCACCTGGTGAAGGACCTCCAAAGAGGGTGCGGACAACGGCATCGGCCGGAAAGATGATGGCTACGGTTTTTTGGGACCAACGTGGAATAATTCTGGTCGACTACCTTGAGAGCGGTAAAACGATCACGGGAGAATATTATGCAAGACTGTTGGACTGCCTGAAGCAAGAACTCATCGTGAAACGGCCCGCTTTGCAGAAGAAGGTTGTCCTGTTTCACCAGGACAATGCTCCCGCACACAAGTCGCGGCAAGCAACGGCAAAACTGGCCCAACTGAGGTTCGAACTTATTGAACAACCTTCCTATTCTCCAGACCTGGCCCCCTCTGATTATTTCCTCTTCGGACATTTGAAGAATAGTCTCGGTGGAAAGCGTTTTTCCAGCAATGAAGAGGTTAAGGCTGCTGTCAATGCCTATTTTCAGTCCAAAGACGCGGAATTCTACTCAAGAGGTACAAATGCTCTGAAATCTCGGTGGGAAAAGTGTATTGAGCTTCTCGGGGAATATATCGAATAAGAAAAAAATAAAAACAAGATTTGGAAAATTCTTGGTTTTTATTTTAAGAACTTGTTGAACTACCTGTATGTATACCGGCCACGTTAGCGGCCTTCAACTTAGGGGTAATTCCCTCAAAACAAAAGCTTCTTCGGGGGCATTTTCGTACTTCTGGTCCATCCGTTGGAGCGTTGTCCGCTGGTAGGGGACCACTGAGGACTTTTATTGTTTTGGTTGTAATTTTCGGGAAGAGAGTTACACATACACAAAGGGGCTTGTGACTTCGTCGACGGACCGAAATCTACTGCAGCCCTTTAGTAACCTGTTAACGAACACCCTTACCTTGCCAATCAAATTTGTATCACACGCTGGAGGAGAGGTCTTAGGCTTCCTGTGGCTATGGATAGAGTGGAAAAACTCCATGTAGAAAAATGTCATCGGCGGTGTTTGACCGGACTGGCTGCCACTAATCTAATAACCATCGCCATTGTAGGTTGTACGACAATTTTTAAATTCTACGTGACTTTGGTACAAGCATCGTACGTAGCCTCACTAATATAGCTCGCTTTTTCTACTCCATATTTACTACTGACGTCAATGTATCACATTCTCGGTATAACATATACATGACAATATCTCAAAAGATTTACCTCCATGCGAGATCGAGTCACGAGTAATTTGGTTGAGGTTCTTGGAACTTCACCAAATAACGTCGCATCTTAGAGTGAGTGGTCGGCCATGCTAGCCGATCAACATGCTTGTTTACTTATTGATCAAGCTGACAGTGACTCTACTAGGGCTCGGCTTAGGGCAACCTCCGCAAAACATGCAAGCGATTGGCTACACGCCCTATCCAGTGCATCGTTAGGAACCTTACTGGATGATGCCACTACAAGAATATGCGTTGGCCTCCGACTTGGTACGCCGCTCGTTCACCCTCATATATGCCGATGCGGGGAGCCAGTAGGCATTAGAGCTCACCACGCTCTATCCTGCGCCCTCAGTGAAGGTCGTCGACCACGTCACGCGGCTATCAACGACACAATAGCAAGGGCCTTAAGGACGGCCGGCTACCCAAGTACGCTGGAACCAACTGGACTAACCAGAAACGACGGCAAGCGTCCCGACGGGATGACTCTCATCCCCTTTGAACGAGGCCGTACCCTCATATGGGATGCTACCGTAACCGACTCACTTTCACCCTCAATGGTCGGTTTCGGTTCACTTAGAGCTGGTCAGGCCGCGACCCAAGCAGAAACGAACAAGATGAACAAATATGCCGAACTGGCAAGAGCTTATAACTTCAGCCCAGTAGCCTTCGAAACCTTGGGACCACCGGGCCCCTTGACTGAAAGAATACTTACTAAATTGGGCGAACGTTTAAAGATAACTACTGGGGACAAGAAAGCCGCACAATTTTTGCGCCAAAGACTTTCCATAGACGTCCAGCGGGGCAACGCGATCTCAGTTTTGGGATTGCTTGCCGAATGGTGCACACCAGGGCTGTTATAGGCTGAAAGTTAACACGTTCACTTACACAGGATTGTAATATAAATTGAATAATAAACGCTGTCTGGAGTGGGCTCCTTTAGATTATAAAGATATTTGTTGATCAATCTCGTACACATGTTCTCAGTTAAAACAAAGCCAAGAAACCAAAGCATAACGTTATGAAACGTAAAAGATGTACTTTTTGCATGATCATACATATATATATATATATATATATATATATATATATATATGTCGCATGACACGATCGAAAGTGTAACGCCAACAAAAAGGGCACATTTTAACTGTAGTCTACTAATGAGAACGTTGCAAGAAGCGTCGATAACTCCTGCATCATATATTTACACACACACAGTCTTACCAAACAGATTTCTACAAATTCCCTACCCCAAACGCAGAATGCGTCTAACTGCGACGTTTGACTTAGCCAAGACATACTATTAATGGGCCTGTGGAGTGGACGCATCGTAATGTGTGAGCGGCAAGCAGGCGAATTCGTTGCAGTCGTTGTTGCAGTGATCGTTGTCGGCGTGGTCAACGGCCAGAGCTACTGAAATTTTAGTTCGAGCGGGAGTAGCCGCAGCTAGCTGAGCTCGACGGTTTGTTTGCATAGAGTCAGTAACAGCCTATCATGCGGTCGCAGATTCACCGACGCACTCTGTCGTCGCGCTCGTTGTCGTCATCATCATCATCATCATCGTCATCATTGACATCATCGATGTCGGAGTGCGGGCCGTCACGGTTTGTGTGTATGTTAGCGCGCATAGAAATCTATCTGTCTAGAGTGCGGAGCGGCTCAAGCGGAGCTTAGTTTGGGGGGCCGAAAATGCGGAAAAATGCCGGAACGAGTAGATGTGAGCGCGTGTTTTCAGCACTGGGCTCCCGCCTCCTGATCCCCGTCCTCCTTCTTCTATTCCTTCGGCCATTAATATGGCGTCGCTGATGGCGGCCGCTCTAGATGTCCTTGCTGCCATCCTCGATCCTTGATGGTCTCCTCTTCCAATGACCAACCAGACAAACAGCTGCTAGCTTACTTGCCGGAGACTGCCGGATCTGGCCGGCGTATCGCGAAGCGGGTTACCCACTTCTATGCAAACTGCTTCCTTTTCGGGCTGCTATCGATATTGTTAGCATCGTTCAGCCCCGGCGACCGGCATTAATGCGTTTGCCGATTTTAAGTGCGTAGCGGTAGCACTGGCGGTTGTCGTAGTGACACTAGTGGCAGTACCGGGTGGAGAAGCAGTCCAGGGTGACGGGAGTGGTGTTGGCGGTAGTCATGATCGTGCTGGCGTGTACCGACAAAGCACGGCGTCTATTGCCGATGGGTGCGTTGACCGGCGGGTGGGGAGAAGGGTATCGGTGCCCCGGGTCAGTCTTTATTGTTGGTGTTGTTGCTGTGGTTGTGGTTGCCGTCATCGCCGTTTTCATCATAGCGGTAGTATCAATAGCAGCAATAGTATTCGCAGCATTAGAAGCACTAGACTGCTTACGTCACTAGCATTGTGCCTGAGTGGGGCATTTTAACGAAGCGTGGTTTAGAGAAGGCGGGGGGGCCCTCTGTACACAGAAAACCAGATTTCAATCGAAACGTGGTTCAGAGAAAGCAGCCCCTCTCTGTAGACAGGGACCGGCCCGGGCTGGCCTAAGGTCAAGCCAAAGATACAGCGCGTTAGGATCAGGGGGGAGGTCGTTGCATTGGAGTCCACTAGCATTGGAGTCCTCTACACTTGACCGTCTCTGTCTCTCTGTCCTGCCGCTGCTCTAGCCTAGTCCCTTTGCCTAGTGTCTCCCTATTCGACTCTCCTCTATTCCCCGTTTCACTGTTTATTTTTGTCCTTTGAGTTACTTTCCTCTTTCTCACTCATTCACCCTCTACTTCGTTTTACCTATCTATCTATCTATCTATCTATCTTTTCAATCTCTCTCTCGTTCCCTCTCTCCTTCTTGCGTGCACAACTCCATGTCGACGTTGGTCGAGCCAGTAAGCCGTCCAGTAAGTCTTATCATCGGCGACTGGCACTAAGTATTCCCCGGCCGGTTGACTCAACGTCAAACAAACTCCGGTCAAACGGCGATGATGATAGTAGTGTTGATCAATATGATGAAGATGATTCCACTGTCGGCAACTGACAAACACGTTCTCGCACGCTTCCTCTTCGGATGTTTTTTTTCGGTCTTCTTGTCCGTCACGTTTTTTCCTCGTCGGGCTGCCCATTTTTGCCCTCGTATGCTGATACGACGTGCGCTGCGCTTGCCGTGCATCGGTCCATTGAGGGAGGAGTGACTTATTTAGTTGGTCACTCGCATGTCGTGGCCGACATATCACAGCCGACACCGCATGGCGGCATAGCAGTAGACACTATTGCGAATGGCTGTGGGCCTCGGTCTCGTTGGCGCTCGCTCGCTTGCATGCTGCAAATGGCGCCTCCTTCGCTGGATCAGTCTATTAGCCTACTAGCGAGCGCCTAATTGGGATCAGTTGGAAAGTTAAACGGGACTGGACACGGACTGGAGACGACTTATCATTTAACCCGTCGTGTGTTATGCGGCGTCCGGCAGAAGAAAAGTCGCTCATTTACCATACTACTGATTCCACTGCGAATGATTAGGCACTACTATAAGTGACAACATTAACCTTGATTATTGCAAAAGCGCTGCAAATGTAAAAAGTCACCGCGCGAACTAAAACATAGGCAAGAAAGTACAGTTGCATCATTACGATATTGAGCGTACGTCTAAACACTCATAGCCAAACCTCACTGTCTAGAGAAGAATAGCATGAAGTGTATATTTATATATATATATATATATATATATATATATATATATATATATATATATATATATATATATATACTGTACAGGGTATGGCAGTGTGTGGTACACTTATTTTAGGAGGCGGCAGCACTTTTTAAAAATCCAGTGACATTGAGGGCGGAAATGTCTTGTTTAGGAGTAAGAGTATACTCACTATGAGCATATTGGCCAAATATAAACGTTAAAATTCCACCATAATACATCACAAGCTATTTAAATTGCAAATTGCGAAACGCGACGATTATCGTACAAAAACGCCAGTACGTGTCGTTTCTTAATCGACCTGTTTTTCCCCCTGCAATCGCATATTTTGTGAAGTACTATCCGACTGGCCACATCGGTATATCCAATTCGTATTTCACTCCTACTGATACATTTGCATACTCATTCCTTAGCATGGGGAGCGAGTTCTGCTATGACACTTTGTTTTTGCTGCATTCCGCCTAAATGCAACTTTAAACTAGGTTTAATTGGGTGTCATCCAACTTTTTATTTGTTTGCTTTTTGCGATTCTCTTCGGGGGAACCCATAGGCTACCATGCTATTTGACACTTTACCTGCCCAGATATACTGTGGTATTTTCTATATGCAGCACTGGGCAGGTGAATGCATTAATATATCTATATATACTCGTATACGGATGTTCTTGATTTCGCAATGAGGATATGGATTTCCTGCGATGATTTAACTGTGTTAGTTGCACTGTATCGACATAACGAATCGATTTGCTATCGTATGTTTGGGAAAATGGACAGCCAGAAGCAAAGGACCCTCACGCGTCACACATTTCGGGATTTTTATGCCGATTTCTATCCATTTAGCAAACAGACGAATGGAAGCGCTCTTGTGGATACTAGTTCCGTGTTAATAATGCGCAGACCTCCCTAATTAGTCTCTCCTGCTCAGGCACCCTTGATTATACTGCGCTGACGTGGAAAACTTTCTCCAGGAAGTCCCGATAGCTGTCTAATTCTAATCGCAACTGCCGGCAAGAGCAGAGGCGGAGTGAGGTCCCTCGATACTCCCGAAAAGGCTAATGATGTTCTCTCACTCAAGTCCTTAACAGGTTGTATCGATAAAGTTGGTCGTGACCTTTTAGCTACATATACGGCTAGCGAGTAGACTGAAGATTATCGACCGCACCAATAAACATTGGTGAAACATGTGCATTGTATAAAACGAATTGCTAGAAGACTTCTCTTGGATACTCCGAAATAGACTCAGAATTGAAATCCTAATGTATCTTGGCACTGGGACTGTTGATTTGCATGGCCCTCAGAGATTGTACTTAAAAGACAAAGGGCTTGTGCTGTGCCTGCGGACGAGGTTAGACTACGTCTAACACGACACGTTGCGATAAGCTGTGGCTCCGTGCATGCAAGTAGGCAAGAGATGAAGCGATTCACTAAATATGACGCCAATATAGACAGTGGCCTAAAAAGGAAAAGATAGCGCATGTTTCAGAGAACATTACGTAAATTGAAGCTCTTAGATTTAACTGTAAAATAATCTTTCTTGCAAAGCCCGAATATATTTTCCGGGCCACGGGCCTTAAGGCCCATTGCGACTGTCAAGACATATTTTCTACCGAATATATGTTAAGCAAATATGTATGTTATAAAACAATGCAACTCTAGCTTACAGGTGTCAATTATTCAGCTTCCTAATTCTAAACGTGTTTGAACATCACGCGCCATATTACTACCTAGATTTGAAATCATCTGCCAATTGATATTAATGTATGTTTTGTCTACGACGTTTTGTCTAAGTTAGCGTACAATTCGCGTTCATGAGCATGAGGTTCATCACGCGAAATTGTGATGAAAAACGATTTCGTTTTTTATAACAATTTCGCTTTGTGAAGGTAATTGTTAAGTGCTTTCTCGACGCATGTATAGTAAGTACATCGTTTGCTTTTCAGTGATCCATCTGTTGTATTAGCTCGAAAGTAGTTAAAACAATTAAAAGCAGACATCGAAGAAAAAGGCTGAACGAAATGACGTTTATTTGCAGTTACCACATTGCCAAGCTAGCTTGTTCGGACTACACGAGAGGCAAAAGAAGATGTCGTCGCCTATTTACCCCAATTCTCTTCTTTAAACACACAACCCTTTCCCCCTGCTCCTCCTTCTGCTCATGGTCACAACTGATGATTTAGGAAAATTCTCTCTACCACGCATGTGGCCTCGTCCAAGTTGGGGATTAAACAAGTGCACCTTTGCAGTGTGCATTCGAATTCGGCCGGATGGTCTCAAAGGCTCACACGATCGCCCTGCACTCTCCTCTAACGGCGGTTGGCGAGACTCAACTAGTGCTAAACGAACGCCGCAGCCGCAGCACGGCGAAGTGCTAGTTTTGCGTGTTGAAGCGGTTGCCAAACTAGCTGTAGTCACAGTAGTAGTAGTAGTAGTAGTAGTAATGATGATGATTGTAGTTGTACTGTTCCTTGCATAAGACAGCGAGGTACAGAGAGCGAACGCAAGCACGCCCGCACGCCAGAGAAGAACATAGATGTGTGCTCTGTCTGTGATGTAGCTGCGGCAAAGGCGGCGTTGCTGCTACTATCACTACTACTACTGCTTCTGCTGCTGCTGTCGTTTCGACACCCTACCCTGACTTGGGCCGAGGGACTTGGCAATAGATGATAGAGCATAGCGCGTACAACTTTGCAGGTGGCGCTGGCGTCTTTGGGGCCGCCGGACGACAACGGGCCCCGCCATGCCTGCAGAACCCGGCGCCCGGGGTCTGGGGCAAGCAGGCAGCAGGTGGCCCGGATTGAGGTAGTGGAGGCGAAGACGGAGATGATGCCGGGCTCCCGGCCGGCGCGCCGGCCCTCAATGGACGACGATGCTGGTGGTTTTCGATGGTTGGGCCGACGAGCAGTGCAGAGTTTCGAACAGCAGCAGCAACAGCAGAGCGCAGGTGGCGCAGAAACTACTGGCCCTTCAAGCTTTACCTGAGCTTTGCGCAGACTGAGCCAGACTTCTATTTGTCGTTTTACGCAACACCGGCTACCTAATACGGCAGCTAGCTAGAGAAGAAGAAGAAGAAGATAACGAAGAAGCTGAAGTGGCAGAAACAGCGGTGGCAGAAAGAGATGGAACTAAGACTAAGTGCAAGAAAAAGAAATCACTTGTTGCTGGATCAAGTTTGCCTCACGCTAGCGTTTACTTTGCACTTTTGGTTAGTGGAACACGTGAGATACTCGTCATGATGTCGATAGTAATCATACTAATTCCACTACTACTACTCTGGTAATAAGAATATTTATATATATATATATATATATATATATATATATATTTATATATATATATATATATATATATATATATATATATATATATATATATATATATATATATATATATATATATATATATTATTTTATTTTTTTAACAGTTGCATGCCAAACCAGCATTTTACCCTCGCTCGAAGCGTGTAAGTATCATTCCGTCTGGACGCCTGCCGCTCTTCGCGCAGAGGCCGGGAGGAGGGAGGGGGGGTGAGGGCAAGGATTCTCGGACGACCGCATGACCAAAAAGCTCTGCTGACGGTCTCATTAATAGTGGTATGTCTCGAGCGTCGTCTTGCGCTGATGATACACAATAGGCCGTGATGTCCCAGCTTATCATCGGGGTGACCACATTGACATCGATAAGCGCTAACTAGGTCTGCCCCTAGTCGTAGGTCTACTGCTATGCGAATGGTTTTATCATCAAGAAGGGTATCTATGGGGCACTGGAAAGCGCGTGTAACCAGGCGCCTGAATCCTTGGCGGACACGTCGTTTAGGCGAGCTCTGATCGTGTCGTCGGCAGTTTCGTTGAAGAGACGTCGTTGTACCTCATAGTGCAAAGGGGCGTTTCAGTCACGTTGGGACAGTACGTTACCAGGTTTACCTCCGCACCGGGCCTCAAGGTTCTCTTGAAGGTGGGCTAAGCGGTTTCTAAACTGGCCGACTCCGGCTGTATCTAAAAGGAGGATTTCCCTGTTTTCTACGCTTAGCTTTGAGTTTCAGTCTTCAGCGCTCGCTGTTATGGGTCCTTCGGGACAAATTAGTAGCTTCGGATTGTCCCTGACGGTCATCTTACTGCCGGGCAGGAGGTCTCGGAGTGACTATACATCGGGAGTCTCATGGGTAGGGGCAAAATGGCATATCTCGCATTTAGCCGGATTTAACTTCAAATGAAATGTAAGACCGAAGTTTAGGACCCGTCAAATGTCCTTGACTACTGTGCGACGTTTCCTCTTAATAAGTCATTGTCAAGGTACCAGAGGTTCAGCGGGCTCCTGAGGGAATCTACCAGATATTTGATACCCATACAAAACAGAGGTGGTGCTACGGGATCCCCCTTTTGCAGTCCGGTGGCCGACAAAATCACTTGCTTAGACAGGACCAGCTGTAAAGAATGCCGAGATGCCCGTCCGACGTGATGTAATCGATTAGAAGCGTGGCCTGCAATAACCTGCATCAGGTGATCTCGTCTTATACTGTTAAACTCGTTTTTAAAATCGAGCTTTACAAGAACTTTGGTGGTTCGAGCGAGTCGAGAAAGGCACGGACTTGAATGGCTACCCAGTCCCAGCAAGGCGTCGCAAGATACCAATTGGTGTGCACCGGTGGGAAATTACGGCTTTGTTGTGATTGCGTCGGATCTTGTAGATCCTGACAACGCAGAGAGCAGGCTGACGGTAAAGACTTTGAGGGACGGCGAAAACGTCCATTGACAACCTGGGTTGCATAACGTCTTTCCTGCAGCGGAGCTCTAAAAGAAACTCTTAATAGCCGCTTGGACGTTTTTCATTGACGTGACAAAGGGCAGAGGGGTTCTGGTTAGTGTGGCCACTCTAGGTCCTCAGGAGCTAAAGCGTGTTGCTCTCGCAATACCTCTATACGGTCAATGCCCTGTGGTATCTGTCGCCAGGACATCTCATTTGAAGTGTTCAACAATGGACTGGCGCACAGCATCGTTTCTGAATGGTTTGGGAGTCGAGATGTAAAAATAAGAAGTGGTCATCACGTCTGACAGGCGCATATCTCGAGAGAAATCGCAAAGATTGTTGCGAATGATGACTGGATGAGATAACGCATTGTTGCGGGCGCGTGGGAGGTGAAAGACCACAGAAACAAATGAGAAAAAACATACCATGCTTCAACGTCGTTATCAGATGAAACTGCTGCAAGTATACAAGAGCCTCGGCCACTTGTCTTCTGACTGATTTTGGTACAATTCGAATCAGCTGGATTCGCCCCATAGTCGAACCCTGTGGCGTGGTGCATTTGCTTGCGCCTCGTAACCGGAGATGACACAAAGGTGCGCGGGTTCGATCCGACCGTTGCGTATTTGTATTTATCGGGTCCGTCTATGAAGCAACGCGAAAAGCAGTCCCGTGGACATTAAATCTTGGCAGAGGGTCAGCCCGAAACGTATACTTATTCGCCCCATAACTGCTTAAATGTCCTCCAAAATTTGCGGTGGTCGGTATGAAGGAGGAAGCCTAAGTGGCGTTGGGGTGCTTACCTGATATATGCCTTGTCAGGCCACGCCGCGTGTATCGCCCGTCGCATAGTGGAGCTTGAAAGAATCTGAGACAGTCCGAAGGAGGCGCTTTTAGGGCCGGGCACAGCCTTTACGTTTGCGCTTGACGGATGTTTTGATTCGGCGATGCTTCACGACGGGCGCCCTCCGGCGGAACCGCCCTGTTTAGCTTCCGCTTTTTCTGGTGTGGATTGATATGGGTGCCGGGAGAAGCAGCTGCGGGGTAGGATTATCGTGTGATTGAGAGATTCCGCAGACGACGCTAGCGTAAAAAGGTTGTCTTGAAATCCAGCAGCTTCAACCAGGAATCCCACTTGCAAACCGCGTAGCCGCTTGGTCAACGTTTTTTTTTTCTTAAATTAGTTTTAAGTGGTTTCGTATTTAAAACGCTTGTTATGCATCTCGCATGAAGTGAGACACTAAGGGTTGCTGCTTGGCTCTGGTGGGCCTGCCAACTAATTACCGTGTGGAACTCGACACAACACTAAACCGGCAGCGATGTTTGAAATAGTGTCCTATAATGCCAACGATCTCCATTAAAAAAATTCAACATAATTTATTACGTAATTTATAGTATACATACGTGTCTGTCTGATATTTATATATATATATATATATATCTCAGATGTAAATGTGCTTTCGCAAACGTCTGCTAATAACTGTCGCCGTATTGCACAAGAAAGCTACTGGAATCTACTGTTGCGCGTGTGCCTACGTCGAGTGTGCAATTCTCGATACTGGAGGCCACATTAATCATGTCGTTCTGCCCATGGCTAATTAAGGTCAAGGATAATGGCAGCCCGTCTGCACCCTTAACTGCTCAACGAGTGGAATCCCAAAGGTGACCACGATCAACCACAACCGTTAACGCAAGACCTGCAAGCTTGCGTTAGAAGGCCAGCACGCCAGAGGACATTACATGATTTACGATGAACAATTGTCTTTGTATGTGATCATGTGTTTATCTTAATCAAAGCGAAAAGGTAATCTCGTAATCTTAATCAACGCAGCGCGAAGTATGAATTTGGCCATTTTTAAGCGTAACTAGGTACGTTTTTGCAGATCTATAGAGAAAGCCCCAGGAATCATTGTTTTATTTCCTATTAGACAAAAACTATCTATTAGAAAATTGTGTGCTTTTGGTAGCAACGTTCGTCCCCGACATCCAACGATATAATCATCTTTCTTTGATAAGGTAAGCATCAGTTAGTGGTAATCACTGACACTTGACTAGTTATTTTTGTTTTTGATTTCTAGATTTTGTCCCTACGTAGGCAATACTCGGTAAAGGAACTTCTCTATTTTTTACACATAGTCACTATTCTAACTATCCCTAATACAGCCATTCCGTGTTGGTCTTGGTTTGCGATACAAACTAAGATCATTTTATCGAGTGAGCATACTCCCTGTCTGAAAAACAACACTGCAGAAACACGGCGGTCTTATTTCAGTTGTAAACAAAGAAAACCAATTTGATGCAAAACACCCGGTATCTGATTTCATTACCAGTCGAGTGCAAAACAATGTCTACCACAATATTTATTTTGCTCGGTTGACCGATTTTTAGCCCGGCATTTAATCTCAGACTCTTCTTCTTGCGCAGAGCCACGGTCAGCAAGCACGAGTTGTACGCTTCTAAGAAGTCGGTGCACTGCGGCGTCAGCGAAGTGTACGGCGAACCCAGAGGATGTGTGGATCCATAGGTACATCCGCATAGCCAATGACGGCGCCGCTGCCTGCCAATCATCTCGCTGGCCTGATTCTCTTGGCTCTCTCATTTTTACCCGACTAGGACTTGTTAGTTGGTTCTGTGTGTGTGTTAACTCTCATCGAAACAACTTCACTTAGAGTGGGCCAATCGGGCCGATAGAGGAAGACATTGGAGGGCGGGGGGGCGTTGAGGTTCTCGTTTCAAACATTCAATTTGAAATACCATTTATTTTTATATACGTTTTACTTGATTTCATAATTGCAGACGACGAACGTGTGTGCAACAGGTTAAAAAGTACGTGGGGCGCTTCCTCAGACGCTCTCGCTACGTATAGAGTGCTAGCTAGGAATAGGGCTAGTTCTGAAGACAAAGCGGTTTGTGGCCGTCTTAAGAATATGCAGTACCTGTATTAGCTGTAACTATGCGTCTATATTTACTTAGAAACCAAGGACGCTTGTGTGCACGTGGTCGTACCAGCTAATATAAGGAACAATACGTGTATTATAACTGCCATATTATCAGCTCTATAATTATGACATTTGTTTGCAAAAAAATAGACTTTGTTTATTTTGGCAAATCGGATGTGTTACTAATAGTTATAAAAAAATCGAAAATTGGACACATTTTTGAGGAGGTTGTTGTTTAAATTCTAGATCGTTTACCGTTTCCTGTTGACGTGGAATAGCCTTTAGGTATATATAATACTTATGCACGGATGGCCGGACATGTCGAGATATTTAAGGTTTTCCTGGCAGTCCTTGTCGCAGCTGCATGGTCGCTTGGAAAAACTGCTATGCCTGGTGATATTAAGTACAACGTAAAACAGCTATGCCTTAAAAAGTGTTACAATTAACCTGCTAGATAGTCACATACGCTGAGCTCATATGGAAGTGTTTAAATCTCAATTCTGCTCCATTCTAGTTTTAATATAGCGTTGAGCTGGAAGGTGTAATCCTTACGTGATAACCCCCGTCGTAAACACTGCCTACCTCGCTGAAAGCAATGCACAATTTCTGTTCCTGATTTGCAGCTATGCTGAGTAACTGTAGCGCAATTTAAATATGATATGCCCAATATAATATAATTTGTATAGACGTTGTTTATTTATGGTTTCTACTTCTCCGCTTTATCTTTTTAAAGTGTCCATTTGCCGTCAATACCTTTATGCAGCAAATAATATATATATATATATATATATATATATATATATATATATATACGAGTATATATATACATATATGGAGTTTGGGATTTTTTCAACCTCGAACCCGGTTTAGCGCATGCATTTTAGCACTGCCTTAAAAAATTCCGGCCGGTGGCCTAATTATCCATTGCGTGTACTTTAATGGAGAAGTTAGTCGTCATTCATATTGAAAACTTAGTCGTGTGTAACGAATTGATTGACACAAATCAGCATAGGTTCGCCAGGGACCGTTCCACAGGAACACAACTTATATCTATGATCCACGATTGGAGCCTACACATAAATAATCTTAAAACATTTTCTTTCATATATTTTGATTTTCTAAATGCATGTGACAAAGTTAATCACGGACTGATGTTACAAAAATTAGAAAGTATTGACATTGATTTCGTAACTCGTCAGTGGGCGTCAGCATACTATACCGGGCAAAAGACGATAACGTCGAAAGTAACTCCCTCTCTTGCACCTCAGAGGTGCCGCAAGGATCGTCCATTGGGCACCTGCCCTTCAGAATATACGTCTCTGATCTCCAAGCAGTGATTCCAGATAGTGTCACTCATCTCGAATTTGCAGATGATTTAAAAATACACTCAGCAGCCGTTGTGGTTGTGATTGTGGTTGTTGTTGTGACTGCAATGCTACCAACAACTTGTGGTGGTCATAACTTGATGGCTAAAATCAGCATCAATAAACCAGTGCCCCCACCTGTAACTGCGTATTACGTCTGCTACGTCTCGTAATAACAGCGAGACTACTGCTGCTATGTTACACTGGTGTTGTTGTTGTCGTCGTCGTCCTGGAAATCCGGGCGTGCTTCCTGCGTAGATCCTCGCTGATGGCAGGGGGGACGCTACTCGTGCATAATGTACTTGGTATAGGCGTAGAGGCGGCAACCTGCAGCAGAGTCTTAACGCTCGCTTGAAAAATTGACCACAATGCCTGGTGAGATCGCCCGCCGAGACCGTGGACAACCCGTTGTCTTCTTGACTTGCAAAGGAATTGCTAAAATTGGTGACTCTACTTGGCCCTATTCAACCGCATACGTTCCACCGCACAGTTGTTCCGTGGCGTAGTTGTTTGCAAGAAAGCGTAGTTTTTAGTGTCTCTTGCTTTATCTGCCTTCCTCTCTCTTTTCCTCGCTCTCTCCACGTATACGTGACGTAAAACATACGTATTAAAGAAATATTTAGCCTTGTTGTTGTTTCAAGCAGCCCATTTAGAAACATTTTCAAATATATATATATATATATATATATATATATATATATAGATATATAGATAGATATCTTGCACATGGTCTGGGCTTTTCTTATATCATAAAATAATACATAATATTAGTCAAATATTTAACTGACAATCGATTGACGCGAGGCCATGTTTTTGAGACAGACGATGTGTTTGACCGTTCGCAGGGGGAACGTGGCTTTTATCATTGATGCCACGAATCAACAGGTAGCGAGCAGAGCATAATTACAATAATAATAATAATAATAATAATACAACTACTACTACTACTAATAATAATAATAATAATAATAGTAAATGCATGTGATGCTTATGTTACAAATGTTTATTGAAAAAAATGCGAATTATATAGACAGTAATACCCATATATATTTTTATTAGCGCGAAATATATATATATATATATATATATATATATATATATATATATATATATATATATGAGTTCATGATGTTCATGATGAGGTGTCTTTTATAGTTAGAGCCTACAACTGGTAGCTCATAGCCTAGTAGTATAATAATTATAATAATAATAATAATTATTATTATTATGAACTAATAAAAACTTAGTACCTAAATGTAATCAGCCTAATTCTTAAAGCAGTATATGTTTATTGTCGAGAAGGATCATATACGTATTTGCATTTAAATAGGGGGCCGTCTGTCAAAGTGGCAGACGCCCCCCATGTTTACTACTATGTTTAAAATATTTTAGCCGCCAGGCGGTGTGCCAGACGTCGATGTTTGTATGACAATTGAACACGTCCGAACATGTGTTAAACAACTAAAAATAGCTAACAAAGTCTGACAGAGTGCAAAACGTTATCAGAAAGCAGCTATTAGATCATTTGTAAGCGTTTAGAGCGCATCATTGGCATTTAGAGCGTTACCTCGACTGATGATAGTAGTATGCCATCTTTTAACATAGCAAATGCAATCACTAAGGAGATCTGCCAAAATGAAACCGTTATTCAGCACCGCGACGCCGAAGTTGTATGGAGGATTGTACCTGTTTGCACGACCAATTAGTAATCCTAGTAGTAGTCCTCCCACAATGTGGATGTGTTCTGATGAAGGTCTTTTGCTATTTGAATACCCCATATTACCTTAAACTACAATGTGTGGGGCATTACGGAACAAGTCAGGAGTGAGTCAAGCATATGGCCTCTATCCGTTTATATATGTGTATATATATATATATATATATATATATGAAATTTGCTTATTTGCTTTGCAACTGTTATAATTTAAGCAACTCTTAAACGTATATATAAGAGTGACCTTTGCTGCTTAAAGAGAGCTAGCCCCTAGGATAAACTTAGCTTGCACAGCGGTCCATTCTGCAATCCTGATATATAATATCAAACGGGTTTAGTGATAAAGATAAATTCCGGTGAAGCAAACGGTTTAATCTTTTGATTTGATACACCAGAGGACTTCCTAGCGCCTCAGGAAGAACACGTTCAGGAAGAATCCTGAATGTGTTAACATTTCTGGCACCGCAATAAAATAACGAAACATTTTCGAATAAACGCGACACAGGTCCTTTGCTGCGGGTTTAGCGCTACACCAAACAATTATTATCTTAATACAATATCCGCGTTTCTACAAGTAATGAATCTAATTTTTTAATTTGTTTGGTGGTGGGCTCGAAGACCTTTGACACCTCCATCCCAGAGATCTTGGCGGCAGGAAGGGCGTATATAAGCGTCCTTGTAAGTTTCTTAGAAAGGTTCTTTAAATATTCGCTACGCGGAATACTACTGCAAGCTATGTTGGCCTTGCTTTGGGGCGTTTACCTCTAAGCGCTAGTTAAACGAGACGGCAGGTTACGCCTATGCTCTAACCGTTCGCCAAATGGCCGCCGTGGTAATGGCCAAGATAGTCGCAAAGTCGGACTATCTACTACCAAGTAAGTCAATTTTCATGGGCAATCATTTAGATATTCGACCATATCTGGGTTAGCTGCTGTTCCCCTTTATGGAGTCCGTATCTTGAAAAAGATAAGAAATGCATGTATGGGGGACAAAGACTATTCTACTATACATATACGATGCAAAAAGAGTAATACAAACGGATTCCTTCATAATATTCGGGACGCCTCCACCTCCAACTAACTTGTAAATAAAATCCTCGAAGTGAACACAAGTAATCTTCGTAAAGCCCAAAAAATCACCTATGAAGCTTCGCTCTGCGTTAATTGTAATTTTTTTTAGTATGATATAATATAAGGTCCCCAAAAAAGTGCGTGACCCAAAGGTCGAACCGCTCAGCATTTCGAGAGTCGTGCGGGGACATTGGTTTTATTAAAAAAAGGTGGGCGCGATCTGGCTGTACGGTCGCGCCCTGAGCCATATGCTAAGCGAGCAATCTTTATGTAATCGGGCGTAGATCTACTTTCGGCTGAATGTCTCGTTGGCTCGGATTCTCTGTTCAAGCATTAGATTTAACTTGACTTGGGTGTAATGTTAGTGGCAAAATATAAGAGCTACGCGTAGTTGGGGCAAAACAACGGAAAATGCTATAAACAACGCGAAGAGGCCTCTACGATGTAGGCAATGTGGTGACGACCGAAAGCAAGGTACGGCGAAGCGGACATTCCCGTATCACAGTTCAATAATTTCATAGTCAAAGTGAGGAATATTGTGTCGTAGTACAACTTATTTATTCGGTAAGAGAAGTACATCATTTTCAGAACCACCGCGAGTGACACCATCGAGTGCTGATAATAATATTAGAGAGGGCAATCGTCAGAGAAGACAGTTACGGGCAAATATCTATTTATCTTCAAAACAAAACTTGCGTACAGAAGGGGGGATGCACCCTCCCTGCGGCACTTCAAAAGTAACGGGGTAGGTCTCGCTGAGTTGGTTTATAAACTTGACTCGAAAGATGTTTTCAGTTAAGCATGAATGTTTTTATGTGTTTATATGTGCAGCTATGTACGACGTTTGCTGAACGCAAGTGAGCCATCTGTGAAACGCAGACTTTTGAAAATATCATAAAAATATATGCAGTGGAACGTTTTACGATAATTTAAAAACAACATTGCCCACCCCTAGGTAATTTTTAAAAGTCACGTTGTGCTATGTTGATGATATTTTTTCGAGTTTACGAGTAAAGCAAGATCTTGGCTAGAATAGTTTCGAAAATTCGACGGAATCTGGATCATTGTTAGATTGGTTAATAGTTGTCTATTTAACTTCTCTTGTAAACAGAATTGCTTATACTTAATCTAAAAAAGTTAGGTACTGATCCGTCGTTATAGGATATTTGGCAGATTCAATTCAACTGCTTTGCAATTTAAAAAATATGGGAGGTATTTTGGGAGTAGCGCCAACTGGTGACATCGAGGTGCATTACAATGGAAGAAGTGTCAATTTCTTTCTAGTCACGTCGAGATGCTGTGGGGAATGAGCCATTGTGAACCAGTAAAATTAAAGTCTACCACAACCAACACAATAGTTGTGTTGCGGAAAAAAGCGAGACTCGAGAATGCTATCAACATTTTTCATTATTGCGCCACGTCACCAGAGGGATGTACGTGACAGTATAAAAGCCGAAGGCGTTCATGGTTAGATAGCGCATTAAATGAACTATATTGGCCTGGCAATATTAGGTCGGTATAATTAATCCCAATTTGTTGGTAAAAGGACGTATCTCCCCCCACCAAAAGAACAGTCGTCACTATGTAAAATGATGGATCTGTTTTTTTAGTCGGCGACACATATTATTGAACCAGGTTTACACTCTGAAACTGTGTATCTGTTTTCAGTTTAGCGCCACACATAGTATTAGTAAAAAAGGTTTTATGCTATAAAACTGTGTATCTGTTCAGCGTCACGTACAGTATTAGTGAACCAGGCTTGACACTTCAGAACAATGCCAGTATCCTTGAAATGCGACAGTATTCCCGTAGAGAATCGACAACGTTCGGTCGTGTTTCTTCTAAATTCTAGCCTTGTCTACACTAAAGATTCACTCGAGTGAGATGTATTTCCTGCGTTGGGTCAAAAGCTCAATTACGCAGCCGATACGCGTGTATTCACGTAACAGTTACAACGGAAGGTAACTCAATTGTAACCATAGAAGTCAATACCAGCATTGGGTCTCACTCAGCCCAATGCGTCGCCATAAGCTTCTTTGTGGGCTTCTGCAGACTAATTTAGCATCTTTTACCTTATGCCAACCCCCACTAAAGCTAAAACCCAGTTTGTAAAAGACAAGTATCGAAATCTAGCGACCCGACCCAGGACCAACTGGGTAATCAGTCTCAACCACGAAAAGGCGCCAATCAGCGTACGCCGAAGAGAAAGACATGCCTCACGGCTGTGTCTAACCACTTTCCAGGAAGATGGGTCAATGGGCTGCCCTACATGTATTTCGGTACGATGCTGGACAAGGCCCAGCAGTTCTTATCATCCCTGAGTTTTTTTTTGGGTGAGAGGCAAAAATGCTTTTACGCACACCCATAGCGGGTAGTGTGGGACTCGATGCCGATGTTGTTGGCATAATACCCACTAAAACTTCGTGTTAATATCACTCCTGAGGCTACGGCTGGTAGTCGTCCGAATATGCCATGCCCGTAAGTAATCCCAATGTAGGCCTAGGGTTACTGAAATCGAACCACACGCCCTGAGCTGGTAAAATATAAGGGTCGATCTTTGTGGCATCGTGACACGAAGATCTTCATTTCATGTAGGCTGCATTGCACGTGAAGGGTACGTCGAGGACGGTTTGAGGCCGCACCGGTGCCGTATCTAGAAAGATTCACTTGCATTGCGGGATGTGGTGCCCCCGAAACAAACTGAGCAAAACGGTAGCCATGATCTTTGTAGACACCTGTAGCGCGAAATATAAACGCAGCTGTGAGTTACAACGGGCAATGTCAGTGCAGTTATTTAAAAGAAAGTTGAAAGTTCAGAAGAGGCTTTTCTAGTATCTCTGTTGCAATAGCTGCAAACTAATAAAATAAAGATGAACACATTGTACAAGCAATTACAATACAATAGTACCGACCAGATACTGGACTTTTATATTAGGAATAGATTCATATTGTGTTTGCTAAATATCGTCTTAGAGATCGCGTCTAGACTAGAAAGTAACAACTGAGAGTAACTACCGTAAGCCTCTATACAATATTTTAAAACCTAATAAGATTTATAATACTTGCCCTATATGAATTAGAGCAGAATTAATTAGAATCTGACCCGCGTCTGCCGAGTTAGAATCATGTGGCATATTTCTTATAATTAATGGCTAAAGCCAACAAACTTCGGACACTATTCAGTGTATCATGAAAATAAGGGTCGATTTAAGAGACAAACCTCAAAAATTACTTAAAATTAATTTCGTGCTTAGGTTAAAGTATTATTTTGGGGCTTACAACAAGACTGATCGTCGATACGTCTGTGCTTGTGAAGATGGTATTCTGGTATGCTACCATTAGGGATTCAGAGGTCGTCAATCGTCTGTATAAATCAATTGTGTTATCTTGACTTTTATATTGCTTACTCGTATGGAGCCCATATTTGTAAGACACTAAACCATGATAGAAGTAAAAAGGTTTTATAGAAGACGTGATATCAAACCGAATGCTATTAACCTCCTTCAATGTTAGCTTTTTTTAAAAGCAACGATATACGTGTACGACCACAACATATGAGTTTACGCTAAAGCAATATAATGCATACATATATAGCAAGAATTGTCATATAAACAATGTTTGGCGTGTAGCCAGAGAAACACACAGCAAGGAGGCTTTCCTGCATCCCACCCTGCCTGACCCTTCATTCGGTAAACAAAGGCGCTCTATTATTCTTCTACTATAAGAAAATGTAAACGTCCTAGTCTCAAAGACAGTGGCGGCGTGGTCTAGGAGACTAGTGCCCTAGTCATGGCTGTCATCTACCGGGGTGTCGCCGTTCTGATCTCTGTTGTTGACCGAATTTCTTTGAGCGATGCCCATTGGGAATAGATGATAAACCACACCGCTGAGAGTCAGCGGTCATACTACCACAAAGACAATTTGGGAAACCCTACATATCTCAACATTTTCGGTCCTCTGCGCATTGAAGATATACTACACGGTGAGTTCCAGGCCCGTAGGAGACGGAAAATAGGCTAGAATTAAAACAACATTCTTAAAAAAATTCATTCTAGTCTCAAAAACAGAGACGCCTATCAAAGTAACCTACTGAAAACTTTAGACGTAAAGCATTGAAAATAGATCCTAACGTTTATAGAACCCGTGCACTGGAAAAATAAATATGAACATATTCGCGGTACAAAAACCAATTCATGATGCTTCGCCACGCGACGCATTACTTCATATGTATGGTTTCTATTACTTCATATGTAAAAGAGCCGGCCGCCATGGTACCGACGACAAATGTCGTTGTTGTCTTGCAAAGACTTTCTGAAAACGTCATGCAGAAACTGCGTCGTGTGTAAGATGGCCTTTGAACCCGCGCGTCAGAGAATAGCGCTCGCCGTTCCTGTTATGGTGAGAATGCCCAGGGGGGATACTCGCACCCGAACGAATTTCAATTAGTCTCTGTCTGTGGCTCGACGCCTGTTGACCGCTTTACGAGCTTTTGCAATGCAACTGTGTGCTTGTTTTTCCCTTCAGTCTTCGTTCCCCCCCCCCCCCCCCCCCTATGTATTTCCCTTCCCTTGCTTATTGAATCGTCGTTAAGGGTAAGAAAATATGAGTCAGCTTTTTCCTCTTCGCATTGCTGCCCCACTGACGTCGACGGCAAGAGGAGAGATTGTTTGAGAGACTCTGGAAAAGGCTACTGTGCCGTTAAGCCTATGTCTCATGCTCAACAACAAGACCTTTGTATTTGGCAATCGTACTATATACTCGTAAAAGTTTGCTGTTAGCCTTCTCCAACGGGACCACCTTTTACAGAAGCTCTAAACCAATACAAACATAACATACTTCATGGAACCGAAGTAGAACTAGTTAAAGAAATGTGTTTATCTTTATAAGGTGTATTTACTTTCAAGTCAAATGATGATGATGATTTGCATTTCTATGGTCGTTCAACGCTGGCTCACTAGGTTTTTTTTGCTGTGCAAGCTAGCGTACCTAGGTTGAAATGCCGCGCGGACGTTGCACGTTTTCCGCTAGCACAAGATGGTTCGTCGTGTTGGCCAACGCATAAACGCAAAGGTGCTCCTAGTGTGGCCCACATGTTTGGCTCCGTTTCGCAAGTGCGAAATGCGACCAGCGTATTCCGGTCGGTCGGTTGGTGGTCGCGTTCCGCCAGTTGGCCTTAGTATTATTGCTAGCCGCCACATATGGCTCGGGGTCAGATCCCGCTGGGCTGCGCACTTAGCGCAAATTAGAAATGCCTGCGCTGACGTCATCGTCCAATCAAGCAGGAGGTGTGTGGGTACCTTTGTGTGAGCCTGCATTTGTGTCTGTCTGCTGTATAAGGACGCTTGCGCTAAGTAAACTAAAACACATCCACCTGCGGCCTTTTTGCAGCAGATTGGCAGGCCGCAGATATGGTAAACCCGTGATGATGTAACCGCACGTGTTCCAATTAAAGATGTGAAGGATCAAAACCAAGACTTTTCAGATACGGTGTTCTGTTGTTTTGATGATTTGTTATACAAAAAAAAGTTGAGTTAATGGCGTTCGTGCTCTAGGGTATAGCATGTGGCCTAATTTACTGCAATTGGATGGCCTAAGTTTTCCTGGGACTATTAACGAATTTCACAACAATATATGTATCAAAGCTGGCTTTGACACTGGTGACAAACAGCTTACTCAATATGTTATTTGTTAGACTGCCAACACAAACCAAATGTTCAACGTAATATGAATTGGTCAATACAATTACATATATTACTCACTCGAGATGAGTAAAATATAGATTTTAATAATATTCGAAATAGGTTGTTGTTAAAACATTCCGTAACATTAGTAGTAGTCGTGACTGGATGGGCTAATGCATTCGTTTTCAAATATCGGGGCATTGTCATACGTAAAATGTAACCCTTCTTAACTATTTTGTTTTCTTTTTTAATTGTGAATCTGGTAGAGCATTGTGCTAAAATACATCTTCCTTTAAAAGAAGAACCGGATAAATAGAGTATAAGTGCAGTATGGCCTGACTAAACGTAAAGATAAGCCAACAGTATCTAGTAAGCCTTCTTCCACCACCTAACGTTAAAAATAAGTGGCTTGATGGACCCAACAACCGCCCCTCCCTAACGAATCTTGAAACAAATTACCTTGACCAAGAGCAGTCATATGAGGACAGAGACTGAGAGAAAATCAATCACGTGTTAAACATTTTAAGCTTCTATTAGGTTTATACGGTGCGACATACTGGCGGAAATTGAACATTGTGGCAAACTAAATAAAAACATCTGACATAAGAGAGTCTTATGTAGTGCTAGAGAGTAAAACTGTACAAAAATCCTTGATTTATCAAACATTTTGAGTAACACTTGGCTGGGTAACAAGACATTTACAACAACGCGTTGTGTCTTGCCAACGTGGTCAAAAAAACATGCGCTACAAACGCCGTTTTTAAAAGCCTATTCTGTGCCTATTTCTACTTCCCGCTAAATATCATCTGTTTTTCATTTTAGACTATCGTCCGTCCTCTACGAACTCCGAATTTACCATGATGCATATTTTTAATGAATATGTATGCATATTTTCAATTAATATTTATTATTTTAATGAATATATGCACCGAAGGCCGGACTTGTTATGATAATTAGGGTTTCCTCAACAGCTATTGTGGCAGCACGGCCCCTAATCTCAAAGAGCATCGCTTAGAGAAAATTTGATCAACAACAGGGATCGAACCGGCGACACCCCGGTAGATAACAGCCATGACTAGCGCACTAGCCCACTAGAATACGCCGCCACTAACGCTTCTGACCTGCGTCTTATTGTCAGGCATTCTGGCCAGGGCATTCGCGTGCGCCTTGCGACTGAAGGAGATACACGGAGGTGCACGCGTTCGACCCCCCACCGTTGCACAGTTGTATTTATAAGGTCCACCTTACGAAAGAATGCGAAAGCAATCCAGCAAATGTTAAACGCTGAAGATGTATCGAGCCACCTTAAGTTTAAAAGGAGGGGAGGATTTTTACCTTGATTATTCTGACTAGTAATAATAATCAAAATTGTATTGTGATTGAGCTGTCTTATAGTTCTTTGTTTACGCATGCGTTTCCAGTTAACTGATATTACTTCCTTAACAATAAACTGCAGGTCGACAAAAGGTCAACTCATAAAGTAACGCTGCAAAATACACATTAATCGATCTTACACACTGCTTTTGCGGCTCTTCCCTTAATGGAGAAAATTACATGTTGCTCTTATTTATAAAGTGTAAAGCTCAACGACTCCCCATGTTATGTTAGCCATGCGATAATTACCTAGCGGTCATGTCTTGTTTCTTCGGGAATGTCGAAGCAAAGTATTACGAGTAAGCAACACCAGAAGTATGGACAACGTGATGGATATTGGCAGATTTCGCACATAGCGACAACGGTGGATGTTGTTGTCGTCGTCGTCGAGGTTTTTGCTGTCATCGTCCGATGCGGTGGAAGAATATTGCTGGGAGTGCCATCGTCATCGGCTGCCATATCATACGGACGACGCAATATTGCGGTAAAGGAGCGTTCCCTAGGAGCGTCTCCCGGTCCAGACTTCGACCGGACTGCTTTTTTGCTTGACATTGACTGCATTGACCCGCATCGGCCGGGACACGCGCAATCGTTCACTGGCCGACAACTGGTTGGTTGTTGGATGGTTGAGTGGTTGGTTCTCGCCGGAGGACAGATACCGTTCCGTTCCCAACGAGACCCTTCCTATACGACGAGGGACGCATCCGACGGTATGTAGCGAGTCGGCAGTCTTCATTACTCATTGTCACTTGCTTACTCAGGAGCTCTATCGGTCTCTCTCATTTCTATCCCTCGGCTACACCACACATACAAATATATATATATATATATATATATATATATATATATATATATATATATATATATATATATATATATATATATATAATATATACATATATATATACATGCATACCCGCGTTCTGGGTGCCGTGCGGCCCCTCCCTTCCAGGCCGCAGTACCCTCTATAGGCTGCTGCAATCGGGGCGTTGTAGCATGTAGAGTCGAAGTCGCGACCGGACGGGGGGGGGGGGGAAGCGCTGCCTGGCGGTCGTCCACCTCTCATTTATTTTCATCAGTTTCGCGCCTCATGGCCATTCGAGCAGCCAGCGAATCTCTCTGGCCAACTAATGGCCTTCTCACTTGCCCCCCCGCCGGTGTTCGGGGTTGTCAGTGACACGCGCAATTGCCAGAACATCATTCCGCCGCCACGAGGCTTGCGTCCACCACTCCCCCAGCTGCCTCCAGTCCCTACCATCTCTACCTTTCTTTCGCTCGTCCACAGCGACCCGTAGCGCTGTATCCCATTCTGCGTGTTCTGGGTTCAGCACGTGCACGCACCTAAGTGACTATGCAGAGTGCACTATGCATAGTCTAACCAGGCGTGGTCGTCGCCGTGATTGGGGTCACTGCTGCTATGCTGTTGCTGTCATTGTTGTTGCTGCTTATAGTCTTTTCTGTCATTGTTTTTCGTTAGTGTCGTTCCTGCGGCGCTTGTCGTGAGGAAAAAAATGTACTAATACTCCCGCGCTTTGCTGAGCGTTTAACGGTATTGCTGTTATGTCTCCTATAATATACACCTCGTTGTTTAGAAGACAATTTTCCGCGGCCCTAGCCAAAAATGTAGATAGACAGTCGTGTTGGAAACAGTTTGCAAGAAATCGAAATCATGTAATTTCCAATTTTCTCAGATACATCACGGTCAATACATTATGTACATTTTGCCATTACGCTCATAAAGCAAACATGTCCAGGAAATTGCGCATTTAATGAAAATCACTATGATAACAAATTGATAGCGGTTCAATTTGTTAAATGCGCATTCTTCTAAATCGTTTTTTTTAATGGGCGTAATGGCAAAGGTTAATGTACTGAATTCAAAAATTGCAAATGAAACATCACAGATTCTCTGTTGGTCCAAAATGTTCTGCATACAACTATTTTTCTTTCACTAACGTCTCTGAATGTCTTGCGGACAACTCAGAATTGTTATTCTTCAGTTTCTCTACCGAATGCATCGTATCGTTGCAACCGCACATTTTGTAAAGTAATGTTCGGCCAGCCTAGCTGATATATTAGTTAAATTATTGTCACTTCTAAATAATGCATTTATGCGTCTCTATTCTATAGAAACAAAAATGATCTCAACAAATTCTGCATTACCCTAAAGTCTCTTTTCCTCCCAGCACAGGAACTGCATGGGGTCTCACGTATACACACATAAAAATGTCTTCATTTGTCTTTGCCTGCAGGCCAGAGGCTGAGGTCGAAACACATGTCCTTCGGTGTGTCATGCGACTCATGCGTGCCTGTAGAGACATATACATAGATGTATATACAAGCATATATATGTGCAGATGCGACCCGTATGGGTTACGCAGCGAACTTAGCTGAGGCCAATAAGGACAGGCACTCTGCCAGCACAAGCTACCCGTACGACATACAAACCCAAAATATTTGCCCATCAAAACCTTAGATGGACAAGGTTCAAAGACGCACAAGCTTATGCAACCAGTACGATATGCTTTCAACTTCACCTTGAAGCCCAATTGAGTCAATAGAAGCGCTAGATGTTGAGAGAGGGAACACAGCGTCCGTTCAGAGGACTCTGTTGAATTGGTTTACCCCGCTAGATAATGCGGGAGGGGTAGCGTCCGAAAATAGATTACGTCATGCTTTCAAGTCATAGAAACGTTCACCTTAAAGAAATAGTTGATCCGCTATTATATACGTGTAAACATATGATGCGCACCAGGCGTCATTGTTGAAGCCACGGTACTGTCGGACTGACAAATCCACTAAAAATCAATCGTGCCTTCTGCTTCTTGTCGGGGTGACCGCAAAACTGTTTTCTCGAGATTATATATATATATACAGGTAGTTCCATAAGTTCATAGAATGAGCTTTTTAGAATTCAAATTTTGGCGCGCTTCCACCGCTATTAGGAACTGCAACTTTTCGACTGCTAGCACTCAAAATATTATGGTGATTGGCCGTTGCGATTTCGTTTGATAGCTTTTCCCGTGCAACGTATCGGCGTGATTTTTAAAAATGAAGAAAAAAGAGTTTCGAGTGGTTATCAAGCATTTTTATTTCAAAGGTTGGAATGCGACCCAAGTAAAAATTGGGTTGGACGAGACGTACGGTGACTCTGCGCCATGTTTTGCCACTGTTTCCAACTCGATTAATGTGTTAAAAAGAGGTCGCAGGAGCACCGAGAATGAACTACGTCCAGGAGGCCAAAAAACGGCAACTGATGAGGAAAAAGTGCGGAAAATCTTTGCCGCAGATAAGCGAGTGAACATTAGGGAGATAGCGGAGGCCTTGGGGATCAGTTTGGATAGTGTGCATTTTATCCTGCACGAGAACTTGACGATGAAAAAGCTCAGAGAAAAATGGCTGCCGCATTTGCTCAACCAAGGCCAAAAAAACGCGCCTGTTTTCGCTTCACAGCGAAATTTGGCCAAGATGTCGAACAATCCGTCTGATTTTTGGCGCAGATTCATGACCGTCGATGAAAGCTGGGTCCATCACTACACTCCCGAGACCCAAGAAGCATCTTGCCAATGGTGTGCACCTGATGAAGGACCTCCGAAGAGGGTGCGGACAACGGCCCGCTTTGCAGAAGAAGGTTGTCCTGTTTCACCAGGACAATGCTCCTGCACACAAGTCCCGGCAAGCATCGGTAAAACTGGCCCAACTGAGGTTCGAACTTAGTGAACAACCTTCCTATTCTCCAGACCTGGCCCCCTCTGATTATTTCCTCTTCGAACATTTGAAGAATAGTCTCGGTGGAAAGCGTTTTTCCAGCAATGAAGAGGTTAAGCCTGCTGTCAATGCCTATTTTTAGTCTAAAGACGCGGAATTCTACTTAAGAGGTATAAAAGCTCTGAAATCTTGGTGGGAAAAGTGTATTGAGCATCTCGGGGAGTATATCGAATAAGATAAATTTAAAAACATGATTTGGAATATTCTTGGTTTTCATTCTAAGAACTTATGGAACTACCTGTATATATGTATATATATATATATATATATATATATATATATATATATATATATATATAAACCGAGCAAGATGGCTAGTGGCAAAGACTTTGCCTAGCATTCGGGAGGACTGGGTTCGAGACCCAGGCCGGCCACTCTTAAATTGGTTTGCACGGTTTCCAATTTAGACAAGGTAAATGCCGGAGTGGATTAAAAATTAGCCATGACATGGAAAACCGTACACGGGCTATAGCCTTATAAAAATGGAAAAGAAATTAAATGCTTTGGGCACTAACGCAATAGGGCAAGTAAATAGAAATTCAGCCCTAGGCAATGTGGGACTCACCCCCGACAGTTGGCCATGATTCCGCCGATATCATACCCACCAAACGCACCTCACCCCTTAAGCTTCACGCTCTGTCAACCAGGCTTTGCTTTTAATAGTACTACGAGCCGACAGGAGAAGTTGTGAGTGTCTTTCGGACCTATTGGCCAAATATATATATACATATATATATTAAAGGAACTAAAAGTAATAATAAAAATAGTAGCTGTAGGCACCTGTACCATGCAGCAAGAGTGACCGCGTACATAACAAATTCATGTTTCTTGAAATCTAAAAACATTTTAGCAGGCGGTATCCTGTTAAGCCTAAAGAGTATATTGTCAGTCCGGGCCAATATAGTAACATACAAATGTATAGTAAAGCTACGCTCGATTTATTGTTTGTATAATACGATGACCAAAGTTAAAATGTATTTAAATGACTAAAGCACAAAACATAAGTAGAAATAAAACAACAAATGCAGTTCTTGCGAAGCAGCGTACATAATTCATGGCTTCCACTCCTAAAATAAATGACCCCTACAGATCCACTAATCAATGGATCGTTCATTTCACAAATCTTCTAAATAATAACACCGTTAACGGAGGTCGAAGTGAAATACACAGTATCTTTAAATAAGAAAAACAGTTTACCAGGACCAAACAGAATCAAACTCGAAAAATGAAAAGCACTCAAAGGCCGGCATTGGACACTTCTGTGCTTTGCTTAATGTTTACAACACGTGCTTACGCGAAAATCGGTTCCCGGCTGAAAGCCAAAAGGCTCATCTCAAGCATTCCATGTTCAATGTTTCCAACTATGGGCTTAATCTTTTACCTCATACGTGACTGCCTGTTTAAAATGCTTATCGATTCTCATAAAAACGGCGACCATTACATGAGACACCTAGGTACCCGTAAATCTGCATCGCTTTCAGCTAGCCCACTTACGTTTATTTTATACGCAACTGGCTTAGTGGCGTCTTATGGAGCTAAAGTCGTCGAGCATATTTTGCGCTGGTGATCTAGTCCATATTGCAGAGGCTGGGAATTTGTTCTTAATGAAAAAAATTAAAATTGACTTAAAATCAAGACAAAAAATAAAACATTCGCCGTTCTCCGTAGCCGCCATAACGCTTGTTGGGGAGTTGCCTGAAAATCACTACAAACTAGTGAAATTTGTCTCCCTATTTTTCCCATACTGCACGAGCGTCATTGCGCGACATCTCACGACGTTCGACTTTCAAACGAGGATCGCATCGCACCATCCGCCGTAAGGCTACATTGTAAAGCCTGCTTTAGGGCTGCCTATGAAGGCGTTAATCACACCGGCTTGTACTGTACCTATGCAATAAACAAACATTTATTAGTGACCTCATTTCAGATAAAGATCTTGTTAGATGTAAACGAAAATCTAAACAAAACAGACTTTTAAGATAGAAAAACATAAACTCTGTTACCCATCATTTAGCCAGGAATTCAGCATTTTCGGAATTTCCGGAACCAGCATTCTGTACTGACAAGTGGAGAAAAGCCATATTAAAGAACAGGGGCGTATTGGGCAGAATAAGTTGGTTACCATCATTACATCTTCTAGAGAGACAAGTCATACTCAATAAACGAGCGTGTCTGCAAGTTATGTGAATAGTTGCCAATCAACTAATATTTGCTCTGTACAAGGACACGTTAACTACCTACTTAGTCTGGACAACAAATCTTAGGAAATTTCGGACCTCTATACCTATCCACAAATAAATCAAATTAATGAATATAATTTAATTTTCCAGTAGAAAGCTTCCCGCAAATACGTCGCTAAGTTAGACTTTCAAGCGATCTCGGAGTACTGCCGTTTGCTAAAAAATATTGTTATAACAAGTAAATCATTAAAATCAAACTGCTTGTAACGTTTTTTCAATAACTGAAAGCCTTTTACCACGAGTTTTTGGTTCATGGCTCTACACTCACCTGGGAGTTCTCTTGTAAGGATTTAAGAAGATTGCGTCAGACAATCTGTAGAAAGAAGCCACAATAAAAAAAGTCCAGACTTCTGCATCACGGCAACGCTCCGGCGTATGCTTCGCTTTTGATCTCAAGGTGTCGGTTAAAAGATTGATTTCTGTATTCCTAACCATATGTTTTTTAGATCCATTTAAAGATCCTTAGACTCGTCTTCTCTAGATTTGGCTTTCTGCGACTTATGTACAAAAATAAACAAAAACGAAAAGGCAAATATCTGATAATCTGTATAGCACCAAGGAAGCATTCTGCCCTTCAGTACCAGACGACACCTTCCAGTTTCAATGGCGGTCACAGTGCATCATCAGGTAGTAGGTTAAAGGCCGCAACGGTTAAACGCTGCGATTGACATATTCCGCTTTCTAGAGCTACTATGGGACACAAATTTGAAATATTTTTCTACACAGTATGCGCCCCACCCGAGCAAATCCCGAAACACATGTTGGTATACCAAAAATAAATTTATAATTTGTTGACACTATAATTGAGACGTACATTCTAACAAAACGTTTGCTTCTCAAAGAAGAAGCAAACATTGCTTCTCAAAGTACAAATTGGATCTTCCGATCATTTGCTGTACGCTCGTCTGAGCTACATACGTACTGCCACTACTAACATACGCAGCACCAGCGTGGTTTCCGGGTCGAATTAAGGACAAAACTTGCCTGGAACACGTGGAACGGATATTCACGAAACGGGTTGCATTTCGCTACCTTGTTAACCAGTGCCATGTCGACGTTCTCCACACAGTTGGCGTCATTTACAAAGTTTTATCTGCACTGACTGTGCACAGGTTAAAAACATTCTTAAAACATACCGAGTGCTTGCCAGAGCAAGCTAGAAAAGGAAGCGCTAGTAAAGGAGATCGACGCGAGGTGTCGGACAATGGGAGTGGGAACGGTGGACGAAAATCGACTCATTGAAACACTCATTGCCGCATTTTACAAAGGCTGGCCCGTCCCACTCGAACGGCGGAGGTGCCCGACGGCACCGGTCCGTTTACTGGTAGAGCAAAGAGATCGGGGAAGCGAGAAAGCGATGCACAAGGCTAAACAGGGCGTATACTAGGCAACGCAGCTGGCTGAGTGGAAGGGTGAACCGAGGGGAGAGGGGGCTAAACGTTGACAAGCAATCGGCCACACTCTTGGAAAGTTATAGAGCTGCCCGCGAGGACCTTCAAGGCCTCATCTGGAAGAGTAAGGTACAGGCGTGGAATCAGCTGGCAGAGGACGTGGAGAGAGACGTGTGGGGGCTACCGAATCGTAATGGACAAGCTTCGGGCGCCTTCTCCGAGACTCCTGCCGGATGTTCTAAAGGATCAGGTCCATAGCTTGTTCCCGGTTCACCCGTGGAGAGGCGACGGGGAGGAGCCTCTGGTTGCTGAAGAAGATATTCCCAGGTGACGTTGGAGGAAGTCGAGCGAGCATGGCAGCAATTGACACCCGGTAAAGCACCCGGCCCGGATGGAGTACCTCCTGGAGCGGCAAAGCTACTGGTGCAGCGATGGTCGAAGCTGTTTCAAGCACTGGTGATGTGTCTTCTAAGAGAAGGGCGATTTCCGCGGCTGTGGAAAAACGCCAACCTGGTTCTAATCCCCAAACCAACGGGAGAGAGCAATGCTTTAGCAAGTAGTTCTGCTTACCGGCCTATATGTTTTCTTGACACAATGGGCAAGATCTTAGAGAATGTTATCGTTGAGAGGCTCAACGCTGAGATTAAGATCAAAGGGGCTTTGTCAGACGCCCAGTACGGTTTCCGTAAGGGAAAGTCCACGCTTGGCGCCCTTACACGGGTTTTGGAACGGACGACCGAACAATTAACGAGCACCCCGAAAATAAGGGACTTCGTTGTGCTCGTCCTCCTGGACGTCAAGAATGCCTTCAACTCAATGAGCTAGGAGGTGGCCATGGACGCAATGAAGCGCAAGGGCATTTTGCCATACATTCGCCGGATAATTTCGTCCTATCTATCGGAAGGAAGGCTGTCGGCCAGGAGTATAAGATCTCTGCGGGGGTTCCTCAGGGGTCGGTCTTAGGGCCGATTCTGTATAACCTAGCCTATGACGGGGTCCTTGAGCTGCCGGACCTACCGGCGGGTGTTGAGATAGTGGCCTATGCCGATGACTTGGCGCTGGTTATCACGGCACGGGAAACTGGGGCCCTGGAGTATGCCGCTAATGAAGCCCTGGAGCAGGGGGCAGAGTGGATGGATGACTATTCTCTAAGACTGGCCCCGCACAAGACGGAAGCAATGTACCTTACAGGCAAGAAGAAAACCCGGAACATCCGCCTGCGTCTAAACGGTCATCCTGTCAAGCTCGGACAGCAAAGTATCTCGGAGTGGTGCTCGACAAAAGTCTCAAGGGATCGGCGCATATCCAGCATGTGGCTGGTAAAACCCACAAGGTCGCGGCCGGCCTGGCGCGGTTAATGCCCAGAGTCGGCGGCTGCACAGAAGGCAGGCGGCGCCTCCTAGCCAGTGTAGCAAAGTCGGTAGCGCTATACGCGGCTCCAGTGTGGACAGACATGGCGCTGAGGACACAAAGAAACACGACAGCGCTTCGATCGTCACAGCGGCCGGTAGCCATTCGTGTCTGCCGGGCTTACCGCACGGTGTCGACCGCGGCCCTCTTGGTTCTGTCTAAGATGCTGCCCTGGGATCTGCTGGCAAGTGAACGGGCCGAAAGATGGAAGGATGGTCTCCGATTCTCTGGCGATTGTCCTCGATCTACACTTAACAACGGCTAGATCAAGGACAATCGCCCGGTGGCATGAAGAATGGGTCGCAATGCAGCCGGGAGACCCTCGGAGGCCGCTCGCGGGGAGCTGGACCAGAGACCTCATCCCTGACCTGATGGCGTAGTACGACACAGGTGCTGACAGGGCACGGCCAGTTCCAAACGTACATGGTAAGAATTAACAAGGCGAGTGTCGACATCTGCGCGTTATGCAGATCGGGTGAGACGGACGATGTCGAGCACACAGTTCTGCGGTGTCCGGCCCTTCAAGAAGCCAGAGACGCGGGTGCGACCATCATGAGAGGAAAACCGATCAAGAAGGTTGTGGCACACAGGCTGACTTCGGCGAAGGCGTGGAGAGTCCAGTGCCTTCTTTGAGACTATCATTTCCTTAAAGGTGGCCAAGGAAACTGCCAGGAGAGCTCGTTTTAACAATAG
Organism: Dermanyssus gallinae; assembly: GCA_003439945.1. Taxonomy (NCBI): domain Eukaryota; kingdom Metazoa; phylum Arthropoda; class Arachnida; order Mesostigmata; family Dermanyssidae; genus Dermanyssus; species Dermanyssus gallinae. The sequence goes on along the minus strand of QVRM01001982.1, from coordinate 12,758 downwards.
CCCCCGGTCCAGTCGAGAGGGAGCACCCGTAGGTGACAGGAAAAGAAGGGGAAATAGGCAGCAAAGGCGAACCAGCCTTGGGATTAGGCAGAGACAGCCAGGTACGCTCCAGGCGATGACTCTCGACGCATCCCCAGGTGGCGGAGCTGTGGAAGGCGTTAACGGACTGGCTGACGCGTCTGAGGTTGCACCAAGGCAGACATGAGATGATGGATTATGCCAGATTGGAGTAGAATGTTGGAGTTGGTGCAACACCAACGAAGCAATGCCTACGCAGTTACCGATCCCTGGGGGTGGGGGGGAAGCGGGTTTACTGGGTTTGCGAGTCCCAGACTAGTCACCATGGCTGGGGTGGCGCATGTCCGTCTGGATTCCCGTAATCCCCCAAAGTAATGCTGAGAGGTTTCAGCAGTAAAAAAAGAGATTAAAGAGATCAAAGAATACGATTTTCGCTGTTCTTTTTAACAACATTCAAATGCCCCTTCGAGGTAAATGAAACTATCGTCTAAGGCGTAAGGCGGTTTTCCATAGAGCGTCACGAACAATACTCATTGAGAAGTTAGAGCCATCTGGTGTTCAAACGGTAATACCAAAGCCGGCTGTGCCACAGGCCAAGTCTGTAAACTTTGATGCCGTGGTAACTAGAAACACCACAATTCATCGAACTACACATGTATTAAAAACTCAAGCAATAAAATTTCGCCACGTATGTAGGCTTGCCAGAAAATATGAATCTCGCTTGAGGTCAGCGCCAATAATTTTTTTCAGCATTTTTATTGTGCTGGTAAAAAACCATTAAGTAGTATTATCAATGCAATTATTTTATCTTACCGGAAATATTGATGCAGAGCTCGCAAGAACGTTATGTGATGTCATAGCGTTCCAGAGTTCCAATGGTTGTCGCTGGACATTGCACTCAGCCTTTTTACTTTAAAAAGTTGCACCGGCCACTGCTTATGAAATACAGGTTATATTTTTTTAGACGACTAATTGTTAAATGCGGTACGCACACATGGGCACCACTGCAGGAAACTAGTTGGCAAGTGTGGGCCGGTAGTGTAGAACCCAACCCACTAAAAACAGTCATGTCGCCATCTATCTTCAATTGCACAAGGATAACTTAAAACGATCGGAGTGGGAGAATAGTTTGAGAACCGAAATTCCTGGATCTGCTATTTCGGGATGCCCAGCGGAATCTTCATGTAAAAACTGTTTTTCTTTTCCCTGGCGCGTAGAATGTCCTCAATATTATAAACAATACTTGTCCAGCCGTTACGTGACGTGATTCTAAGCTGCATCAACGTTCGAAGTGTGTCGCCGTTAGCCCTGGGTAGACCCGCCTGCTGAGTGGCTCAAGCCGGGCACCAAAAGATTGTATGTTCAGGCACGTTTTCGGGTTCGCTTTAGCAGTACTTGCAGGATGAGGATGTAGCTTCCCCAATTCTGAAGAAGTCTAACTGGAAATCACCGCATCCGGTGAGGACTCAGGTTATGTAGAATGCCAACTCGCCGCCTGACCGGTTCATCCAGGCCCCGATATCAGAGATCAGAGTCCTTACCTGGTACGCGCCGAGAGTCGTATTCCTTTTCTCCACTTTCTCGTCTGCTGGGTTTTCCTACCAGTGGCGTCGCTCAACTGCTTCCAAGTCTCAGGGGAGTGCACTGGCCAGAACGAGCAGCCGCTGTGCTAACTGCCCAATAAATCATTGCAATCCCCAATGCGGCCACTCGTTGGGCTTTGCGTAGCATCGTTGCTAGCTGTAGACAGCACAGTTGACAACCACGCCGAGTCTGCGAATAAAACTATGGATGCAACCATCGACTTAATGTGGCGCCTTCTTGACTCCCGTGGGCCGCAGTTGTAGGTAATATGACCCCACTTGTACAAAGCGAACTTGGTTATACTCAACAAAGTTAATGTCTGTATTCTAGTTGTTTTTCTCAAGTGCTGGTGCTGTACTACGACGTAGTACCGTACTAAGACGCAACTGGCTTGTTTATTTGTTGACCTTGACACCAGCCTTTGTAGAAAACCTCAGAACGATTTATACTTTACCAAGGACGGAAGCCTTCGACAATAATCTTACTGAGTAGGATCGTACCCTTAAAAAGTGTACTATATATATAAAAAGTGCAGGCAGCTTTATTGGAAAAAAAAACAGTACGATCCTAAGAGCGAAAACAAGAAGTGAATCCTCGTAAAATACTAAGGGCTCCAACTGCGTACAAACGCTTGATATTTCAGCAATATATCAATCGTCTAGAAGAGCATAGAGGGCAGCTGCAAGAAATCGCTGTTTTTGTTGTTATTACTAATTAGAGCAACAAGCAATCCAACAAGAAAAGGGATGCATGTTTGTCTCCAGATGGCGTGCGGCGTGGTCTAGATGGTTGCGTTGTGATGGTTGCCATCTACTGGGATGTCGGTGGCTTAATCCCTGTTATAAAAAGATTTTTTAAGCGATGCTTATTGAGAATAGATCATAAACCATAGCGCTAAGAATTAGCAGTTATGCTGCCACACAGACTGTTATGAAAACCCTAAATATTTCAACATGTGCGGCCCTTGGTACATTGATGATATGCCGCACGGCGATATCAAGCCCGTAAAGGACGAGGGATAGTCTATATTAAAAAAAAAGTTTTGTTAAATTTAAAAAAAAGGAGATGGTAGCGCACATTTACACACTGTGAACGTCTGCAGAGCACACGATTATGGTGCACCCCACATTTTGTAATAAAAAAAATTTAAAGCTTTTTTACATTACGATTCGATTTTCATTAAAGAGCATTGCGAATTCTGTAATTCCCAGTCTCTGCCAGATCTACGATCGGCGTAATAGAGTTACCACGGGGCCAAGCGGCAAACGCCAATGATTTAGTTTTGCGGGCACTTTGTTTTTAACAGGCTCGCATCTTTTATCTAGTTCCAGTGCTGTTCCAGTGTTACTTTTGGCATTGTTCAGTCAATTTTGTTAATTTCCGCGAAATTACAACAACAGAATTGTCTGTTGCTACACAGGCGTATAACACACATGTTACCATCGACCGTGGAAGTAGTAAAATGTGTGATCTGTTTGAACCGCATCAAAGAAATAGCCTTTTTCGCGTGTCTATTCGGCCATCTGCTCTCCTTTCGGCTATGCCACCGAGCGACTACTGCACATTGGAGATAAGCGTGTGAAAAGCGTTCTTCTCCTTTCCTTTCCACACCCCCGTTCGTTTCTCGTAATTGCGTTTCGCCAACATACGCGTGTTGCGGGAAATCTAGACGGTGCTAATGAAGAGGGCATAATTATAGCTTTCCTCGTTTCTCCGGACAGGTGACACCACACGCCCGCAATAGACCGCCCGACGTTGAGGTCATTGAGCGCTCGGAGGCTTTCGCCTCCTACCGTTACTGCAGCGGGCTTCACTTTGATCTTACGCGATCTGTTCTATTTGAAGTCGTGTTACGCTTAGTTTGCACGGAGCCGTTTGGTTCCCACAAAGCCGACTTCGGAGGGCCGCATTTCTGAGAACTGTTTTCACTCTCTGCAATTACGCTGCGTCTTGGTTTTCACCTTCATTTCCTAGTTTCCTTTTTTTTTATCAAAGCGTATAAACTTAGACCGTTTGAATCAAACAGGTTGTCCGTCTGTATTCCTAAGCGGAAAAACACGCCCACTAAAGAAGTGCGTATCCAACTACGAGTCAAAAGAGCATGTAATTGATATACGATTGCTCAGATTCAAGGCTTCGAAGGCAAAGTAGTAAAAAATAGACTAAGCAAGTCATAAGCTACCGACAAGTGATGTAGTCGAACAGGGCACTCCTTCTCGTTTTGAAGTAGGTAGTATCACAGATCTACAATAGCAGCCCAAATATTTGCGGCTGGATAGATGTATTATTCGCGTGACATGTACACCTAAACGCAATTGTCACACTTTTAAAGGGAGAACTTAGAACGACGGCATAAACGGCCGTTCTAAAATATATAGGGTTTCTTTAACGGTCCGTGTGGCAGCACCGTCGCTCAGCAGTATGGCTTATCTTATAATCTTAATGAGCAAAGTTCAACGAAAATTCGAACAAACGCAGGGGTGCAGCCGGCGACACCTGATAGATGACTACCATGACTGACCACGTCGCCACTATCTATATATACACTTTTTCGCAGACAAATGCAGTTACTCTGGCATTAGATTTCTTGGGACTGCTTTAAACAATTTGGCAATATTTTACTTTTTATTCTCTATATATACGGATAATATACAACGTGGGCCGGATAAACCTGGACAAAGTTTGGCGGGCTGTCTGCACGTATTCAGTACGTATTTATGCGTTATGTTTGGTATCCAACGAGAGCCCATTTGAAAGAATGTAAACGCCAGCCATGGCCGATTGAGTGACTACGTTTAGGAAATTTCAGGAAAGATCAGCTTCTGATCTTAATCTTTTTCTTGGAACTTTATGCGTTCATCAGAGCACTGCCCAGAGCACTGATGAGCTAATAAAGTTTCACCGTTCTCCGAAAACGCAGCTGCAGAAAAATCAGTACCAGGTTCCTATAGAACAGAGCGGAGGATTCATTGAAGAGTGCGCTGTGAGAGCACTCCAAAACTAAGCGACGCAGTACAAAAAAGTGCATTTTTGGCGATCTTCGTATTTAAGTTCCAAACCTGTATGTGTCATCACGAATGACATATCAAATTGTTTATTGAATAAATGCATTCGTTAGAAATGTTCGTGATGGCACACGCAAAAAGATAGTCGTTGTTTTATTAACCAAAATTATTTACATATATGTCTTCTAAATAAACTGGAGATGTTTCAGCGATTTTTCTAATTGATTTACACCTTTACAAATAGCACTTTATTATCACATGTGGGCGAGTGCAACCACCGTCCGTCGCGTGCAAGCTTTTGAACAATTTCCTCTTAAAAGTTTGCATAATATATAATTACATCGCAATTACTTCGCATATCGCTATGCACTATGTATATCCTAAGCCGTGCGGACGGCATAAACAAAGCATTTATACATAAAGGCGTACCTCCCTACTTACGACGCATCCTAGCGTCGTACCTAAAGGACAGAGCATCTACCTACAAAGGCCTGCACTATCCAGTCGGGATTCCCCAAGAGTTCAAGAAGGTATTGTTGTACTGGGACCAACGCAGACGATCTAGCACTGATCGTTACCGTCAGTGACAAGGATCTTCTTAAAAAAACAGCCATTGGAGCCCTGGTAGATATCCGACAATATATAGCGCGCTAGGTTTTGAACTGCTTTCACAAAAAACGAAAGCAATTTATTTAAGCGACCTGAAGCTCCTTCCACAGAATCTAAACAGAAAGGCACCCAGTGACGCTCACGCCCATATTTAGTACCTAGACATGATCCTTAATAGGGCTCTCACAGAACCAAACTTGTGGGCGTTATGCAAAAAATGGCAGCAAAACAGCTGCCAAAGTCTCAGCAGAGTTGCGAAGAATCCTCCCGCGGACCAGAGGAGCACGAACTATTGGCGCCGTTTTTAGCACCAATTGTAGGTAGCATCCCGGTATATGCTTTAGAGGGGCGCACGACTACCAGGGTTACAACACGCCGCCTTCTCAACAGGACTAAACGACTTATGGCGCTTAACATCACGCACAGCTTTTACAGCAGCTATACAAGTCTTTTCTAGACAGATTCCTAGGTGCCTTCTTAGAGTAAAAGAGCTAGAGCTTTAAGATGCCCCTCAACCAACTTCCGGACGAACGGACGGACTACTAATCAGCACAACAGATACCCGCAGCAGCTAGTGTGGAACTCGCACCCACTAAAACCGATATCCTCACCACCCCCCCCCAAGGTCCGGGAATGCATTGGCATTACTTCGACAACAGATACCCCAAGCAAATAGAGCCAGCAATGGAAAGTTCTCCAGCCGAACCACCTTAAATAGTGGATACAATGAATACTCCCTGATCTTAAAATTAAACACAGCTCGATTACCTTTTCACTCGCACAACTGCTAATAAAAAGCCATGCTGGTTGCCTACCTAAAAAAGGAGGCGATACCTATACAGCATTGGTAAAACTGACTCCCTTTATGCCGTCGGTGCAACTTAAGAGAGACTGACAACGTGAACAAACGCTGTGCCTCTTTAAATACTGAGCGAAAGCTACTGTCTCAAAGCCTAAAACTGGGATGTCCCCTAGCATGGAAACCCCTTGTAGGAGGCACTCCTCAAAGACCATGAATACGGCTTTATAATAAGAAGATTTGGTCTCCGAGGCGAAAATAACAGCTACACAATGCCGACCAACGTTAATAGCAGGATATTATTATTTACACACCCTTTAGCAGGGGGGCTTTATTGAGGATTATCAAAAATTCATAACAAGCGCGCCATCTGGCGATTTATATGTTTGGCTGTACATGATTGCACTTGCGGGCTGTGCGCCACGCGAACATTCTATTAACGATTTCTTTCCTGGCTACAGCTTTAGCTTGAATGTTCATACCAGATCGAGTTATCGTCGTCATGACTTCAAAGAACCTATTAAACCTATCAGGCTGCTTACATATGCTGGTAAACGTATATCTGTCAATCTTATCTAATATAACGGCAATGTCCATGCACTCAACATTATTTCTGCTAATGTTGCAGCGGTAGGCAACACGCCTTATGAACTTTTTATGAAGTTTAGCCAGAATCTTTTGATCACACACAAGTCCTAGATGCCATACAGGTGAGGCGTAAATTAGGACTGGGAGAACATATTGCTTGTACAGTCTAACATACAGGGAAGCGTCTTTAATCACAAACGAACGCAATATCCAGTTTAGTCTTCTTGTAGCAGCCGTTACCACTTCAAGTATATGAGGTGTATAGTTCAGGGTATCAGATGTCAGTATTCCCAAGTCTTTGATCGCCTTTTTAACAGTTAATTCCTCAGAGCCTAGCGTGTATTTGTGTGCAGGATTATGGTGACCAAAGTGTAGCACAGCACATTTATTAACAGACAGTTTAAGATCGAGGCATTTACACCACTCCATAAATTTGTCTAGCGTTTCCTGAAAAATTACTATGTTGCTTCTATTATCTACGGGTATATACATTTTGACATCATCAGCATAAATTTTTACATGAACGATTTGAGGTATTACATGTTTCAATGAGTCAGTATACAGTATATACATTAAAGGGCCGATAATGGTACCCTGCGGGCAGCCCGAGGTAACTTGAGCCGTAGATGACAGGCAGTCGTTGACTCTGACCCTAAGAGTCTATCACTTAAGAAAGTCTTAATCCAATTAGCTATACGATCACCCACTCCATACTGTGGAAGAATATTAAGTAGCTTAGAGTGCGTGGTACTCTCAAAAGCAGATTTAGAATCAAAATACACGCAGTCAAACGGTCTTCCGTCATTTATAAAGAGGGCCCAATCATTTTGAGTCTCAAGTAACTGAAGAAGAGCAGAATGAGCGGGACGATATGCAAATTGTTCCCTCGAAATTAGACCTTGCGCATTTGCATTCCTGTAGATCTCCTCTGCTATGACCTTCTCAAAGAGCTTGCAAGGCACGGAGGTCAGCGAGACGGGCCTTTTATTATTAGGGTCGCTTTTATCGCCACGCTTATGCACAGGACATACGATGGCATATCTAAAGAGATTAGGTACGTTTTCCTCTTCGAGAGACCGGCGGAAAATAATTGAGAGTGGCACGCATACATCATAGCCACACTTCTTATAAACAATGACCGGGATACCGTCAGGGGTGGCGCTACGCTTGTTGGCTAATCCGCGCAGATGCCGTTCGAGGTTCTCTGGTGAAGAGTCAACGTTATTCACCACCTGCACGCTGGAGGGCTCATTTAAGAGGAAAGCGGCGTTAGTGTTGCGCGATTGCAGCTCGGCGTGCGATGGGTAGGTTGCGGCAAATACATTTCTGAGAATTTCAGCTTTCTCACGGTCTTCAGTTGCAGTAGATCCGTCTGGTCGCTTAATTGAGGTCAGCGTGTCTTTTATTTTCATACGTTTTTGAACATACCTATGGACAGCGCTGGGAGCGGCAGACTGAGCAACACTGCTCTCCTCAATGATACGTTTTCTATGGAGCATCCTCTGCAGCTTCTTCTGCAATGCAGGCCCTCTCTCCGGCGTTGCGTTGCTCAATTGTCGGGTAATCGGTTGGATATCAAAGCTTAGTCTACTCTCGGCATCCGAAGTCCTCCGAGGTACAAATATTTCAAGCAAGAAATGCATGTAGCTCACAAACTTATTATACATGCTATCTACGTCAGGACAGGCAACGAAGAAATTATTCCAGTCAGTCGCAATCAGATTTGTGATCATTCCTTCGTAGTCACCTTTGCCGTAGTCCCACCAGTCAGTGCGTGTCTCAGGCATGGGCGGACCGCGCGATATGGTGAACTTGATCATTTTATGATCAGTGGTGATTGGCGCGGTCGATACAGCTATGTTGTCAACTGAGTCGTCAGCAGCTAGAAGAACGTCCAGTATATTCAGTCCGCGGGTCGGGGTGCATACCAGCTGCTGAAGACCAGCTTCGCAGCAGAACTGAAGAAACATCTCCTCAACTGAAAGCTCTCCTCCATCTGTCAATTCATCAGAGCGTCGTGATGACGAACAACGCCAATCTGACCAATTTATTCCCGGTTGATTGAGGTCTCCAGAGATAACAACACTCACATCATCAGCCACGAGTGCGTTGAGATCAGCAACCAAATTCTTCATTTTTTCCTCCTGATCGGAGCGCGATCCTGTCGGACTGAAATACGAGCAGACGAGTCGAATCTTGCAATCAGGCAGAAGCACGTCAGCTGCGATAGTTTCGGAAGATGAGCTACCTCGGGAGACTTCGGCACAGGGAACCTTGGAATTCACTAGCAGTAAGACGCCTCCACCACTTTGGCCGACACGATCATTACGAAACACCTCATATCTTCCACCCGCGCTCAGTTCAGCGGACGTTACCTTGTCGGTCAGCCACGTCTCCGTTACGTACGCGATGTCAATTTCTTCTATTTCCATAAACGCGTGCAGGCAGTCAATCGCTCCTGGTTTAGCCAGCGATCGCGCGTTTAAGGATATACATTTAAAATCAGAGTATGAGTTACTGTTAAGAGTCAAATTATTATAAGAAAGCTTGTCCGTGTCTAAAATTGATGTCCGTTGGCATGTTCTGTTCAGTCATTGGGATGGATGTCGCTCAATAACATCAGCCTCTCGAAGGCGCCCGTTGAAGATCTTGACTATGGCACCTTCATTCCAGATATCTTCGTTAAACATCTTATCCACATCAGTGTCAGGGATTTCAACATAGAAAGAGCTATAATGGGCAAAACGAGTTTTCAGCTTCTTAATCACGATGGGGTACACCCCAGACTTCATCAGGTGGTCATGTAGTACTGTTGCATTCAGGCCTGGCTCTTGTCCGGATACAAAGATACGTTCCGTGTGCAGACGCACCGAGGCACTAGGTAAGGCATGAGGACGTTGTTCCTTGCAGTTTTGAACAACGAGTACTCGTCTTGGATTTCGATTTTCTTTGCCACCAGCTGCAGTCTTTCTTGCTTGATTTGACGCTTGCTGATGAATACTCTGTTGACGCCCTCTTGATTGGGATCTGCTGAGAGATCGGCTTGGTGAGCGATTCACAGATGTGATCATTCTCCCCCTACCTCTGGGTGGGCTTTCAAAGCCCCTAGCTTTGATGCTCTTATTCAACGATGCATCTCTGTTACTAAGGAACTTGGTTAACTTTTTCTCTAACATTTGGTTCCGCTCAAGCAATGTGTCATTTCTTGACACTAATGTGCGGACTGTCCAGTTCAGTCTTTGAACCTGACCGACTAGAGATTTGACAATCGTCACCAGATCGGTTTCATTAGTTGGCATCTCTTCATTATCACAGTCACTGAGAGGAGGGGGTTCACAGTTGTGGCACTTGAAATTCTTCATTATTTCATCCTTCTTAGCTTCGAGATAGGTGAAATTGGTGCACTTAGCAAGGTGGACCCAAAGAGAACACCCAGTACATTGGATGGACGATACAGTTTTGCTTACAGTGCGAGCACAGTTCGGGCATTTCGATGAAGTACGAGCCTTTTTAGAATTGGCACTTGTATTATCTTCCGGCATCGTTCGCTTTAGAGCTGAAGTATCTCGCGTCGACATATGTTCACTACGAACACCTGTTTGGTTGTTGTGATATCTGTTCGATAGATAACAACACTGCTGTCAAACTCAGCTGATATCTCGAGTTTTGTACCTACAACACGAGAGCCACTGCCCGCGTTTTAATTCACCTCAGACACAGCAGAAACAAGAGTAGAGGTGTGTAGGATCGAACTTCAGCTATCCTTGGTGCTGATGTAACACTGGCGAAAAGATTAGATAACTAAATGTACAAATTCACGTCGAATGGCTGCGGTTTCAATGGTACGTAGGAGTGCACTGTGTTGTGGGGTAACTTTCACACATGAGTGATAAAGAGTTCGAAGAGTCAGACTGCCTCAAGACGCAAAATTTTCACACTTCAAGCACGAGACACAACCTCACCAATCACCATAAACGACGGATATTGTGCCCAAATAAGATAATCTTGAAAATCAATTTTCAGTGCTATTGCTCTAATGTTTTACTTATCATATGGAACGACGTAGCATACTATCTGTACAAAGGTTTGGTCATTTTAGAATAAATGTACGCGCAAGTCATTTTGCCACCCCTCTTATAATTGTAGTAATAACAGATTTTCCGTTGAAAAACAATAAAAACAATAAACCCGTCGTGGAGTAAAATGCATTTTCTGTTTCCACTGGCAGAGGCGTTCAAATCTACGCAGTTTTTGTAGAACTTGTCAGTAGCTCATAAATGTGTAATTAAATTAGCTGAGTTTATGTACAGTCTATGCGTTAGAAGGCTTAGAATGGTTCCTGTATGCAGCCATATATGACGCAGAACCACGATGGAAACGTGCACTTGACTAGAATACGAAAGATTCAATTTGTGAGACAGAACGTAAGACATTCGGCAGAATTCTCTCCTACACATTTACCCAGCCCGGACGTGTTATTAAAAATATTATCTCTTACGATTTCTAGCAAAAATACTTGGTGCTTGGGCCCTCCCTGATCAAGAAGGCGGAAGCCCCAGGAGAAGGCCTCGTCATTGCATTTCGGCAGGGCGAACACCCATTGTCTCCTACGATTTTTAGTAATAGCATTGTTGTGGATTTTACGGCCTACTTACGGAGTTTACTAACTGTATTGGTGTGAAATAACCTGACCGATACGGTTTTTTTTGTTTGTTCAAGACCTCCCCTTGTAGTTTTATGTGGTTATGGCTGACATTTGTCACTTATTTAATGAGTGTACAAGAAACAGATGCTATACAGCAGCTTCTTCTGAACGCCGAGCATGCTATTGCATGACGAAACACATCAAGTACCCTGTTTTCTTTGAAGCAGGGACGGAAAACCAGTTGGTGCCAGCAAAGAAAACTAGCCGTAATAATATTTTGTTTGGTATACATATTATGTTCGTATTTACATACCCAAAAAAAGTGCATTTTAAATAAATTAAATGAAATAGTTTGACCTTCTTGCCAGTTAAATAAGCCTCTGCCAATATAACACGCATGCTCTTGGCTTACTCATACTTCTCCTTTAAGACGGAGCCACAACTGAATTGTTGCCTGAAGCCGTAACACAAGACCCCTCTATTGTTCGCTTCCTTCGAATCATTTGCTCTCGATACCTTTAAAATGTTTTTCGTCCATCCCTTGATTGCTCACAACTTTGTTGATCAATAGCCTTAATATCAGCCTTACGTCGTCAAGTTGCCCGTCGGTCGCAGTATGCAATATTTTGGAAGGAGATAATAAATTCACTCTCTTCTTATTGAACGAATCTACTTGTGGTAGGGTGCCGTAACTCAACCGGTATTAAAATCGTAAATTAATTTCAAAATGTATTCTGGATAATTGGCATACTCAAAGGTTGCACTAGCGCTACTCAAGCTATTTCAGTGTTTCTTCTTAATTTAGCATTTTTCAGAAAGGACCAGTAATAATAAATGACAGATTTTTTAGCATGCCCAGTTAGACATAAACATCATACTCTACGCTGACAATTGGTCCTTTATTCCTTTATTGGTCTGACGCTGGTTGTTTATTCCTCAAATTGAGAAAGAGATTTCACCTTCAACAGGCAGTCATTATTCCGCGGAAGTATGTGGAGGCCTTGCCGTTAATGTAGAGTGGTTTCTGATATTCAGGCAGTATCCATTCGTAATGTAGAGGGGTTTCTGATATTCAGACAGTATCCATTCGTAACTACCTGGTGTACACCGCGGCAGGAACTTCGCTTTCAAAAGTACTCGAGCTCCGGGAAACGACTGGCGCTCTTCTGTCGATCTCGGCCAGAAACATCGGTATCGTTTATGCTTCGCGATGCACGGGTTCTGCTACAAGGTCTATATATATATATATATATATATATATATATACGCACAAACAGCGCTGACATAGCTACTACAAAAATAGCAGCAGTCAGTTTATTTATATAACTTTGTTATGTTAGCGCTTTAAAGTAAACAATTGCCTCCGCGTGGACGTGTGGTCACGAGTTCTCTAACACAGGATTAGCCCAGTTCAACTATGTGCCCCCGCTGCATTTACTCGTTACAGATGCTGCATTTACTCGTTGAATGTCGAGCGACAGCCTCTGACACATTATATATATATATATAT